>CAHIKZ030005519.1:1000000-1165000 GCA_903632075.3 Acanthosepion pharaonis | reverse complement strand
ATTTTTGTTTTTGTTTATTTTTGTTTTCTCTTTTTTTGTTTCTCTAACCATTTTATTCTTTAACAATTTTTTTGCAGCTTCAAGAAAAATGGCTATCAATTCTGTCATAAATGCAAGCATATGAGGCTTTTCCATTTCTCTGCCACATTTTGTAAGTACCTTGTCAAAAATGTCTATGTTCTTTCCTTTTTCTTTTTTTTTTTAATTACTGTTTCAAGATAGCATTTTATCTAGATTTAAAACAGTCTATAATCTCTGCCCAGATCATGTTTTATTTGTGCAATATATATAGGATCTCAAAAATACATACAGTCTGTTGTTAAATGGGGCAAGGAGTCACTTGTTAATTTTAACATCTCAGAAGCAAAACTGCTCTCTTTTAATCATCTGAAAGAACCCTTTTTACCTTTCATCAGCATGGTTGATGCTAACCTCTATGAGCAAGTCTCATTGCATCTTCTCGAACTAACATTTTTAGCTGACATAAAATGGAAAGAGTATATTGAATCAATTGCTAAATCTGCAGCTAAGAAAGTTGGGTCACTGTGTCGTACTAGGCAATTTTTCACTTCAGAATCTATCTTACATATTTATAAGTCTACCATGTGTCCTTGCTTTTGAATATTACTGCCAATTCTGATCTGGTTCTCCTGCTCTGTGTTTAAAGATTCATGATACAATCCAAAAAATCTGCAATGTTATTGGTTCTGACATGGTAATTCAGCTTTAGTCTCTTTCTAACTGCCATAACTTCCCTGTCCCTTTTCTCTAAATACTTTTATGGTAGTTGTTCCAATGAGTTTTCTGCTAGGGTACTTAGACTTCATGAATTTAAGTGCAGTACTAGATTGGCAGCAAGGTCTCATCATTTTACAGTTGAAATGGCTAGATGTAATCAGAACTTCTATGCTAACAGTTTCTTCTCTTGTACTTCTCGTTTGAAGTTGTGGATAAACTGTCCAAAGTTTATATTTTGTTCAATTACTTTCGCAGTCATTATCAAGAATCAATGTGGTGTCCATGTGGTAGTTAGATTTCCTTTGTCTGCATCCTGGTATTCTTCCCAGCTTCCCAAAGAATACCAGAATGCAGACAAAGGAAGTCTAACTCCCACACAGACACCACATTGATTCTTGATAATGACTGCAATAGTCAAAAGTACAGAACAAAAATAACTAAATACGAAATTTGGACAGTTTATTTAGAACTTATTTAACACCTTATTGGAAAACAATTTTGTGTGTGTGTGCATATACACATATATATATATATATATATATATATATATATATATCTATATATAAATATATATCTAAACTGTGGAAAATGTATATATATATATATATATATATATATATATATATATATATGACAAAAGGAAAACTGTGTGTGTATATATATATATATATATATATATATATATATATATATATATAAATATATAATATATATGTGTGTGTAACTATATATATATATATATATATATATATGCCAATAGGAAAACTGTGTGTATGTATATATATATGACAGTAGGAAAACTGTGTGTGTATATATATATATATATATAAAATGACAATAGGAAACTCTGTGCATATATGTATATATATTTATAAATGACAATAGGAAAACTGTATATATATATATATATATATATATATATATATATATATATATATAAATGACAATAGGAAAACAGTTTTCCTATTGTCATTTATATTTATAAATATTGTCTTTTCTACAGGTTAACTCTGAGAAATTTTCATATATATATATATATATATATATATAAGTGGTCGAAAATACGAGAGTTTTATGTAAGTCAAATTATTGAAAACAGCTCATTGTAAGAAAGATGCTCACTCAAATTCTAGCCATGCCCAACACATGCTCAGAATAAATAACTCCTACTTGAATTCAAAACCATACAAATAATACATGTCAAACAGTCAAAATATGAACCCTCTTGAAAATGGCTAAGGAAGTAGATGAAAGCGCTTGGGACAATGGATGATATGGACAGTTTTTGTACTCGCTCAGTCTCACTAAACGAAAAAATGTAAGAACACTTGATAAATTTAATTAAAAAAATTAATAAAATTTTCCATGTCTGTCATATGTAATGAAATTTGTTTAAAAAAAAGGTTGCTGCCAAAATATATGCTAATCATATATATATATATATATATATATATATATATATATATATATATTTTACATCTAGCCACCTGACAAGACCTCACAGTCGAAACCAAGGCAGTGCAGTAGGAAATACTGTTTTACCTTTTTTATTGTATCAACTTGCTTTGCATTTTTAATTGTCTGAGCACTGTATTGAGCACTTTTTTTTTCTGTCTTTCTTTTTTTCTTTTTTTTTTTTTTTTGGTACAGTAATTTTTCCAGCCATTTCACTTATATTTTGTGTTATATATATATATATATATATTTGTATATATATATATATATATATATATTTGTCAACATCTCAACTCCAGAGTTTTGTAGCCAGATCTGTCTATCCACTCTTCAAGGAGTTGAGATAAAAAAAAAATAATAATATTGATAATATATATATATTTGACATTTTCTGTTCGTGTTATTTATCTTGCATTTGATAAGGGCTTCTACTTCATCAATGGATGTGTGTGTGTGTGTGTTCGCTATGTTATGCTTTTTAGATCTTGTTAAAAACATGACAAATGCCTAACTAAAAATTTCACGGTCATCAAGCACATGATATCATTCATCTGTGCTTTGATGGAAGTGACAGTCAGTCGCTTAAAATGAAGTTAGTTAACATTTTGTTAGGAGTCAAAATGAAACTCCTCCCCCAAGAAAAACCTTCATTTTAAGGCTCACGACAAATCAATAAAATCTGCTGAGTTTTTGACATGTACATATATACACACACAATGAGAAAAAAAATCAACTAGCTCATAAAATGATTACATCATCACAATTACTATAAAGAAAACCCAAAATGAGAAGAACAGTAGTTAATTATGGAAACTTCCTTTTTCCACTTTGCCATACATTTTTCCCTATATATATATATATATATATATATATATATATATTTATATATATATAATAATTTTTTTCATCTAGCCAAAAACAATTTACTCACTACAAAGATACAACTTCGTTTCGGTGCATTTGGTTGCACTTCAACTAGTGAGAACCAAAATGGTTACTATTTTGGCTATCACCAGTTGAGGTGCAACTAGATGCACCGAAATGAAGTTGCATATTTGTAGTGAGTAAATTGTTTTTGCCTATATGAAAAAATATAAATAATTATTGCTCTACTCCAGGTATTGAGCCCTCTTTTGAATTAATGCTGTGAACATTAGAATTTATATATTTTTTCATCCTCATTATATATATATATATATATATATATATATATATATATATATATTTAATTTTAATTCAAAACTAAAATACCAGTATTTGCTAAACATGTTATGAGAAAACAGGATGGTAACTTGCAATTCTTGATAATGAATGTTGTGGCAGTCAAAAGTACTCAAATATATAAAAATGAACTTTCGACCAGTTTAATATTTCTGATTCTGACATAAGACAAGTCTGGAAGTTTGAACAATTATATAAAAACTTTATTAGTAGACCAATGAAAGAAATTGAAGATATAAAAAACAACAGTAACAATGAATATTAATATTTATTGTATATTAATAGGTCTTTAGACCAAACTAGCAATATAACCCATCTTTGACTGGGTCTTACATGACTGGGAATTTTTGCCATTCAATTGTAGCAGTTTAAGTTTAAAGTCAGTCCACCTGAAAATCAATATTAGTAACAACAATTGGGTGCAAGAGAGGTACATCCCCAAATGGGGAGTTAACAATTTCAATGAGGTGGGGGGGCCCTGAAAAGGGCCTTTTTTGTGTTCTCAATCTTGCAAGGGGGAGACCTCTTCTATGGACCATCATAACAATAATATACGATAATTTTTATTTATAATTTAATTTTTTTTATAATTCTAATAATCTTTTGTGTTAGATTTCAACTCTCTAAATTGATTGTACGCTGTTTTTTACAGACATTAAATTTTGCCTTTGATTTGTGCGCAAAGTGTAAAAAATCCGTTTTTTTAACTTTTCACCTTCAAGGTTGTAATTTTTTGCCAGCCAATTTGGACTCAAAACCAGCATTGAAGAATTATCTATCAGACAAAAAATAATTCATCAAAATCGGATGAAAACTGTGGAAACACATAAACAACATTTCATCACACACACACACACGCACATTTTGAGAATTATAGATATAGATAGAAGCATGATGTGAAAAGCTGTTAAAAATCAGAATTTTTTGGTAGTGTCCTTCTGCAACTAGAACTAAAATGAATATTTTTTTTATAAGAAATATATAAAAAAAAAAAATTGTACTCAAAAATTGCTGTTTTTCTGTGATTTAAAGTTTCATCTGAATCCTTGGTTTGTCACACAGCAGTCTTCAAGAAGTTCAGAGACTCAATTCTATATATATTTCTTACATAGACACTGTTTATATATTTTTATTATATTTCACATTGAACGCTGTTTTTATAGAGTCTTTATTTGTTTTATTATGCAAATGAGCACGTGGTCGAGTGGTTAAAATGTTTGCTTTCTGACCGTGAAATGCAGGCTTGAATCTCTCCGTGGTCATTTCATCAGGAAAGTGACTTCTCCATGTTTTCAGTCTAATGAGGCGATCCCAGCATGCAGCACTTTTGGAAAGTGCCTGAAAATTGCACCACGGGTTAGACCCAAGCACTGTTACAAGTTACAAGTCATTGTGACTAAGGGTTCGATTGTGCTGGCCTTGTTCAAAAAATTGATCATGCCAAGTTATGCACTCATGCTTAGAAATTATAACTAAGGTTTGCTCAGTATAGTTGTAGTATATAAAAAAAAAAACTAGCAGTCTATATGACATGTTTGGTGGAGGAGTGGTGTATTCAACAAAACATCGAAAATTGCTTTTTTCATTGCAAATTGTTCATTATATCATATCCAAGTATTTTACAAAAAAATTAAAGCCAGTTACACAATATTTCAAGCTCAATTTAGGTCCATAGTCCGTAACCATGCAAAGAGATGAGGTAACATAAACCGTAGATTTGTCTGCGGAATATCATTACATTATTGTTACATAATTATAGTGAAATCATTAGGACTTTTTGCCAAAAGCATTTTATTTTTTGGTCATATATTAATTTAAAATATTCCTTTTTACAGGCTTTATTTTTGAAATAGAATAAGATCTTTCTAAATTTCAAAATTTCACTATTGCCCATCAAAATGACTGGAAGGCAGTGATCTAAAAACAACATTGGAAAAGAGAGGTAACAAAGCATAAATGAAATAGCTCCAGTTTGTTCAAATTTGAAGCCAAAGTATTTTAAAATGCTGCCAGTAACAAAGGAGAAAATGAAAAATACCTAACAACAAATTGAATATATCATCAAAATTTATATCATTTTTATTTATTTGTTATGTAACGAAATACATAATTGTCAACAATGTTTCCGTAAAACTTGATATTTCCTGTGATAAATTCTTAATAAATATTATTGTTATTATTTTACTTAGGTGTAAACTAGTCTAGATTTATGATTCCTTATGGCTAACAATAAAAAGAAAAGTTGGTCAAAACTGCCTAAAAAGAAGACACACGCACATAACTTCTTCCTCCTAAAAGACGAAGATCCTCCTGAATGCATAGCATGCCAGGAGGCTTATACTGTGAAGCACTTCCTGCTTGATTGCGGTGACATGGCACATATTCGAAAATTATTTTACGTGAACAACTTGAAAGAACTTTTCAAAAAATCAAACCCCAATTTGATCTTAACCTTACTTAGGAAAGTTGGACGATATAATAAAATATAATTCCAATTTGGTGTCTGATGATGAAAGGGGAAACATTGATACTTGCCAGGTGAGAAATTTTCAAAGAACAACGCACCTCTGAAAACAGTGAATTTTTTTTTTTAAAAAAAAAAAGACAACATCGAAAAAGAAGGAAATGAAAGGGAAAGTCTTTTTGAAAGCATTTCAACCTTATTTAAAGAAAAAAAACAAAAAACAACTGTTTGACCTTAAATGATCTCTTGCTGATCGATCGGTCGTTAAGTTTTAAACAAACAAACAAAACTGCCTAAAACCTTTAAGCATATATTGCTGCAAAATTATCAAATGTTGAATATGCCCATCCTCCACCAAATGCATCATATGTATGATAGGATAAAGAACAAATAGGAGATATTTATCAATCAAACGTTTTAATTTTCGTAAAGCTTCATCAGAGTATGAGATAAGGGAAAAAAGAAATTCTGGTATTTTTATTTTTGTTTTTTCTTTGAACTTCATTGGTTGATCAGGCTTCACGTGCATTTGACTTGTTAAACATTAGTATAATTTATGGTGTTCAGAATTCAGGGAGAGACGACATGTTCTTTCAAAGGTCAAAGAAATTAACAGATTCCAAGCCTAACTGAAAATATGTAAATATTGTTTTATGTATGTAAGTGTATCATAATTCTAGTTTGTCTATGTGGCATAATAATAGTTGCATAATATTGGGGTGCTTGTAGTGCCATGTCATGCATAGAATGGTGTCCCTGCATGCACATCTGGTGGGCAACCCTGAGGCCACATTATGTTGCAGGCTGCACCAGCTTCTTTCTGTCCATGTTATATAGGATGACCTTCTGTCTTTCATCACCAACATATCTCAACATGACCATAAGCAATCATAAAAATAAACTTAAACCAGCTCTAAAAAAATCATCTAAACCCTTTAACATTTCCTTTTCCAACATCTGTGGCATTCGGACCAACTTCTGCAGCATGGAATTGTTCATTGATATACTAGCTCTCTGCAAGACCAACCTTAATTCGTCCATCCCCTCCTCTGTCCTCTTGATTCCTGGTTACCTTCCTCTCCTAAGAAAGGACGCTATTACCCACATACATGGCCTGAGAGTTAATGCCTGGGACCATCTCCCACTGGCTAGAGAACTCTTGATTCCTGGTTACCTTCCGCTCTTAAGAAAGGACTCTATTACCCACATACATGGCCTGAGAGTTAATGCCTGGGACCATCTCCCACTGGCTAGAGAACTCTCTCTTGAATCTCCCGACCATTCATATATGTGTCTCTGTCTATCTCTCTTCAATTCTGTGAGCTATCTCTTTCTCTATCACTCTCCATCCTCCCAAGACTGTGGTGTACCTTATAACGTTTCCGATAATATAGACAAGGCTATCTCTCTGCATCTGTTTGCACACATATTCATGTTCAGTGACTTTAACACTCTGTAACTGACCTTCATGGCATACAAACCCTTAACTTTTCAATCACTCAATCCCTCATACAAGTGGTTGACTTTCCTACACATTTCCCTTGTAACGATGATGGTAAGGCTTCCCTTCTCAATCTGTTTTACCTCCAACCCCGAATCTTGTCATTCCATGCAGCCCTTCCCTCTTGGCAACTCTGATCATGCCATAGTGTCTGTTAACATCTCCTTCTGCTCTTCCCCCCCAGCAAAGAACCTCCTACCAATAGAATATCTTTCTTATCAGTGAGCAGACTGGGACTCGTTCGATGATTTCCTTTGCGATGTCCCCTGGAATGTGGTTTTTAATCTCCCCGTTCAAAAATGTGCATCTAAGGTCTCCTCCTGGGTAAAAGCTTTCATCCCCGCAAGAAAATATGAAGTTAAATCATGTTCATCTCCTTGGTTCCCAGCTGCTTAATGACTATTGAGGATATCAAGACACAATTTATAATTCCGGAAAGCTAATATTTCTATACAGGTTTTACAGGTGTTTTATGTGAGCACTGCAGGTTACGCGACACACATCCAAATGATAATCCAATTCTTGCCAAATGCGACCAAGCATAGCATTGTTGATGGTTGCCAAGGCTTCAGTTATTCACGTCTTCAGATCATTCAACATCTCTGGAAAGGGGAGGCATTACACAAGGTTTTTCACATATGCCCAGAGGAAGAAGTCACATGTCGTGAGGTCTGGAGACCTAGGTAACCATTGCAAGAACATGTGATCAGTCTGGAATGTCCGACTCATCTGTCAAGCAGAGTGATGTTCATATACTGTCTGACTTAAATTTAATTAATTAAATTAAAATTAAATTAACAGAAGAAAACTTGATACTTTTAACTTTTAAATGGTACCAGTTCAACAATGCTACCATTTGCAGTTCATGATATAAGAGTTCTTAGAATGCGACATAGGCTTTTGAAAAACCCTGTATTGCTCATCCATTCTTTTAATGAGTATACAAAAAAATAAAATCTATACACACAATACAAAAAAAGTTATAACAATTTTAAAACAGTAGGTGCTCATGTATTTTGTGCCCTAAAAAAATGCAGTGGCAGGTGGAACGATTCTAGAAAGAATTTAGTGGGGTAAAGGTTAATTTTTCTTGTGTTCAAACAAGTATTTTCTTTTCTGGACACAAAGTGTGTAGAGACTGTCCAAATTTTCTGTAATTCCGAGTGTTTTCGGCTATACCTCTTAGCCATTATCAAGGATGATTTTATTTTTTCAATTTAATTGGGTGTGTGAGTTGTGTGTACATATTTAGTGTTATAGAGATGTTTTATTTTCTAAACACAGTTAGCACATTGTGGCTATGTTTGTAGTTAATATTATTAAGTGTTAGCTTTTTCTTTTTTTATTATTTCTTTTTTATTATTAAGGCTTCTATTATTTTTAATCCTTTTTTTTTACATGTGGATGAGGTTATTATGTTTATATTTTCTACTAGTATGTTTTGAATAGAGTCTGGTAAATTTGTGTGCATATTTAAATGGATTCTAATAGAGCTGTGGTCGGTAGGTGTAATGTAAGGTGTCTGGATAGGCATATAGTAGTGTGACCGATGTAATTATTTATGAATACAGTTTGATGAGAGACACAGTTCCTTAAGGGGCATTTGAACTCGTAGATTATGTTCATTCATGGTAACTTTGATTTTGCTGGTGATTTTTTTTTTTTTTTTTTTTTTTCTTCAAGCAAATTTAGTTGAATAATAACTTCTGTCTCTCCAGTTTTTATTAATTTTTTTTTTTTTTTTTTTAAGTTTCTGAATAAAAAAGTATAAAAAAAATATGCATGGGAAAATTCAGTTTGACCTTTTGGAAATTACGTCACCTTGTGTGACTTGAAATTGGTTCCAGCAAATACGAGAATGCAGTAATTAGCCAAAAACAGTAACATAAACACACAAAAAAAAACTGAAATCCTTGCAGACGGCTGTAGCAACATTTGAAAGTACTCATGAGGTGGTGGGTACAGAACAAAAATGAACTTGCAAAAGTTTAACAATTTTATATATATATATAATGCATGGATTGTCACATTGTGAGCCAATGCATGAGTATTCCATCAACGCATTACCAATGAGTCCTTTTGTGTGAGTAGAAGAATCATCTATTGTCGTAGAATGACCTGCACCTGAAATTTATTTAAGTGAGAAAGGTTTGTGTATTCTTAGTCCCAATTCTCTTGTCCAATGTCTGCCATCTGCTTTCTTGTGCAAAAACTGAAACCCGAGATAAGGGACATGCAAGGACGCAGGTTATATTTTCTGAGTGACCTTCCCCTACATAGATTGCCTTGCATCCAGAGGCCCCTATCTGCCCAAGTTTTTGCCTCCTGGCCGGTTTTGAATTCAGAGTTTTATTTCTCCTAGATCAGTTGCCACCCAGGGCTATAGAACCCAGTCTTTCTCTGTTATTTTACCCATAGCTGAGGGAGGGGGAGAAGAGGATTTATACCTTTGCAAAGGTTATTGGCATGTAAGTGAAATTAATGGATCTGACTGGAATTGGAACTCGGTTCTCTGATTCGTCAATCCAAGCCACTATCCACTACTACATTAGGCCTCCATATATATATATATATATATATATATATATGTGTATATATATATATATACACACGTTTGTTTTTGTTGGTTTTTTTTGTGTGTGTGTAACAATTGAGGGGTACTATGCAAAATAATGATGTGGTCAGGTATTGAACTCACAACTCTTTGGGTCAAATCATTTTTTGAATTACCTTAACCAATGTTTTTATCTACTGGGCCATGTGTTCTATTTGTTCTTTATTTATCTTATCATTGTGTTGGATTCTGATCTATATTTGACTTCCACTCACATAAAAACTAGAAAATTCTTCATTATGCCTGTCACCAAACTCTTCATTGATCATATTTGTCTGCATTTTAAAGACCTCAAGATATAGTTCTTGGCATCCAGCACCTGATGTTGCCCCAAAAAAGTCTAACTTGAGCCACACTTTACGTAAACATATTACACCTTTTTGGAATTGGGATGATCCCAGGATTGAAAATCTTTACTTTATCTGATGCATGAACAGCCAGCATTTGGATTTGTGTCCAGATGAGAGGAGAACATTTAAAAATTCAAATTTTAAAATAAACGAAAAAAATTAGTGATTTTAAGTTTTTAATTTATATTGACTTTAAAGTAACACAAAAACTTTGTGAACATCAAAATTTTTGTTTTAAATTCAGTTTGAAATACAGTGTGTCTAGTCGAGGTAGCAAGCCTGCTTCCGCAGAAAGTGTTCAGACGAACCACATTCTATAGTCCCTCTAATTCAAACCTTCACAGCAAGGACCCATCATGCCATTTACATAGTACAAAACCACCCACATTCCTTCCATGTTCCACCAGTGAGAAGTAAATTCCATTTTATCAGCTCCTCCCCTTGAATCACTGCTCAGTGGAACCAACTCCCCGATCAATAAAATCTTAACCTGTTCAAGGCTAGGGTCAACTGTTTCCTACTCTTAACCACACAAATGTCCTCCTAGCATAACCCTCTACCTTGAGTGGCCTTGTAAAGGGGTGAACCTTACTATAAAAAAAAAAAAGAAATAAATTGTTTTCTTCTTCATGAACATCTCCTATTAACCTTCATCACACTGACTTCATTTGCTGTATAAAAAGTTTATCCTGACTCTGATCACTGAACAATAGTGTATTTGAATTTCATAGTTGTGTTGTCATATCCTGCTATGGCAACAGAAGACAACTTTGTGTGAAATTAACAATAAGGATACTGCAACTGAGAGTCCCTGAAAAAGAATGCAGTGGAAAGGGAAGTAATATTAATAAAGCAAAGTGCTAAAGGCTAATGACTATTTGTTTCTATAATAAAATGATACAATTTGGATTGTCTGTAACTTTGAGATGGGTCAGTCATTAACGTAGTCAGCATTGTTTGGCTGCTCAGATCTTTTGGTTGTATATTTACTGTTGTTAACACAGCATTTCTGTTGATGATTCTTCAGCCTTCATCATGCATAATCCACGACGAAAAAGGAAACCTGTTAACTCTAGAAGCCTACAGGTGAGAGATATTGTTCATTAATCTACTCACTGACATGGTCTATCTTCACAGGATCATTTACCTGCTTTTTTCCTCTTTCTCTCTCTCTCTCTCTCTCTCTCTGTCTTTCTCTCCCTCATGGTGTAGTTCGGAATGTTGTGGGTATCTGGTTTTACCTATGCTGTGAAAACTGATCAGTCCAGTAGGTATGTTAATGAACAAATAATATCTGTTGATATAGGTCTCTCGAGTTAAGGTTTTCCTTATTTTTCACATATTACTTAACTGCAAATATAGTCAATTTTATGCAGTTCTTCTTCTATGTGCTGTATCCTTTCAGAACATAGGCGATCATGGCTCTCCACATCTTCCTGTAGCTCTTAAGAAACTTTGTCTTTTTGTTTTCTCTCCCAAACCCTCCATTTGCTCAAGCTCATCCAGTGTGTTACATGCTGCTTTCCCTCAATCTGTTCCATGAGTATCAAATTTTCCAAGCCCTCCTTCCTCATTACATGCCTCAGAAATTTCAACTGCCTCTTTCTGATGTTAAGTATAAGTTTCCTTTTTGTTTCCATTTTCTCCAAAACCTTGTTGTTTGGTCCATGGTATCCTCAGCATCTTTCTGTAAAACCACATTTCTTTTGCTTCAGGTCTCTTCCTCAAGGAGATTGTCCAGCATTTGCTGCCATATAGAAGGACAGACATACTCTTTTCTTTGTTTCCAGTGAAATTTTTCTGTCTCTTAATACTCTGCTTAGCTTTTAGAATGAATCTTTGGCCATGACAATATGTTTTGGGATCTCAGTGTTACACTTTCTGTTCTCTGTTGGAACACTTCCCAGAATAGATTTTTAATCCAACATTATTTCTAATTACTATAAACATTATATTTAGTGGATACAAATCTTTGACTAGACATTCCTGTTGTGGATTTTTTAGTGTCTGCTAAAAAAAAAATGCTTATCTGATTTTAATGTCTTTATTTCTTAATGTCTGTGTGTGTGTGTGAAATAAATAAATAAATAAATATATATATTGGGCAGCAATCCCTCTTTTATACAAGTTTCATTAAATATGACTGACAAGGTACTGCAATTAAGTTTTCTATGAACACTGCCACAATGTGCTGACCATGTTTGGAAAATAAAACATTCCTGTAACTCTAGGAAACAATCCATACATTCAGTTAAAAATAAAATGATAGTGATTTCTGTATGAGTCGTACGATTTTTGAATCAAGCACGGGCAATGCCGAGCCAAGCTGCTAGTACACACGAAATTTAACATGCATAGTAAACAACAAATATACTAAAAAAAGTGATTTGAGCACCCAGAAGTGTTGGGTATAATACATGTTTTAACAAACACGGAAATGAAACTACAGGAACTCCGACAGAAGGTAGTGAAAGAAAGCAAGAAGAAAGGACTAAACATAAATTGCAAGAAGATGGAATAATGGATGGTTGTTAGCAAAAGGGACAACCCAACATGCAAGTTACAAATTGGAGATACCAAAATCATGCAAGTAAAAAAAAAATTGAATTTTTAAAAAGTGTTTTAACAGAGGATGGAGAATGCAACACTGAAGATGCATTAGAATAGCAAGAGTTGCCTTCTGAAAGCAAAGTATTAAGAAACAAGAAAATTTTGCTTGAAACAAGAGTGCTAAACTGTGATGTAATACCAGTCCTCCTAAAGTGAATGCTGGACAATCTCCTCAAAGACGAAGATACTTCAAGCAACAGAAATGTGGTTCTCCAGAAGGATGCTCAGAATAACATGGACTCAACAAAGTTTTAGAGAAAATGAAAACAAAAAGGAGATTAATACTTTGAATCAGAAAGAGACAATTGAAATTTCTAAGGCATATAATGAGGAAAGAGTGTTTGGAAAATTCGATGCTCTCAGGACAGATTGAAGATAAAAGTGACAGAGGCAAGCAACACATGACATAACTAGCAAGCTTGCATAAATGGATGACAGAACAAGGTTTAAGAGAGATAACAAAAAGACAAAATTTATTAAGATCTACAAAGGACAGGAAATTGTAGAGAGCCATGATTACCAACATTCTGAAGGAAGATGGCATATAGATGATGATTTAGTTATTTTAATTTGGATTTGGATTCTGGTACTGTTACGTCAAGAAAAATATTCTTGTTAAACTTTTCATGTAATTATTTACTTATTCTTACAATTATGCATTTATAAGAAATTAAATTCTTAGTATATTTCAATTTGACTTTTCACCCCAGGCAAGGCAGTAATGCCACTAGTATACAGAAAATGAAAGAGAAGACTGAGAATAGGAAGGATTGAGGAAAGGACAAAAGATGAACAGAGTTCAAGAAGACAGAAAAAGGCGATTAATGTTGCTTTTAAATTTTTGAAGATTTTAGTTATCAGGGAAGCAAGGAAACAGGTGAAAGTTTCACAGGTGGGAAGTGTGAATAATAGTGGCAATTGCATTTAGCTATTTCAATGGTAAAAGGTTGGGACCTAGATGCCACTCTAGTATCACCCTTAAATTCATGTATTTGGGGTACCTGTTGTGGGGGAAAGCTTGTCAGAGTAGCTGCTAAGAAAATATTTGTAGAAAAGACAGAGGGAAACCATATCACCTTGGTAAGAAAGTGGCTGAAGTCAAGATGCCAGATCAGGACTGCTAACATTACAGATCCTTCTTTGGATTTTGTGAAGAATCTTTAGATGTATAGCAGGAGTATCAAACCAGATGTGGCAACAGTATTCAATGCTTGGATAAATGGTAGATTTGTAAATGTGACGGATTCTGACAAGAAAAATTTTCTGGCACAATACACTTTCCTTGCAGAATATGCAGCTATTGATTCAATATAATTGTTCCACGTCATGTCTATAGTTAAATGAAAGCAGTTTTGTTTTGGAGACATTAAGATTGACAAGCTATTAATGAAATTGTGTTCCAGTATTGAAAAAAAAATATTGGAGAACTGTAGAATAATCATGAAACTGTTCGAATTCAAATTTATCTATTGTGATGGAACTTTGAATTTTGTATTATGAAGACGCTATTAATTATCTAAAAATGAAAACACTTGACAAAAGTTTATCTAAAAGTTTATTATTAAATAGAAGACAATCATGTCTCAAGTTTTGTTTCTAATATTAATTTCATTAAAATGTATGCTATTGATTTTTATTAAAAATTAAAAAGTTATATCCAATTTCAAATACGTTTATCACTTGTGGGTAGAATGTATTGGCATTAAACGAAGATGTCTGCAGAGAAAATAAAAAGACCCGTCAGAATCTGCTTGGTGAATGTATTTTTCCAGGAGATCCACAACAATTTCTTTCTGTCACTTGGTGAGAAACTGCTGGGTGCAAAACATGTGAAAAGAAATGAGACTTGTGTGATTTGTGGCCCTCTCTAGGATACAGTAACACAGAAAAGAAGTATGTGTGTGTGTGTGTGTGTGTGTGTGTCTGCTTTTGGACAAAGAAAGTCAGTGACACATTAATGTTAATGATTCTAAATTTGTTTATGAGAACTGATCATTGTCTTACATAAAGACATTAATAATAAAAAATCAGGTGATATTTGCAAATTCTCTCTTTTTCCTTACGGGGGATAAAATGCTAAGTCATTACCTTTTGGTAAATAGTGAAAATATATAATATAATTTTTTTCCCGTGATGCTTTAGGATGATTTTTCGGTCATAGGTTATATAAAGGTTGTCCCACCCTCTTTCATTTGCATTCAAGTCATCTGAAGTTCATGTGAGCATGACACTTGGGTTATGACTAGGACCATCCTTTCATAAGATTTAACATTGTTAAACGTTTTTTGATCAGTCTAGGCAATCTAGGCTTTGGGTACTTTACTGAGTAGGTAGGTTTGCCTTTTAGGCCTTTTTTTTCTGGATAAGAGTTTTAGGTTTTGACAAGTTGTCCATTGGTCCCATCAATGTTTTTGGTTTTTCTTTAGTAATACATACACACACGCACACACACACACACACACACACATATAGAATCCAGTCATGATAGCTCTCAAACATCACCCCTTACATCTGGCCAACTGACTACTCACACTGCAACTCCCTTGATTATTATGCATGGAGTGCAGTTGAGCGAGAGACCAGCAAAACTCCTTATAACACCAAAAATGACCTGAAGGCAAGGATTATGGTAGCATTCACCAGCTTAAACAAGGCGACTGTCCAGAAGAGTTGGAGGAGATTCCAAAGTCGTCTAGAGTCCATGGTTGAAGGAAATGGCGATTTTATTGTTTTAATTTCCTCTTTAGATATTTTTGTGCAATTTTGGTAAATATATCTGTTAAAATGAGATGTCAGTGTTAGTTTCATTTTTGCATCATTTAGATGACAATTTATCCATTACACGCGCATGCACACACACACACACGTATTTAAATTTATTTTTTTAATATTTGCTTGGGTATATAATCTAGCCAATTTTTAGTTTCTTTTTCTTCTTGTTTATATTTTTATCGCTGTTGTCATTAAGTATAACAAGAGATCTGTCATTTGTTTCTCAACTACATGTACTATCATGACTTCTTCAAAAGGAATCACTCCCATATAGGTAAACTCTTCTTTTTTCTGTACTTTATTGTTTGTTGCCTTTTGAATTTACAAAAGAAAAAAAAGTTTCTGGATATGCAGGTGGCATAATGGACAACATTCACTTTCACACAAATACTTTGAGATATGTATGAATCCATTCCTTCTCCTCCCAGCTATGGGCTAAATAGCAAGACAGTCAGTCTAGGACAAGGACAACTCTGAATTGAAACCCATAAAGAAAGCAATAAGAAATATTTCTCAAGATATCATGACAATTTACAGATAACAAAGAAAAAGGAATCTGGACTGCCATCATCAAAATTGTTTTGAAGGTACGGTATTAAAAAAAAATGCATAACAAAGTACTGGGTCACATATAAATAAAGAACATTATGAAAAAATGAATGTTTTGGTAGTGTAGCAGATTATCGGTGCAAAAAGTAGAATTGATGTGCCAATTTCAAATCCCAGCAGTGTTCATTTTTACACAAATACTCTTGGAAAGGTATGAATCTACCCTCGGCTGTGGGTTAAATAGTGGTAAAGACTGGACCCACTAGTCAGAGAAAGAAATAGCTTCTATCATAGCAGGTTGATTTGTTTTGCCGATACCAATTTTATAAGACATGTCTTTAAATTATTTCTCAAATATTTTTCATTTTCAAATATTCTTGAAAGGGTATGACTCTACCCTCATCTGTGGGTTAAATAGCAGTAAATACTGGACTCACTAGTCAGAGAAAGAAATAGCTTCTATCTTAGCAGGTTGATTTGTTCTGCCGATACCAATTTTATAAGACATGTCTTTAAATTATTTCTCAGATATTTTTTGTTGTTTTGTTTTCATTGCTTTAATCTGTCAAGTTCTTTCTCTGTCTGGAAACTTTTCAGACTTTTTTTTATCGTTTATTCTGTCTTCTCTCTCAAAATGTCACTGATTTGAGTACAAGACAACTGCTGAAGTAGAATTTCTTTGCCTTTCTGTGAGAAGCTAAAACGACTTGCCAATCAGAAATGTTTCTTTGCCAACTTGTGTTCTTCGTCTTTTTACTTATATGTCCTCCTTTGTCGGTGCTGCTTTTCTTAACTTATATTTTTTTATTTTCCTAAAATTTCATTGTCAAGTAACTTCTATTATCTACTCATTTCTTCAAAAAACTTTAATGTTCTGCGTAGAAAATCCGTCTCATTGTCATGCGAAATCCTCAATTTTCCCCTCTTCCTCTGATTGTGCTAAACGCACCAACTAGCTTTGCTTGGAACGTCTTTCTGTTTGCACATTGTTTAGACAACTCCTTAACTGCTATCTCACTGTTAGTGTCTACCTTTTTATAAAAAAAAAAAAAAATATAGCCTTTCTTCTTCGAATGCTGCCAACCACCTTAACTGTTTCTATACGGCAATCTTTTCTCTTTTTCTTTCCAACATCTTTTGCTGCATCACTTGGTCTTATTGCCTGTTCTTCAATCTATCAACCCAGACCCCCAACTCCATTGTCTTCTCGGCCCTCCATACTCTGACTTTGAGCAGAATCAAGATGCAGCAAGGGGAAGGGGAAAGAAGATTCGGTGTATTTAATGTGGTGTATTTCTTGAATGATTTTCCTTTTGAAACACTGTTAATCTGTTTTAGAAATGTTGTCTTTGAACTTTTCAAATGTTTCTTTTTTTTTTTTTTTCTTTATTCCATTCATTTTTGAACTTCTTCACTCTCTATTACTCTTTATTTTAAAGACATTTTCTTTTTTCTAAATGATGAGATACCTGAATATAACTTCAGAAAATTTATCTTATTTTTCTTTCCTATGTGCATGTGCGCGCACACACACACACACACACACATATATACACATATAATACATATATATATATATATATATATATATATATATATATATATGTGTGTGTGTGTGTCTGCACATATATATATATATATATATATATATATATGTGTGTGTGTGTCTGCACATGACGTGTGTGTGTACATGATATACATGTCTGTGTGTGTGCGTGCACTTGATATATAGATATATATGCAATTGATATATCATGTATATATATTATTATATTTTTTGCTATTTATACATTATTTTTAAATGTTCTGTTTGTAAAAAGCAGTATTAATTACATTTATTATAAACAGGATTTACTAAAATAATTGTATCTATAAAAATAATGTATGAAAAGAAAATATATTAATTGTCGGACTTAGTCCATTTCATAATACATATATATATATATATATATATATATATATATATATATATATATATATATATATATATATATATATATATATATATATGCACACACTATACATGGTTATTGAAAAAGAATGAACCTATTTCATGACACATTGCTTCAGTTCTCAAACATCGTCATGGAATTAGTCGGTGACCATTTGAAAGAGGAGTTTTCTAAGTTTTGAATGGCTGCCACAGGGGCACTGTAGTCATGTCATATCTCCGACAACATTCAGTTGTTTGTTTACCCACGGAATGGTGAGTCCTCAGCAAAAGGCATTCTGCGTTCATGAGTTCGCACAAACAAATACAGTTGTCATGGTGCAGCATGCTTTTCAAAGGCAATTCAGCATTAATCCACCCTCTCCTAAGAACATTTGATAGTGGTTTAAACAGTTTCAAGAGAGTGGATGTCTGTGTAAAGGAAAAAGTCTAGGATGACCATGAGTTTCAGAGGAACAAGTGGTGAGAATCTGTGTAGTGTTTGAGGAGAGTCCACAGAAGTCCACAACTCAAGCTAGCTGTGAGCTTACAATCTCTCAGTCTACTATTTAGTGTGTGTTACGAAGACATCTACCTTTGAAATTTTACAGACTATGCTCATTCAGGAACTCTTTGTGCTTGGCCTGCAAAATCCCCAGACCTCACCATGTGTGATATTTTTCCTTGTGGAGATATGTAAAAGATTGTGTTTATGTTCCACCGCTACCTACTAACCCCCATGACCTTAAACATTGAATAACAACAGCGATCATCTCAGTGGATAATGGTATGCTGATACACGTCTGGGAGGAGTTTTCCTATCACATTGGTGTTGCACATATTGCAGGTCATGGCTACATTGAACACTTGTAAGACAAGAAATAAAAGTTGATTGTGAGTAGAATACTTGTGACTTGTACTATATATATATATATATATAGATTGATAATATTAGTGGTCAATATATATATCTATATATAGATTGATAATATTTAGTGGTCAATATATATATATATAGATTGATATTAGTGGTCTATATATATATATATAGATTGATAATATTAGTGGTCAATATATATATATATATATATATATATATATATATATATATAATTGGATCATGATTACAATTCCAATGTAATAAATTATAACCATGGAATATTAGTGTTTGAGGCTTTTATATTATATATATAACTTTAAACTTAATGAACAACATATACCTACCTTACAGAAAACCTAACACTAATCCCTTGTATGTACACCCCAGGTCAAACCATCCTTCATCTACAATTATGCATATACCCTCATCAATAGAGAAAAGAATCAGCATGAACTCCACAGATGAAGAAATATTCCAAAAACAGTAATTTTTACAACACAGCTCTAAAAAATAGTGGATACAAAAATGCTAACATTAATTATAAAATCAATAGTACTAACCAGAAAAAAAAAACAGAAAAAGTAAAATCATTTGGTATAAAATGTTCAACCAAATGGTTAGTATTAAGCTAGGACAAAAATTCCTACCTTTAATTGAAAAACACTTGCCTACTGACAACAAATTTAGGAAGATCTTTAATAAAAACACCTTAAAATTAAGTTACTGCTGCACTGAAAATCTAGAAAGAATCATAAAAACACATAATAAAATCCTGGAAAAACACTCATGCCAAAATCAAATTAATAAAAACCCTAAATTAAAATTAGACAAAAATAATAAAAAATTATGTGATTGTAGAAACCCTGAAGACTGCCTGTTGGATAATAAATGCCACATAGAATCTGTGTTATACCAATGCACAATCTCATCCATTGAGAATCCAAACATTGAAATGATATGTATATAGGCTCCATGAAGAATGAATTTAAAATTAGGTGGAGACAACACAAAAGCTCCTTCAATAATATTAGAAACAGAAATCAGACATCCTTATCTAAATATTTTTGGCATTTAAAAGAAACGAATAAAACACCAAAAGTAAAATGGAAAAATAATAATAGAACAAGAATTTGTAAAACCTGGGATGACCCATGCCCTTTATGCCTACATGAAAAACTACACAATATTAAGTTTCTAAAAAAATGATAATTTATTAAATCAAAGACATGAGATAACAGTTTTTTGCCAACACAAACAAATATTTGCCTTAAATAATTAGCTTAAAAACTTTTTAAATTTCAAAGTCTGTAAACAAGTTCAATTAAAGCAATAGGTTTAAAAACTTAACCTAATCGTTAAAAAAAAACCCTTTATGAAGTTGTCAGAAAAAACAAATTGTAGTTCAATATGATGTATTCATATACAAACAACCCTTTTAGGAAAAAAAAAAATCTTTATGTATATAAATACAAATTTAACAGTCTAACAAAAAGGGCCAAAAACTCAGTCATTGAAATAGACCAGACGATATGCGCTGAACGGATGTCATCATTTGCTTGGAAATAGGCTTAACCTCTTTTCGGAAGTAACTAACATGTTGAGACAATAGTTATCAGTGAAAATGTAAACCCTATCGCCCCTTCTTAAAATGATCGGTTTTCTCTGTTTCCATAGAAATTAATATTACGAATGTATATGCTTATAAAGCTCCATAAATTTCAAAATTTGTTATTCAAAAATTCACTTGAGGATGAAACAGAACTAGGTACTTTAATTTGATTTAATTTCTATAATTAAATTGAAGTTTTTAGCTTCTGATTTTGAAACATGCAAACTCTTATGTAGCGATGGAATCATATTTAAAAATAATAATTATATATATATATATATATATGTGTGTGTGTGTGTACTATATATATATATATATATATGTACAGACTGTTTCACAGCATATCAGTGTGACTAGACATCCAAAATTGCTTCAAGCTGGGATCAAAACTCGACTGATGCCATTGGCACATGGTTGAAAGAAATTAAATTTTTACGTACTTACTCTGTGAATAAACACGCCAATAACTGACATTGCTCTCTTCAAGGAAGGGCCTTGTAATATTAGTAGTAGTAGTCATTGTTTACAAATTTGCACTTATCTTCCAAATGTGCACAACATTTGCAATATATATATATCTATATATCTATATATGTGTGTGTGTGTGTGTGTGTATATAGGTATTTGTATATGTGTATGTTTATATGTACATATATGCTAGAATATATATGGTTAAATGGGTTATAACTAATCTAACATTACCGTTTCATCATTATGTCTTTACTGTTATTCCTCTCATTGGTATTATCATTAGTTGATTATTATTATAATTATTCCTCTCATTGGTAGTTTTATTATTAATATTTTTATTATTATCATCATTACGATATTATAATAATATTAATATTATTTCTAAATTTTGTTTCTTTTTAAAATGTTTTTCGATATATATATATTTTTTTCATTTCAGTATGCTTTTCAATATCGCATTATATATTTTTTCGATACTATTTAGAATTTTTTAGGTTTTATATTTAAATTCCTCCTATTCCTCCACCTTTCTCTATCACCTTACATCAACTTAAAACTGCCCCTCAAAAGTTTATGAAAATAATACATAAATTTAAAACCATCTTTTTTTTACACTTTGAAATGTGATCTGAGGAACCAGGAAAAGACCACCTTCCTGGGGAAATAAAATATAATCAATGGATCCTTAAGGTTGTCTGTTTCCTTAATTAAATTTATATATATATATATATATATATATATATATATATATATATATATATATATATATATACAATATATATATATATATTTGTATTTTAGCAGCAATCCCTGTTTTATATATGTTTCATTAAAAACAATTTGTGTTCGTACAAATGTTTCCTCTTCTGGACACAAAGTGTACAAAAACTGTCCAAAAATATGCATTTTTGAGCACTTTCAGCTCAAGCTGTAAAAAACAAATCACTCAACAAGAAAAAATAAAAAACTAGTTAATCTCCAGTGAGGGAATTCATAGATGAAAAGTTGTGTAACATTGTTTTTATATACTGAAAGAGTTGTATGTCTGTACCTTATTAAATTAATCCTACTTTAAAATATTTTATAGATTTAAGTAGGTTTTTCATTGGGACCAATGTATATTATCTGTTCTCCTTCTAATTAATGGAGTCCCAGGGATTCCAACCTGGCTTTAGCACCTCATTCATTGAATCAAAAGATGGAGAGGTAGTGGAATATTGATGTCAGCGGGATAGTCATCATGGAGGCTGGACAATTTCTTCAGGGTTAGCCAAAGACAGCCCCAAATTTAAAAAGAGCTTGTCTCACATCTTGCTACACTGGACGGCGAGTCGGTAACCTTCAAAATATTTTAATATGCTTTACTTGTAACTTTTTATAATTATATATTTGTACTTATCATAGGTTATATCTTGGGTTGATGTACAAATAAAATTAATTTGCTTTAGATTACATGAAAGTTTTTAAAAAATTCATGTTAAATTTGAAATGTAGGGGTTTTTGTTTTCAAAAGTGACTTTTTAAGAGCGTTAACTGCTCTGACAGCATGAAAAGAACTTTTGTAGGGATCCTAAATCTTCTTTTAGTTGAATTCAAGATGATTTAATTTCAACAAGGAGAACAAAAGAATGTATAAAAATGTATTATTTTAAAGTCAACTGGTTATGTAATTTTTTGACAAGTTGCTTTTTGTATCTGCTCCAGAGAAACAATAGAATCCTTTAACTATGATTACTTAATCTACATTGATGCTAAGTCATTGTCATATGTCATAATTTATATCATGTCATTCTTCACTTATGATTGTTTTTCTTTTTTAAATCATAACTTATTTAAAACCTTTAGCACTTGC
The DNA here is from genome assembly GCA_903632075.3 of Acanthosepion pharaonis. Lineage (NCBI taxonomy): Eukaryota > Metazoa > Mollusca > Cephalopoda > Sepiida > Sepiidae > Acanthosepion > Acanthosepion pharaonis. The sequence goes on along the minus strand of CAHIKZ030005519.1, from coordinate 1,141,984 downwards.
TAGGTGATTATTTTTACCAAACAAAATGTTAGTCCAGCCAATGCAAGTTGAATTTGAATCTTGAATGAAATGGAGAGTCAGGCTACTGCAATTTCAAATATATAGAAGTAACATATAAAACTTTATATTTTGAGGTGATTCCATATACAGGAAATGGATAAGTAATACTTATAAATGAAACAGACTGCTAAGTGCTAATGGGAGTATTTATTACCCTAAACTATTACACTGAAGTTGAGCAACGTAAAGACCAGTCAGTACCTAGATGGGTCACTGCTTGGGAATAATTGATGCTCTAAGCTTGAATGTGCAGCTGTTGTAATGGATAATGGCTTGGAATTGTTAATTGGAGAGTCGAGTTCCGATTCCAGTTGGGTTCGTTATATTCACTTAGGCACAAATACACTTGAAAAAAAGCATGAACCCATCACTTTCCTCAGCTATAGGTTAATTAGTAAGACTTGTATCACTGAGGAATTATTATCTTAAAATTAATCTTACAATCTAAAAACATTTTCTGGCTTTAAATAATCTGTAAAGGGTTAATAAGCCATAGAAAAAGAATCAATCAATACCCTATTCCCGATGCTGATAACTGAAGTAAACCTTCTTCTTCTACTTCTTTTATGTTCCATGTCCCTTCAGGATGTAGGCGATCATGACTCTCCACTTCTTCCTATCCCTTGTAGTTCTCAATATGTTTTCTCCTTTTGTTACTTCTTCCAAACCCTGTTCTGTCATCCACTTGCTTAAGCCCATTAGGTGTTGCTTTCCCTTGGCTATCTTTCCCTCTATCCATCCTGTGATTATCAGATTCTCCAAGCCCTCCTTTCTCATTATCCCAGAAATTTCAGCTGCCTCTTCCTGATGTTAAGTATAAGTTTTCTCCTTATTTGTATCCTCTCCAGAAACATTCAACTAGTTCATGTCTTCAGAAAATGCTAAGTGTGCCCCCTTTTAATCCTGTTCTCTCTCTTGAAACTCTCCTTACTTTTATTATGATATGGATTCTCCTACATTATGGTTCTTCAACTTAATGTAATACCAATTTCTTATTTGGTGTTGATGATGACCAGTGAGTATTTGGTCAAAACGTTGGGTCTATAATAACATCTATATCATAAAGGACAAGAACAGTAGTTCAAACTAATACAAGAATATATCGATAGTGAGAAGAGTCTCTCAAATCCTAGCAAAATGTAGATTGGCTGATTTGTTTGGTTATTTAAAGCCAGAAAATGTTTTTAGATTGTAAGAATTTTTTTTTCTTTTTTACAGATTATAATGGTTTAGTGATAAGTTTTACTAATTGACTTGTTGTTAGCAAAAAGATGGGCCTAAAGTGTGAATTGCAAATTGTAGATACCGGCATCAAACGAGTTTAGAAATTTAAATATCTGGGAAGCATTTTAACAGGAAGTGTGACTGAAATCTGAAGACATATTGGGGTAGCCAAAGATGCATTCCTAAAGCTAAGCGGAGTACTAAGAAATAGAAAAACTTTGCTAGAAACAAAGAAAAGAGTACTAAGCTGTTATGTGATGTGTTCCTCCTGTATGACAGGGAGTGCTGGACAATCAAATATGAAAAAGAGACTTGAAGCAACAGAAATGTGGTTCTACAGAAGGATGCTGAGGATACCATCAACGGAACATGTGAGCAATGACAAAGTTTTAGAGAAAATGGAAACAAAAAGGAAACGTATACTTAACATCAAGGAGAGACAATTGGGGTTTCTAGGGCACATAGTGAGAAAAGAAGGCTGGGTAAATCTGATACTCATAGGATAGATTGAAGGCAAAAAGGACAGAAGAAAACAATGCATAACATACTTAGTGAGCTTGTGTCTATGGATGGTGGAACAGTACTTAGGAGAAATAACAGAAAAACAAAATTTATTAAGAGCTGCAAGGGACGGGAAATTGTGGAGAGCCATGATCGCCAATGTCCTGAGAGACATATCACATAAAGAAGAATTAACTCATAGCTGAGAGGAGAAGAAGTGGATTCATGCCTTTCCCAAGTGTATTTGTGCATAAGTGAATATAATGAACCCAACTGGAACTGAAACTCAGTTCTCCAAATTAACAATTCCAAGCTATTATCCAGTACACCACAAACACATCCAAGCTTACAGCACTTGGTATTTCTAAATGGTCACTTAACTTGGTACTGACTATGCTTGATGTTGCTTAACTCTGTTGATTGTATGGGGAACCAGTATTTCAGCATTGATGTGGCCATAAGTCTGGCAAGATGTAGAATCCACATTTGGGAAATGTCCATGGTCCACACACCCACTCACTGACAGCAGTTGACAAAATTCAGAGTTGAATAAACAATGTAAATGTTACGAGATATTTGATCATACGTTCTCATTAAAATGTACGACAAAGAAGAATCAATAAAAAGGTTAAAGAAATAGACACTTATTTTATTTAATTATGTCATACTGCGCTATTTTCATGCTTTAAAATAATAAAGAAAGTAAACTGTATGATCTTGTTCATCTGGTTGTACAGATGTTGTGATGAGCTCTCTTTTTTTTTTTTTCATTTTCAGATGATGAATATCATATTGTAAATACTCCTCATTTTGCTGAGTCGGTGACAGAAGGTGATATTATTTGGGTGAAAGGTAAGTCTTTTCTATTGAACCCTTTTTTTTCTCTCTCTTCTAAACTGTATTTTCTTTCTATTTTGTATCTTGAACCCACAGAAGTTGATCATATTGAACTATCAGAGAGAACCTTTTTACCTTCCATCAATATGGCTGATGTTAACCTTCAGGAGAGCAGCTCATTGCACCTTCTTGGTCTCATGTTTTACACTGGAATGAAGTGGATGGATTATATTCAATCAAATGTGAGGTCCTGTTGCTTATCGAACAATTTTTTTGCACTGGGATCAATCTTGTGTATTTATAAATCTACCATTCATCCGTGCATTGAATATTTCTGCCACATCTGGTCTGGTGTTCCAGCCATTTTTTTTTTTTTTTTTTTTTTTTATAAATAATTTCACCCCAAGCAAGGTGGGAGTGGCACTAGCATGCAACAGGTTACAGAGAGTGAGAGCAAGATTAAAGAGGCTTGTTTGAGGAAAGGATAGAGATAAGGACATGAATTGAGATCAAGGCATCAGAAGATTTTTTTTTTTTTGATTTTTTTTCTAACCTCGAATTAATACCAAATTTTTAGTAAACCTCGAATTAATACCAGATTTTTTTATAAACATGGAATTAATACTGGAGTTTTTTATGAACATAGAATTTATAGCGTATTTTTATTTATAAGCATATAATTAATAACGATTTCTTTTTATGAAAGTACAATTAATATCTGATTCTTTTTATAAACATTGAATTAATAATACAATCATTTTATAAACATAGAATCAATATCGGATTTTTTTTATGAACATAGAATCATAGCTTTTTTGATAAATATAAAATTAATATCCAAATTTCTATAAACCGAAAATTAATAGCAGATTTTTTTTTTATACACATAAAATTAATACCAGAATTTTTATATACATAAAATTCATACTGGATAAATGTAGAATTATTATGGATTTCTTTTAATAAAAGTTAAAATGATTATTGGAATTTTTTAAACCTAAAATTAATAATGTCTTTTTTTATAGAAAGACTAAAAATTTACCAGATTTTTTATAAATATATAATACCGATTTTTTTTTTTTTTTTTTTTTTTTTTTTTAATCCTAGAATTAATACTGGATTTTAATTTTTTATTTTAAGCATTTCACCCCAAGCAAGGCAGGAGTGTCACTAGAACACAAGGGGTTACAGAGAGTGAGAGCAAGAGTAAAGAGGGTTGTTTGAGGAAAGGATATAGATAAGGACGGGATTGGGAAGTCATCAGAAGATGTCAATTGACATTACATTTGAATATTTGAAGATTATAGCTATCAGGGAATCAAGTAGGAAGAAGGGAGTTCCACTGTTGGGAAGTGTGAGAGACGAAGCTGTTGGAGTAAAAAAGGCAGTTACATTTAACTGTTTCGACAGCGAGAAGGTGGGACCAAGATACCTAGTAGCATGCTTAAATACACACAGTTGGGGTACCAGTGAAAGTAGCTCATCAGATCAGTTACCATGAAAATATTTATAGAAAAAATACAGGGAAGCCACAGCACATCTGTGAGTAAGTGACTGTAGACGAGATGCCAGATCAGGACCTATCACATTGCATATCCATCTCTGGATTTTGTTGAGGACCTCGAGATGAACAGCGAGGGTACCAGACCATATATGGCAACAGTATTCAATACAAGAATGAATGGTAGATTTGTAAATTTGAAGGATGGACTCGGACGAGAAAAACCTTCGGGTGTGACACAGAGAACCAACTTTCCTTGCAGTAGATGAAGCTATTGATTCAATGTATCTCTAGATTCTTGATAAAATCCAAAGAAGGCTCTGTAATATTATTGGTTTCTGACCTGGCACCTCAACTTCAGTCACTTTCGCACCACCATGATGTAGCTTCCCTCTGTCTTTTCTATTAATATTTTCATGGCAATTTTTCTAATGAGCTGTCCTACTTGTTACCTTGATTGCATGAATTTAAGCATACTACTAAATTGGCTGATAGGTCTCATCTTTTTACTGTTGAAATGGCTAGATGTAATCATAAGTTCTATTCTAATAGTTTGTTCTTTTTTCACTTGCAGAACTCTTCTGGTTTCTTGCTTTCCTGCAAACTTTGTTCTTCAAAAATTTAAATGCAACATCAGTATCCATCTTCTGCTTTCCTTTTATTATCCTTTCTCCTCCCTAATATCTTCTCATTCTCTTTCACTCTCAATAACCCCTTGCATCTTAGTGGCATTATTGCCTTACTTGGGGTAAAATAATTAAAAAAATGAAATAATAATGTCTTTTTTCTGTATTTTTTACTTAAGAAGAGTGTAAATTATTTCATTTTTAAAATTCAAAAAGTGCTAAAAAAAGAAAAACCAAAGAACTTTGTAGTTCATTCATTTTCTCGACCACTGAAAATATTAAGCTGCTGTTTTTTGGAAAGTTATTTAAAAAATGAGGAGACCAAAAAAATTGCTTCCATATAATAGTAGTCTGTCCAGGATTCATTATTGGCAGCCACAATCTTAACAAGAAGATCTGCCAATGACATGGTGTTGATACCTTCTAGAAGTTAAGCAAAGCATTAAGATACAGGAAAATCTTTCCAGAAACACAAGAAAAGTGTATTGAACTGTTATGTAATATTGGTCCTCCTATATTCCTCTGAGATGATGAAGAGACTTGAGGTGACAGAAATGTAGTTCTACAGAAGGATGCTGAGAATACCATGGGCCAAACATGTGACAATGCAATGACAACAACAAATTTTTAGAGAAAATGAAAACAAAAAGGACACTTACTTAGGAATGGAAAGAGGCATTTGAAATTTCTAGGGTACATAATAAAAAAAAAAGTGGAAAATTTGACACTTACAGGACATGTTAAAGGCAAAAAGGACGAAAGAAAGCAGTGAATACCCTACCTACCAAGCTTGTGTAATGCTGCTTTTGGTTGGTAAAACAGGGATTAGGAGAGATAGCAAAAAAGCAAACACTGCTAAGAGCTACAAAAAACAGGAAGTTGTGGCGGACCATGATCGCCCACATCCTAAATGGACACGGCGCATAGAAGTAGAGGAATAGTTAAGACTTCATTAAATGTTGAATTGTGATTGACAGTCCTTTTTTTTTTATTTTATTTCCGTTATATTATTTTGAGCTTTTTGTCTTTTTAAAATGTCTTGGGACTTTTACTTGATTTTCTTTTTCAAAAATTCAAAAAACTAACAAGTTGCTGTATTTTAAAAATTTATTGGGTGGAGTTTTGAAAAATAAAAAACAAAAAACAAAAAGCGATTATTTTTGGTCACAAATAGCTGCTGTGACCAAAAATAATCACTTTTTTTTTTTTTTCAAAATTTTTTCCATATTAATATAAATATGGAAAAGTGATCCAGATTTTTTAAATTAAATTTATGAAAGATAATAAAGGGTCCAATTTGCTATATAAATTCATTGTAAATTGATCCCTGCTACAGAAGACAAAACAAAATATGCTCATATGACATGATTTTTTTTATATTCATAATTTTGACTTCTCTTTTCATATTTTATTAAACATTTCAGATTACACATTTCAAATTATTTTATGTTTTAAGATATTGCGTGGTATGTGCATATTTTGTTTTGGCTTTCATTGGGGGCAACTATTTACATAGCAAAATGGTCTCCTCCCCCATTAATTTTAATAAAATTTAATAGAATTTTTTTTTATATCTGTGATCTAAAGTGCTTAATCCAAATAGTAATATGGAAAAAAAAAATTATTTCTGGTTGTGCAAATTTACCATTTATTGAAAGATTCAGATTATTGGAAGTTTAGGAAAAAAACAAAACTAACTATTAGAGTTAGCAGTCAGCTTTGTTTTCTTTGAGAAGAAAAATATATTTTTAAAGTTCGACTTAATTCACAAATTTTGTAAAAGAATGGAAGGAAACTTTTGTTGGTGATTTTTCTTTTTCTTTGTTTTTATTTAAATGTGAACAGTTGAATCTAATCCTATTTCTAAAAATGGTTCTTGTTTCCCTTTGTCTTCCAGAAGGAAATGTTTTTTGTCCCCTTTTGTGTTTTGATTTTGGAAATAATTCTTAACTCATTTGCATTTTGCTTACTGAAATGTGTTGCACTCAGTTTTACTGAAAACTTCATCTTTTGATGTCCCAAATTATTACCATTGTATGTTTCTGCCCTTGAGTTGGAATGGGCCAAAGAAATGCTCCTAACAAATAAAGGAATCTTTTAAGCATAGAATAATAAGTGGCAGAATAAAGATGAAGAAATAATTTTAGTCTGATATTTTTTGTCTTTTGTCCTCTAACCAATTGATATATTAAAGAAGTATAGTTATCAATTACTTTTTACCGGTCATTAAAGATGGCTTTTTATTTCAGTCACCAATTCTGTCTAGGGAGAGAAGAGAAAAAAAAAATGAAGATAATTTTTGGCTTATAGAAGTTGAATGACTAGATGAATTATAAAAGAATTTTTAAATGGAAACCAACTGCTTGGTGAAGGTGTTATTTTTATTTTATTAATTTTTTTTTTTTTTTTTCTCCAAATTCTATTCTTTCATTGAATAATCATCAAAGACGGTAGCAAGAAATCTTTTTCTGTGTGATTTGAAGCCGAGAGAATTTTTTTTTCATCTTCTCTCACAAACTGAACACTTTTATCTCTCCATAACTATTCTTGTTATCATTGTGTATTCTCTGATTCTAAATACGTCCTTGCACCTTTCAATGAGAAAGGGGTGACATCAATAAGACTGAAAAGTAAAAGACCTCTTTACAGTCTTTATCTACATATGAAGGCATTGTTATTTACAGACAGTAGCACTTAGGTCTTTGCATGCATGTGCAACTGCTTAGACACAAACTGGAAAAATCTAAAAAAAAAAAAAAAATTAAACGAACTGATCTTGTCAGTCAAATTCTTTTATACATATCAAAATGCGGGAGAAAATGACATATATAAATTTTTACATACCAGAACAATGTTAGGAAATTTTTTTCCCACTTTTGTCTTTACAAAGTGGGGGGGAAATTTTGTGTGACGTGTTTCATCATTTAGGACTTCATTGGACTAAAGTGATATTTATATTGATGTAACTTACAAATGCACGCAAAATTTAGAAAATGCTGAAAATTTAACCTGGATGCAAATTTAAAAAAAAAATTTACCAAATTAATTTATGTATATGAAGGTGAGTAGACATTGAAATTTCGAACTTTTAAATTAAATTTTTTTTAAATATGTTCTTGGATATATAACATGATAATAGAAGATCTTCCAAGAAATGTGAAACAACGTAAGAACTTGGACACAAATTTACTATCGATGATCTTGTGATTAAAGCACTTCCTATATACTTTTGTACTAGTAAACTGCTATCTACAAAGCCAGATCATTGATAAAAAATGAATCCTATTTGCAGTAATAAAACTAGGAAACTGGATCTGTAGAGAGTAAAAATATGCCCAAAATTCTATATCAAAAGAAAGAATAATACTTGCAATGTAATTGTCCCTTGACAGAAGCCCTCTTTGCAAAAGTGTTAATGAAACTTGATTTACAAAGTGGTTTTGTTACAACGAATACTTTCTTATTCATAAGTATATTTATATATATATATATATATAGTCATCCACAGATAGACTGTTTCGCTGTTCCACAGCTCATCAGTGTAGCTTAACGTTCAATCGCTTCAGGCTGGGACCAAAACCTGACAAATTTGGTATTAGTCAGAGATTCTAGCCCCTAGGCCATTGACACCTGGCAGAGAGGCCAATTTTTGCATATTTATTTTTTCATAAACACAGCAGTCAATCAGAAGAACTCAAATCTTTGCTAGAAGAGTCTTGCATTATCAGCAATAATAGTGACTGTTTACAAATTCGTTCTTTATTAAATAACAAAAAAAATTTGTTGGCATTAAATAACATTTTGATATGCCATAAAACAAAACAAACCAAACCTATTAAACTGCTCAATAATTTTTTTAAAAATTTGCATCGAGGTTCTTACAATATTTCACTTTTCTTGGCAAATCCCCTATTACCACAATGCAGGATACTCAATAACAAAAGCACTCTAAAATATAAAGAAAAATAAATAAAAGTGGTTAGACTAATATACCCAAGCACATATTTAAAAAAAAAAAAGAATTACATTTGAAAGATTAAAATTTTAACATCTTCTAAACTTTGTGGGTGTGCATAAATATCACTTTAGACCATTGAAGTCCTAAAGGATGAAATACATCACTGAAAAAAAATTTCCCACTTTGTCATTAATTTTCCTAATTTTTAAATCTATGCATCTGTGCATGAACAGAGTTAAGCAAACAGAATAATTTTGGCTGTATAATATGCTGGAAGGAAGTAGCATAATTAGGAATATCACAAACTGAAAGCTTATTCTCATACACAGAGATATTGTCTCCTTGAACAATAAAAGTCATGGTCAGTCATAGAAAATTTGGAATTCTTTTATAAGAAACCAAAGCAAAAACATTAAAGTAATCATTTCAAAAATGCAAAGACTATGAAAATAAGTTTGGAATGCATTGTTAAAATAAAATATGTGAATTGTGCATGTCTACTTGTTTTGTTTTTTACATTCCAAAATAATTTTCTTAAAAACGTATTGATTATTTAAACAATCATTTTGAGGGCGATAAAAAGTGGAATTATGTTTGAAAACTTAAAGTAGCTTTCCTAACAATGTTGGTGAAATTTATTTTTTTTTTTACATTATTATTATTATTATTTTGATCTATGAATACAACATTATTATTATTAGCTAGTAATGAAATAATAATATTGGAAATGCTTCAGCTAAAAAGCAACAATAAGATGACATAAAACTACTAATAAAAGAATAATAGTGAAAATGAATTCAGCTAAAAAGCAACAATAATAAGATGACATAAAACTAGTAATAAAAGGATAATAGTGAAAATAATGTATTTCTAATTCTTATTGTCTACAGAAATGATTGCTTATAGGAAATTATTCAACAATGTCTTACATCTGTAGAATAGAGAATGATTAAAATTTTTTTCAGCTGTAACCATATATTTTGCATGTAAAATAGCACATTTCAAGAAATTACAACTGAAAATAACTTTATTTTTGGCTCTAATATTCAGATTATTAAAAAACGATTACATAGTTACTTATTTTAGTTCATTTTACTTACAATTATTGCCACAGGACGCAAACAGTAGTTAGTGCATTATTTAGATAAAATAGCTGTACATAATCAACAGTGCCATCAGTCCTTTATATTATTGCCAAGACTGTTTTTACATTTACATAAATAGTGAAGTAATCGTTCTAAGTAAGGCGGTTAATTGAAATAAGGGCTGCAAAATTTATTTCAAAATTTCTGTAAATTACTGATTATCTAAAAGAGACTGTGAGTGGTGTTGTATGTGTGAAAGTTATAATGTGAATCTTAAATCAAATTTTCTGATTACAGTTTATTTGCCATTTATTATTTTCCCATTTTTGGTCTGTTTTTATGCCAAACAAAAATTGTGTATTTTGCAAAAAATGCATTTAAAAAAAACAAAAAAAAAAAAAAAAACAATTTTACAATAGAAAACCATATTTGTCAATTTGGTACTGATTATTATATGAAGACTTGTACAGTAGTAAAGCCTTGCCAGTTTTTTTGGCTATTGACCATTTCATGACAGATTCTACGATAGAAAAACTATGCTTGTCCTTCTGCTACTGACCATTTGCAAGAGAAAATTCAAGATATTGGACTCAGCTCACTTGTTTGACTGATATTTAAAAGATTTTGTTTTCATAGTATTTTGATTTTGCTTAGGAACTAGTACAATTGTTGATTCCTTTGTGTTGTTATGGACTATTTGCTTAGGTTAATGATATCAAAGCACTTCCTAAATCCAATAAAGATAACATTGGAGACAAATATTTGAGCTGAAATGGAATAGCTTGGTGATGAAACGACGATTAATAAAATTAATATGGTAGTCATTCAAACAATCTATCCATGGGTTTGGGAATGATAAAACTAGATCCGTTCTCCAGGAATGGATGTGGAAATCCCTACAGTTGCTGGTGTAGCAGTACACAAGTATTTAATGTTCTTCAAGATAACTTCTCGTAGGGGAGGTGGCTTGGCTCTCCAGGCCACCTGCTGCTTATTTCTGTCTACGGGAGGAATTCTGGCAGTTTTAGAAGAAAGATGTAGATTGATTCATTGTATTTTTGTCGGTAAATGTTTGTAATCTAGTAACAACTCTCAGTAGAAGCATTATTTGACTAATGATATTTATTTTTGTAAGTTTACCAAAAATGTGGCACAAGGCCAAAAGGAGGGTATGGGGGGGAAGGCTAGTCTTTGTCTTATAATTAAACTCATCTAGTCACAGTTGCTGACCCAAACATACCACAAAATGACATATTCTTACCATTCTTACTTCACCCACCATAATACCTCAGAGTCTCTATGAAGTCCTAACTAGTCCCCATATGTACAATTTGTCTATGGTCAGTATGGAATAAATTTACAATGATTACAATTTTATATACAACAAACTAAACAAAATAGTGTTAGTAACCCTCAATCCTTAATTGTGGTAGAAACATCAGTTAACTGGACAAAGGACTTTATTTGACTAATTCATCTTTAGCACTGAAAACATTATAGTGGATGGCTACAAGTGAGAGGGGAAATGGGATGTACTTATTTTTTTACCACAATGGTAACAATATTTTAACTCCCTCTTTTTTTCTTGTAGCTGTGGGTGATGCTGTTGCTGTTGATGATGTTATTGCTGAAATTGAAACTGATAAGGTAACTATGGTGTTCTCATTGTGTTCTTCATTTGTGTTAAGAAGTCTCACCAATTATGTGTTTATTGTTCCAAGTGCTTGTTCAGTGTAAAACTGATACACCATTTTTGGTTCATCTGTTTTATGTTTTGTCCTATCTCGAGATATTTAATTTGTTTTTTAAGAAAGTCTTTAATTCTTTTAGTCCCCGTAATTTCATTTCTAAAAAAAAAAAAAAAAATTGAAAATTGTAATTCCCATTATATAAACCAGGGTTTCTTAGCCTGGGAGATATTGTCTACTGGTGGATGATTTCAACTGTTGCTTGGGTGGTGAGCAATTGGAAATTTTTGGTGGGTGATATAGAATTTTGAGTATTAAAAAGTTATTTCAACATATGCTATCCCAAAAAAATATTTGCAGGAGACTAAATGAAAGTAACTAGGTCACATTCATAGATCCCCCACAAAAAAGGAATATTTTGATATTTTTTTTATAGTTTTGAGAAGGGTCATTAACATTCAAATAATTCTTCAGTATTAGACATAAAAAAATATTTGCTCAATTTTTATTAGTTACTAGTAGTGTATATTCCTTTTCATTTTATAGCTATGAACCAAAATTGTTTAATTTTTCTCAGCACTTGCAATGCTAAACCTCACCATAAAACTAAATTTTATCTACCTGGATTCTATACTCTTGGAATTTTCTATACAAAATATATATGTCTTTGTATGCATGTATGTATATATATTTATATATTTTGCATATGTATGTGTATATTTACCACTAATATATATATATATATATATATATAGTTTTAACTGGTACAGTTTGCTTTTGTTTGTTCTTTAATATAGTGGTAGCAGCAGCAGATGTTATTGCCACATGTCAGCATTTTTTACTATATTGTAAAGTCAGTTTATGAACCAGTAACAAACTTTTACCAAACAATTTTGGTATGTTTTTGAACATTTACTATTCAAGTGGACAATGAAAAAAATTTCCATGTGTAAGTGGGCAGTGACGCCAAAATGCTTGGGAACCCCTGTTATAAACCATTTTTATTTATAATGAAAGAAACCTTGAACAAGAAATATTCATGTCCATTGACTGTATAGAACTTCTTTTGCTATTTACATAGCTATAAGTCTACCATTTGTCCATGCTTAGAATATTGCTGCCACATATGATCTGCTAACCCTGCTATTTACTTTGAGCTTCTTGATAAAATCCAAAGAAGAATCAGCAATATTATTGGTCCTGATCTGTCAGTTTGGCTTCAGTCACTTTCCCACTGCCATAAGGTTGCCTCTCTGTGCTTTTTCTTTCATGGTAATTGACTTTTTGAATTTAAGTGCAGTACTAGACTGTCACCAAGATCTCATCAATTTACAGTTGAGCTAGCTAGATGTAACCATAAATTCTATGCTACATTTTCTTTTCTCACTTCATGCTTTCGCCCTAACTTTAGTCTTCAAAAATTTAATACTGTCCTCCTGATTACTCTTTTCTCTTCCCGCTCATTATTAATGTTTCTCTTCCTAATTCTACCACATCCTGTAACCCCTTGTGTCTTAGTGGCTTTACTGTCTTGCATGGGGTGAAAGAAAAAAAAAAAAAAAAACAATTCTGATTTTGTTCAGATCAGCTATGAGAGATGAAAAAAAATAAGGATTTCTTTTATGTTTGCTCAACAGGTCATAAGGATTTAAAACATAGGTTTATTAATTTAATTTCCTGTTATATAATGTTTCTTACTTTAAACATTATATATAATGAATGCAGTTGTTTGACTAAATCTATCTACCAGCCTGTGCATTTGTGAGTCTTACTAAAGAAACTGTGCTTTTGGCAGAGTTTGAAACCACTTAAGACTGGTGTACTTTTAGATCACTCACTCATTCACAGTCAACCCAAGTTTTTGTTCTACAAGAAGAACGTAGGCTTGAACTTTGTCAGAATACACATTTTCTTGGTTAAGACTCTCAAATAGACAGGCTGAATGTCCGTGAAATTTTACAGAAAATATTTGTCCTCCAACAGGATTTGAACCTGTATCCTATACAGAACCGTCATTCAGCTTGACGTGCCTTTACCGATTTGGCCACGAGGCCAGTAAATGTTGTTTAATACTGTTTATTATAAACAGAGCATTTACTTCAATATTTGTATCTATAAAAAGAATGTATAAACATAAAAATGTCTTAAAATAATTATCGGACTTTGTCCATTTCATTATATATATAATGTGTCATTAAATAATTTAGACAAGTTTTGTCTACTTATTCTTAATAGGATCCTCTCATATTCATGGATGAGATTTTTAATATCCTTATTGAAAGAAGGAAGAACATTACCATGTTGATGCATATTAATTATATTTTGAGTTCTTTCAACATTAGCACAATGTCATCTTCAGTCTTGTTTCATCTAAGATAAAATTGTTGTGTTTATCTGAAAATTAAATTTTTTACTTGTGAAGGGAAAAATGGTAAACTGAACAATTTTAAATTTTATGATGTAAACATACCCGTGCAGTAACGTCAAGGGAGGTAACTTAGTTATTGGGATGGTTACCTATTTTTTTTAAAAAAAAAACTTTTTAAAGCTATCAGTTAAAACCTAGATATTTTAAACTATCCACTATAAACATTTTAAACCATTTGTGCAGTATTCATAATTAATTTTATTAAAGGTTGGTTTCAAATTTTTAATATAGATAACTTCAAGAATTTTAGTATATGTTTATTATTTTCATAAAAAAGTATAGATGTATTTTCAGCAAGAATTTTTGTAAATTGCAAATGTGGACATGCATACTGTTGTAAATGTTGAAAGATGTTAGATGCATCATTCAAATGAAAACTCAACTCTCTAGACAATATAGTTGTGATGTGACCAACACAAATTTTATACATAAATATATTATTTTTTTCTGTTGAGGATTCAATCTCCCAAGGGACATTTAAATTTATATATAATGCTAGTTTTCTGCAAATTGAACAATTGAAACCAACTGTTAATAAAATTAATTATGAATACTGCATAGGTATGGCCCTGAAGAGGATCTTGTTAGGAATAAGTTGACAAAACCTGTCTAAATTATTTAATTAATGTCTTAATGAAAACATGCTGCCAAAATATTTTCATATATATATATATATATATATATATATATGGAATAAATATGTTTTTCAAAATGTTGCAGTGGAAAATCTCACATATTTGTTAGTGCCTCAAATGCATGAATTTAAACATGCTACTAGATTGGCCATTAGGTCTCACAGCTGCAGCCGTCTCTTCTATTCTAACAGTTTCTTTTTCTCCTGTGTAACTCCCTTCTGATTTTTTGCTTTCCTCTCATGTATAATCTTCCAAAATTTAAATGCAGCATCAATCGCCATCTTCTGTTTTCCTGAACCCTGTTCCTTTATTGTCATTTTCCTCATTTGTCCTCACTAAAGTTTTCTCATTCTTTTTCCCTCCCTGTGACCCCCTGCATCCTAGTGGCATTATTGTCTGGCTTTGGGTGAAATGATTAAAATATATATATACAGTGTATCACAAAAATGAGTACACCCCTCACATTTCTTCAAATATTTAAGTATATCTCTTCATGGGACAGCACTGAAAAAATTACCTTTTGACACAATGAAAAGTAGTCTGCCTGAAGCATATATAGCAGAGTTAATTTCTTTTCTCCTCAAAATAACTCAAAATATAGCCATTAAAAGCTAAAACCCTGGCAACAAAAGTGAGTACACCCCTAAGAAACTGAGTACACCCCTAAGAAACTACACCCCTAAATGTCTAAATTGAGTACTGCTTTTCATTTTCCCTCCAAAATGTCATGTGACTCATTAGTTTAACTATGCCCATGTGTTCATGGGGAGCAGGTGTATTCAAATTTGTAGTGCAGCTCTAACACTCTCTCTTACCGGTCACTGAAAGTTCCAACATGGCACCACATGGCAAAGAACTCTGAGGATCTTAAAAAACTTATTGTTGCACTACATAAAGATGGCCAAGGCTACAAAAAGATTGCCAACACCCTGAAACTGAGCTGCAGCACAGTGGCTAAGATCATCCAGCATTTATAAGAGCAGGGTCCACTCAGAACAGGCCTCAAGTAGGTTGTCCAAAGAAGCTGAGCGCACGTGCTGAGCGTCACATCCAAATGCTTTCTTTGAAAGATCGGCGTAGGAGTGCTGTTAGCATTGCTGCAGAGATTAAAGAGATTGGGATTCAGCCTGTTAGTGTTCAGACCATACACCGCACACTACATCAAATTGGTGTGCATGGCTGTCACCCCAGGAGGAAGCCTCTTCTGAAGGCAATACACAATAAAGCCTACAAACAGTTTGCTGAAGACATGTCAACAAAGCCCATAGATTACTGGAACCATGTCCTATGGTCTGATGAGATGAAATTTAATTTGTTTGGTTCTGATGGCCTTAAGCATGTGTGTCGGCGACCAGGTGAGGAGTACAAAGATAAGTGTGTCATGCCTACAGTCAAGCATGGTGATTGGAATGTCATGGTCTGGGGCTGCATGAGTGCTGCAGGTATTGGAGTGTTACATTTCATTGAGGGAAACATGAACTCCAACATGTACTGTGAAATACTGCAGCAGAGCATGATCCCTCCTCCAGAAACTGGGTCAGAGAGCAGTGTTCCAGCATGACAATGACCCCAAACACACATCCAAGACAACCATTGCTTTACTGAAGAGGCTGAGGGTAAAGGTGATGGACTGGCCAAGCATGTCTCCAGACTTGAACCCAATAGAACATCTTTGGGTCATCCTCAAGCAGAAGGTGGAGGTGCGCAGAGTGTCAAATATCTGCCAGCTCTGTGACGTCGTCATTGAAGAGTGGAAGAGCATTCCAGTGACTACCTGTGTAAACTCCATGCTCAGGAGAGTAAAGGCAGTTTTGGATAATGATGGTGGCCACACAAAATATTGACAGTTGACATGTTGTATGTTAATATTGACAACTTTTCCTAAGGGGTGTACTCACTTTTGTTGGCAGGGATTTAGCTTTTAATGGCTATATTTTGAGGGAAAAATAAATTAACTCTGTTATATATGCTGCAGACAGGCTACTTTTGATTGTGTCAAAGTGTCATTTCGTCAGTGTTGTCCCATGAAGAGATATACTTAAATATTTGAAGAAATGTGAGTGGTGTACTCACTTTTGTGATACACTGTATATATAATATATATATAGATAGATAAACCTAGTGAGCCAGACAAACCTACCCAGGTTTCACCTAAGTGGATCGTCAGGTCTGCTCTACAGTTGTATTGAGCTCTTTTGTTAGTTAGTTGTTTACTCATATCAGGTTTTTTCTTTTGGACTTCAAACCTGTATCTGTGCGATTTTTTTTCGACAGACTTTCATGTTTCTAGCTCTTTCTTTTTTTACAACCTTTTTTTTTCCCTCAAGATTGATTTGATTATTGGCAAATCAAAAATTCGAGGGTTTGTTGAAACGAGTATAGTTACCTATATATATATATATATATATATATATATATATATATATATTCATACAAATATGAATACATGTCTTTTAGTTGTAATTGGAACCCAAACTAATATCTTTGTCTTTAGAGTTACTTTAAATCAAAGAAATAATTTTTTGTTTTTAGACTGTATTTTGTTAATATATTTTGGCACTTTCTTTTGCTTTGAATTCAACTCTTCTTCATATCTTGACTTTACTGTCTGTTGTAGACGACGATTCCAGTACCAGCTCCAGTGAGTGGCATCATTGAGGAATTTTATGTCGCTGATGGTGACAAGGTTGAAGCTGAGCAAAAACTCTTCAAAATTAAGCTAACTGGTAAGTTATTTTTTTTTTTCCTTCTGATTATTTGATAATTTTTTTTCATACTTGTAAAATTAGGAGGTTATCCCAATTTATTATTATGCTAACTCAAAATAATTGTGTGTTTAATTCTGGCTGATCCAGAAAATTCTTTATAATATATTTTCTTGTGCATAATACAACTTGAGTATATGACACCGTGTTGCTGAGGCTATAGAAGCAGGGAATAGATTACATCCTTGAGTATAAATATGACCCAGTTTTTCTGAAGTTATAGACAAGGAATAAATTTATTCCTTGAGTATATTATGACCCTGTGTATCTAAAACTAAAAACAGGGATTAAATTACATACTTTACTATAATACAACACCGTTTTTCTGAAGTTAAAACCAGTAATAAATTACATCCTTGAGTATAATATGACCCTGTATACCTGAGGCTAATAACAGGGAATAAATTACATCCTTGAGTGTAATATGACCCTGTATACCTGAGGCTAATAACAGGGAATAAATTACATCCTTGAGTGTAATATGACCCTGTATACCTGAGGCTAATAACACGGAATAAATTACATCCTTGATTGTAATATGACCCTGTATACCTGAGGCTAATAACAGGGAATAAATTACATCCTTGAGTGTAATATGACCCTGTATACCTGAGGCTAATAACAGGGAATAAATTACATCCTTGAGTGTAATATGACCCTGTATACCTGAGGCTAAAACAGGGAATAAATTACATCCTTGAGTGTAATATGACTCCGTAGTACAGCCATCCCTATATAAATACTTTTTGAAAAGTTGTACCATATTATCTGTTAAAATCTCTAAATCTTGTATATATATATTTCACAAAAATGTGATTTTTCCACAATATTAAAGAATAGAAATAAAGTGGATATTTAACCTTTGTATGTATCTTCTAATTTCTGTTTCAAAACCCTTTTTACAAACTTTTGAGGAAAGGTGCTAACTAGACATACCCTGTAATACATTTTAAAGTGTTAATTAATCTATTATAGATTTCTGTTTGATATGACTATTATATTTCTATATATTAATAAACTATGAAAATAAAAAAAATATTGTCTTCCATTAAGAATAAAGAGAGGAAATCTTATCGAGAAACAAGAAAATCAAATTAAAAACAAACTTTATCTTGTGAGCAAAACCGACACAAAAGACGTTCAATCATGCTGATTCCCAAAGAACAAATATTGCCGACATATCAAATAGTTTTTATAAATAATTGTTATCGACACCTGCCTACTTTGTGTTTTATTATCTGTTAGGCTAACTGATTGTATTTGCAATCCTGTTGTTTCAAATAAAATGTTCTTTTTAAGCTGAGTAAAAATTGCTGGAAACATGTAATTGTGTATAATAAACCCCACCTTTTTTGCCTTTAATTTTCATTGAAAATTTCTTTATTATGCACAAGAAAATACAGTATAAATAAATACTTTTCTTCCACAGTGAATTTGCATCCATGTTCTTACAACATTTCATCTTTCTTAACAAATCCTCTGCTGCCACAGTGTGAGATATTTTTAAAAGAAAACAACAGAGCTAAAAACAAAAGCAATGGGAAACTAAATAAAATCAGCTGGGTTGTCATGTCAAGGCACATCAGACGCCTGAAATTTAAAAATTTAAAATTTTTTGTTTTGACATCTCCAGCATTTTCTCTTGGTGCATAATTATAGCCAACATTTTTTTTTTTTTTACATTTATCTTTCACTACTCCATCTCCATATATAAAATTCCATCGATAAGAACATTGCATTAGTGTGATGAATTCTGTTTAAGGGTTGAAACATGTTACAGAGAATTGTTTCGATGTTTTTATTTAGTTACCCAACATTGTTCTCATATATAGAAATTTATACATCATATTCTATGGCTGTTTGCTTGTTTAGTGGCATAATTCCTTATGGGTCATTTCAGATCAGGATGAAAGATAAAACTGTTTTTATATTAAAGTCATTAATATCGGTTGGATTTCAAATTAGCTACTATGAGTTGATGTCTGTTAGTCCCCCTATTAGCTCATAATAGACTACACTGTACTGCTATTGCATTTTCAATGATTGGTTATATTATGTATAAGCCTGGTCTTAGGTTCATTGTTAAGAATTGTGAGATCAGTGCACTCTTTTTTTTTTTTTTCTTTTTTTTTACTCTCCTGATGTGGCCAGATATATTACAGGGATCTATCAGTGTATTTAAAGTGTTGTTGTGCAGTATATTCCTATGATGTTTATATATATATATATATATATATATATATATATTGTACAAAGCGAAACATTTTGTTTTTAGATTTCTAGATGTTTCGCTTTGTACAATTTATTTTGGATATACCTGGCTCTGTCTTGTAGTTATTGCTTTATCATTTGGTTCGGTGCTTTTATGGTCGGAATGAGAGAAGAAATCTGCGTGTTTTTTGTTTTTTTTTATTAAACCCATTAATAAGGAGGTATGGTGATGTAATGGCTTGTAACTTGCATTGAGAAATTGGAGAGTCGAGTTCAAATTCTAGTCCAGTTCATTACAATCACTTACATGCCAATACCTTTGGGAAAGGTATGAATCCATCTCTTCTCCCCCTCTCTATGGGTAAAATAGCAGGGCAGACTGGCTTTTATCGCCTTGGTTGGCAGCCAACCTAGGAGAAGGAAACTCAGAATTCAAACCACCTGCTGCCTTGAAGGTCCTATGTCTTTATGGAGGTTTTGAGAAACCACCTTTTAACAACTGCTGTTCCCAGGTCCACCTTTTACCCGCGGTGGTATTAACTGTTAGGGTCCCAGCTATGGGCAAATAGTGAACTCCCAAACCAAAATCAACAGTACATTTTTATAATGAAATGAGCAACAATACAACACTAAAAAAATATAAAAATGCATTTTTATAGTAAAATTACCAACAATAAATTTTATGATCTACAAAATATACATCTAAACCCCACCCCCCCAAAAAAAACCTACCTTTACTCTGAAAGTATAAAATTATGTAGAAAATATTTAGCTTTTGGCATTAAATAACCCATAGAGGTTTAATATTGGTTGGATCTGAAATTAACCCATTTCAAGTACATCTCTGCCATTTTCCCTATTAGCTCGTTTACCACCGCATTATGCTGCTATGGCTTCCCCAATCATTGATGATATGTCATATTCTCCCATGCATACTCATTACAAATTACTTTATTAACCAGTTTTAGCTGATGGTAAAAACATTGAGAAATAATTATTCTTTTGCTAGTAAATGTCAACACTAAAGGCATTTACAGTGTTTGTTTTTTTCCACTTAATAAATAAAAAAAACCCACCTTTCTTTCCCCTACTAATGCATAATAAAAAAATCACCTTTCTTTCCTATACTAATGCATAATAAAAAGTCACTTTTCTTTCCCCTACTAATGCATAATAAAAAAATCACCTTTCTTTCCCCTACTAATGCATAATAAAAAATCACCTTTCTTTCCCCTACTAATGCATAATAAAAAAATCACCTTTCTTTCCCCTACTAATGCATAATAAAAAAATCACCTTTCTTTCCCCTACTAATGCATAATAAAAAAATCACCTTTCTTTCCCCTACTAATGCATAATAAAAAAATCACCTTTCTTTCCCCTACTAATGCATAATAAAAAAATCACCTTTCTTTCCCCTACTAATGCATAATAAAAAATCACCTTTTCTTTCCCCTACTAATGCATAATAAAAAAAATCACCTTTCTTTCCCCTACTAATGCATAATAAAAAATCACCTTTCTTTCCCCTACTAATGCATAATAAAAAAATCACCTTTCTTTCCCCTACTAATGCATAATAAAAAAATCACCTTTCTTTCCCCTACTAATGCATAATAAAAAGTCACTTTTCTTTCCCCTACTAATGCATAATAAAAAAATCACCTTTCTTTCCCCTACTAATGCATAATAAAAAAATCACCTTTCTTTCCCCTACTAATGCATAATAAAAAGTCACTTTTCTTTCCCCTACTAATGCATAATAAAAAGTCACCTTTCTTTCCCCTACTAATGCATAATAAAAAGTCACTTTTCTTTCCCATACTAATGCATAATAAAAAGTCACTTTTCTTTCCCATACTAATGCATAATAAAAAAAAAAAAAAACACCTTTTTTTCCCCCTATACTAATGCATAAAAAATCACTTTTCTTTCTCATACTAATGCATAGTAAAAATAATCTATTTTCCTATACTAATGCATAAAATGAAATTCAGTTGGCTGATTAAAAATTGGCATAAAAGAACATTTGTCTCAGTGAACTTAATTAAGTGAGGAGTCAGTGTTTTTACTCCCTAAATTCAGAAATATAACACATTCGTATTCTGGGTTAATATTCATTCTAAATAAAAATGTAAATGGATAAAATCTTAAGAAAGTGGCTACTCTTTTTTTGGATGCATGCAAACATAAATATAAAACTCAACTGATGTTTAGCAATATTGCTGACTGTGAAACTAGAGCTACAAAGAATAGGAAATTGTGGAGAGCCATTATCACCCACATCCTGAAGAGACATAGCACATAAAAGAAAATTACTAGTTTTAAGTCCAACTCCATCCTGTTGTCCTTGAAATATTTTTTTTATGCACTTTTAACGAGAAGCCATTTTGGATTTAATTCTGCCAATTAACAAATCTTTTTGTTAGCACTTTCATTTTTGTACACTGGATAATTTTTTTTTTCTTTCTTTAAGGATTGATTACATTTGACATGAGATAAGTTTAATTCGGATGTAACTTATGTGTCATAAAGCAATTGTCGTTTATTTTGTACTCTCAGCCGTTATACTGAGCTGTCTCTTCACTAAAGCTGTAAATGTCACGGGTTTCCGTATGCTTTACTCTGGTTTGCCCAGCTCAGATCTTTGCTAGGTTCTCAATTGCACCCCCACTCCCCCATAATATAGCCCCTTGTGACCTTCAAAATTGTCCTTTCTCTCGTTAAACAAACCCTTTGGTACTTAGAATTTGCATAGATTGTCCAATTGCTACTTGTTTAAAACTCTCGTCAAGTTTCTGGTGTGTTTGAAGTCAACAGCAGCTTAGTATTCAGATGAAAATTTTTGCCAAAAGTTTACTTGTGTTCAGTTATTTTTGTGATGGGAAATGAAGATCTTATTTTTCTTTTCTCATAATAAAAGTAAATAGGTTTACCTATCACCTGGTTCATAAACCTCCCAAGTCTTTTGAACAGGAGTAAAGGGTTATCCTTCGGTTTCCAGTTGGTTTTTAAACTCTACTTCAACTCTATACATCTAACGTCTCTGTCTGAACTCTAAAATTTTATTCACTAATTATTCTTTTTCTCTCCTCAGTGAGTAAATAAGTTTGCTTATTGTCCAGTTTGCACTCCTCCCCAGTCTTTTGAACAGGAGTATAGGGTTATCCCTTGTTCTCTGTTTAGTATTGGATTTCCATTTCCTTCTAAAATCTTTTCATTTTCTTTCACTCTCAGTAGCTCCTTGAATCATAGTGGCATTGTCACCTTGCTTGGGACAAATTGATTAAAAAATTAAAGAAAAAAAATATGTAAATTCCATACATCACTTCCAGGACATCAAAATTGGCTGCTCTCGTTATGCCCAAAGTTATGAAGCTAATTCTTTTTTTCTTTCCCATGTAGTTTTACTTAATTACAGAAGAAAATAAACTACAATATTTTTGTTAATTTCGTAAATGTACACTGATTTCTTGTATTTGCCCCCTCCTGCATTTCAGTAATTAAGTGGATTTTGTATAAAAACACAACTTTTTTTGGATAATTACTAGATATGTAATTTTTAATTAATTAGAAAGGAAACAGAATTTTTAGGCATTGAAATAAAAGTTGAGTCTTCAACTGAACATCTGAAAAAAGAAATGTCTATATCATTTCAGGATATAGGTGATCATGACTTTTCACATAATCCTTTTATTATTATCTCTATCTATAAAAGGCAGGATGTGTGTGTGTGTGTGTGTGTGTGTGACGAATGCACGGCCGCAATTTTCGACAGATTTGCACCAAAATTTACATGCACATGCTCCAAATTAGCAAGAAGGCCAAAACCAACTTTGCATTTCCCAACTCCCATCGATAGTGGAAATAATCGATTTTTTTCATGCTTCTACGCCAGTTTTCATGTAGTTTGTGGCCATTTTGTACTGGCCAGAGTGAGAGCCAATTGCTGACTGACACAAATGTTAACTAGCAAGCAAAAAAAAATCAATAGCTGCATTTGTCACAAGTGGGGAAAAATTTAAATCTGCATGGCACTTTACTCCACTTGGCTCATTTGCTTGCTTAAACTCAATGTTGATTCTGATTCTGCAGAACTGGGTTGGGTATAAAAAAGTATTTGTTGTTAACATTCTTTTTTCATTCGGTTTTTCCAGTTACGAGTCCTTTTTTAAAGCTGATCGTTTTGTGTTCATTTTGTTTAGTTCTTTTTTCGTAACAGATTTAATGTTTAGTATAGAGCTTAGAAAAAATTTGCAGTGTGTGATAGGCAAGAAGTAAGGCATGTAGCAACATCAGCATGGCAAAGGGCACTCCTTTAAAGGCAAGGAAGGGCAAAAATATTTTAAGTCCAGTGATAGCGATTGCTGTATGAGTTGTACGATTTTTGAATCAAGCATGGGCAATGCCGGTAGTTAACAATAAAAATGATAGATGTAATTAACTGATATTGTTCAACATTTGGAGCAGAGCGCAATTTAAGAAAGGAAAAAGAAAAGACACTGCTTGACAATGTTCAACATTTCACCAATATGTCTGTCTTCAAGTTATGTTTAAAAATTGTATACAAATATAAAAAAATCTACAAAAAATTGTCTGTACAAACGTTGCTTGTTTTGAGAAAAACGGTTGTACTGGTAACCAAGACATTAAAACGAATGAATTGCAGCTGAAATGTGCATAATATGATGGTCATCATGCACATCTTAGAATTTTCCATTAGTTGATTGGTTACTAAGAGGAATTAATCAAACAGTTTAGTATAAATCCTATGGAACTCTCCTGATCACTCCCCCTGGGTGGGAAGTTAGTATTTTCTATACTTAACTATCCTCATGCCTTTTAAGGATATTCTGGATATTTTTTTAGAATTTGCAACTTAAGATGTTTGTTGAAATTACAGTCATTTGTAATAAAATGTTCCACTAGCTTTGTTGATGTCACATTATTGTGTCTGACATCATACCTGTGTCCATTGAATCTTTTATTTAATTTTCCTGTTGTGCAACCCACATAAATCAAGTCCTGTTTTATTATTATCATTATCTGTAAATTGCTATGCATTCTTAGGAAAGATGGAGAGGTTTTTTTTACTCTTTCTCCTTGACAAGCTGTCACCTAAGTCTAGTCTTATTGTTAAAGGGAGCTAATCCAAAAATAGCCGTCAACTCAAAGGGAGCTAATTACAATGAAACCATGAAAAATGTTCTATCAATATTTTCTCTTGGATATTTTCTATTTCATTTTATATAACAATAAAAAGGCTTTCACTTATTTAGACTTTCTCCATCCTTTTGTCTTCATGTATTTCTGCCATCATATTCCTTGGATTCCTCAAGCTTATCATGATTTCAAAGCCTCAAATGTGTTAGTTTCCAATGTTTATTCCAACGCACTTTAAGCTTCAGAGCTGACAAAAAAAAAAAAAAAAGAATAACTTAAAATAAAACACTGCCATCTCTAGCATTGACCGTGGCTTGTACAGCAATTTTGGGCCAATCGCAAACATTTCCTCAGGTTTGACAACACCCATATTCACCAGATCTTGTCCCTTGCAACTTTTTCCTCTTCAAAAATCAAATCCCATTTGAAAGGAACATGGTTTTGAGATATCAAGCAATCCAATAAAATGCAACAAGGCAGCTGTTCTCTATCCTAAAAAAGGAATGCATCCATCAATGGATAAAGTGTGTGGCTCAAAAGGAGACTGTTTCGGAGGAGATTAAATGCCGAATTGTTATGTATTGTAGTTTTCTTTTTATAGCACCAGTCCTGATACTTTTTGATCAGCTCATATCTATCTCAACATGACCAGCAGAATAAGAACAATCTACCTCTGTAGATTGAATAAAGGGTTCAGCTGGAAATTCCTTGAAGGTTACTTGGATTGACAAGCACCTGATGAAGGGTAGTGGGCACAACAGCTAAAACACTGTGATAGTAACAACAAAGATGAGGATATTAGTATACATTTAAATAGTATAAATGATAACTCCTCATCCCAGAAATTCAAATTTATAAAAAAAAAAAAATTCTATTTGATTGTGAAATGTAGTTCTTTTTTTTTTATTTCCCTCACTCTCTTAATTCTAAGTTGTTTTTTTTTTTTATTCATAATCTTGTGGCCATTCACTTGCTAAGTTCTTATCTCTTTTGTTCATGTTTCAAGAAAATCTTCATCTCCTTTTCAAGATTTGGTCTGATTCCTTCTTTTAATATTTCAGATGGTAGCGCAGCTCCTGCACCAGCACCAGCTCCTGCTGCTGCAGCTGCAGCCCCAACACCAGAAGCTCCAGCTGCAGCAACTCCAACTCCAACAGCAACTCCTCCACCTTCTTCAGGGCCAATTCCTACAAGTCCTCCACCTGTACCTCCAGTGCCTGCTCAACCGATGACAAGTACTCCTGTGTCTGCAGTGCAGATTGCGCAGCCTGCTGCAGCTCCTGCGACTGCAGTTTCTTCACGGACTGAACAGCGGGTAAGTGGTTTTTCAACATTGGCATTTTAAGTATTTGATTATTTAATGAATTAGAATCAAATATGAATTAAAACCCGACTGAATGTTTAGAATAAAGAATGATAATTATTTAATGGCTACACTTAAAATTGGAAAGACAGTTAAAATTTCTGGCACATATAACGAGGAAAGAGTGCTTGGAGAATAGGACACTCACTGGACAAAACAGGCAGGGAAGAACAGAGCTGATGAGTCTGTGGAGAGTCATGATCACCCACTTTCTGAACAGACACAAGTGAGAAGTGCAAGAGAAGAAACTGTTAGCATAGAACTTAGTTACAGCTAGCCAATTCAATTGTGAAATGTTGAGACCTTGCTGCCAATCTAGTACTGCACTTAATTTCATAAAGTCTAGGTACAATAGGTTCATCAGAACAATTTGATTAGAAATAAAATTACAGACTTATCTAAATTTCATTTTATTTTTCATTTTATTTTAATTGGATTTTCTATTGATTTTTTTTTTTTTTTTTTTTTTTTTTTAAGAACAAATTATTATAGATTACTATACTTATCTTTAACAAATGAAATCTGCCTGAAAACTTGTCCATTCATACGAAGAGATTTTATCAGCCAGGACAAAAAATCCCTTCCTCGTTTGTCCAGATTATTAGGAAGTGGGTTGGCTTGCCAAATTTTAGCACCTCCTCATCTATAAAATTTGTCATAATGTTAGATTCTCTTAAGTTTTCATTTTCAATTGTTCATAAACTTTTCTTTTTTTACCTCCACAGGTTAAAATGAGTCGCATGAGGCAAAAAATTGCCCATCGTCTAAAAGATGCCCAGAACACATGTGCCATGTTGACTACCTTTAATGAAATCGATATGAGGTAAATAAATGAGTTGAATATTTGGTTTGGCTATAAAGTTGATTTTTTTATCTCTTCAATGACATTGTTGTTTGTTAGACCAAAATGACTGTTCTAAAGAATATTAGGACATTGTTAAAAAGATTTGGCCTGCTTAGATTAAAATGTGTATTATTATTATTTCCCTTCTCCTCCTCCGCCTCCTCCTCTCAACCTTTGTTTCCGACTTGATGTCCTCTTCTTATCATCACCTTCTTGTTGTTGTTCTCCTTTTTTTATTTTCTTGTTCCTCATTTCTTCTTCATCTTGTTTTCCCCCTTCTTCTTCATCTTTTCTCCTCCTCTTACCCTTCTCTTTTTTCTCTCTCTTCTCTCTACCCTGCCTCTTCTCTTTCTCTCCTATCCATTCTCTTTCATCTCCTTCCCCAGCTTCTCCTCCTCCTCTTTCATCTCCTTCCCCAGCTTCTCCTCCTCCTCCTCTTTCATCCTCTCCAGCTTCTCCTCCTCCTCCTCTTTCATCTTCTTCCTCAGCTCCTCCTCCTCTTTCATCTTCTTCCTCAGCTCCTCCTCCTCTTTCATCTTCTTCCTCAGCTCCTCCTCCTCTTTCATCTTCTTCCTCAGCTCCTCCTCCTCTTTCATCTTCTTCCTCAGCTCCTCCTCCTCTTTCATCTTCTTCCTCAGCTTCTCCTCCTCCTCCTCTTTCATCTTCTTCCCCAGCTTCTCCTCTTCCTCCTTTTTCATCCCTCTTCCCCAGCTTCTCTTCCTCCTTTTTCATCTCCAGTTTCTCCTCCTCTTTCATCTCCTTCCCCAGCTTCTCCTCTTTCTTTTCCATCCCTGTTTCTCTTCCAACTTTCTTTATCAGTGTTCAAATTCTTGCCAAGAACCATTTTTAGTATGAATTTAAGACAAGGGAGGTAACTCTTTGTAAATTTATTTTGTTTAAATTCTATATATTCTTTCTACTTGATGCTTTAGATAATTTAGATCATACCCTTTGATGGTACCTACTTATTTAAATTCTTTTTTTTTTTTTTTTTTTAAATATGTTGCTTTAGAAAGTAGGTGTTTATTGGGAAAGATAATTTATGTTGCCTTTATCACAGTTTTGAATTCAGAGTTGTCTTTCTCGTAAAACTCAAGATGAGAGAATACAATTTACCCTGCTACTGAATGCATCACTGGGGGAAAAGTAATCGATTTATACTTTTCCTCTAGTCCTGTAGTATGATACTAAACTACTACTCTGAACGGGAGATTGGAAGTTTTGAGGAGTGGGGAACTCCCTGTTTAATTGTTGTTGTTGTTTCCACGTTCACCATGACCTGGGGTGGTAGCACCTGCTAGGGTCCCAGCTATGGGCAAATAGTGAACCCCAAAACAAAAACGAAATACTATGAAAGTATAAAAATACATTTTTATAGTAAAAATATGGATAATATATTTTGATATATATAAAAAGAAAAAAATTTCCAACCTTACCTATTTATAGTAAAATTACCAACAATACATATTTATAGTAGAACTACCAACAATACATTTTATCTGTAGTTGAAGGGATACCATTGCGTTCACAATATATTTAGTTCAAGCCATAAAATTGTGTTCACAAATATTTAGGTTTCAGTATTAAATAACCCATGAAGATTGCTAATGCTGCAAACAAAATCAATCAACCTTTGTCTTTCCTTAGTATATTCATGCAACATGAATGCAACAGACAAAGGCAAAACTTGAACTCTAATATCTGTCTGTATATTTCTGAGATGAGGTATTGTAATTATTTACACTATTCAGGCTATTGTCCTCATCTTTATTGTCATATTCATGGCATTTCGGCCGCTGTACACTCTGGCCTTCTTCGGTTGATATACATTGGAATTTTTAACCGAACCCTTTATTTTGCTCACCAGGTTAGATTGTTCTAGTTCCACATGCCATGTCTTTTCTGGATATTTCAGTTTCAGTTATCTCTCTTTAGTAACTCAACTCTCCAAGTTTTCAAGTAACATGGTCCAGTGGATAAAAGCTTTGGTTATACCATTACTAGCGGTATTTTGTGATTGTTAATGAAGTATAAGTAAATGGCCATTAGTACACCAGGCTGTTTGTAACTGTTCAGGTATAGAAAAAGAAGAGAAAGAAGAATAAGAATCGGTATTCACAAGCGATCAAGGGAGGAAATGTAAACAAAACTGTGGTTTTCCTTTTAAGGGATGTGTGTACGAAAAACATGTCACAGAATTGGTTTTGTTATTTTGTTTAATTTGAATTTCTAAGGATACAGTAACAAACATCATAATAACATCATCTTTAGATAATCAATAAGCAATCATCTTATACTATAGGTATGGGATAAATTCATGAAAATTTGCTATATTTTTTTACATCATCATTCTTATTATAAAACCCAGGTTGTGTGTGGGTGTCTGTTCGTTTATATATGGGATCGGATTTCCTACATTTTTCAACCGATTTCAACAAAACTTCACAGGACTACGTAAAATTGCCTTGCGGTGGTTCTGACAGTGCTAAAAATGGGAAAAACACAATTGTTTTTGCACAAAATCAATTTGAAAACACAATTAAGAGGCATTGCTAGAATGAAAGGGGACAACTCATATCGAATTATACTTATTATAAAACCCAGCTTGTTTGTGTGTGTTCGTTTATATATGGGATCGGATTTCTAACATTTTTCAACCGATTTCAACAAAACTTCACTTTTTTTTTGGCAGGTAGTGTTTCTTATTGTCTTGCATACATTTTTCTTTATTTTTACATTCAGAATGCTTTAAAAATTCCATTTACAAGACAATTGTTTATAATAAAATTCTATTCAATAGGTAGACTCATAACAATTGAAAACAATGTTTTTGTTTGAGTTTGAGTTTGACCAATTCAAAAAAAAAAAAAAACAAAAAAAACTAATTAAGACATGCGTGTCCGTCAACATTAAACAATAATCTTTGTTAATTTTATTTTTCAGTCTTTATGATGGTCGATACTTGATCTATCTCTTACTGTTACATCCCTGGGCAACACCAGGCTCTACTGCTAGTTTTATCTAAAGATCACCTTATATGCAGAAATATACAGTACTTCAAAGCTCGCAAGAAAATTAAATTTCGGCATTAAATGACCCATAAGGTGTTTATATGCCATTAAATATACAAATCAATCTTAGAAATTCACTTAAAAAATACTCAACTTTTGTTCCAACCCAATACATTTGAATTCAAATTTCTAAATATTTTTTGACTTCAATTACATTTTTTTAATGTGTAATGAACCATTCATGAAATAAATAAAAAAAGTATTTTCAATTGCATCCATAATTGAACAGGTAACCACAAAATTTGCATTTCTCAAATTAGTTTTTATTATTGTTTTATTTAGATAAGTTGTTTGCTAGTTCAGATCTTTGGTACAGGGTGCAGTGGGTAAATTGTCACCATTTTATATTTTTAATTTTGCACATGTATGTTGTTTGCTTTTGTTTTTGCCAACTGCACAGTATAATAGGGTCAGTCGGGAACCATCTGTAAGAAAAAGAGCAACATGATGCAATTCTTGCCACCAGAAATTTGGGAACTGCATGTTGTACTACTTCGTATTTCTGCTGGAAGCTCCAATACGAACCTTTCAGAATGTTTGGGTGTCAATCTGAGGACAGTTCAGAGGATTCAGAAAGTGTTGGATGAATCTAACGGTGATTACGAAGGTATTGCAACTTGGAAAACTTACTCTGACCGCTCTGATAAGAAAAGAACTCCCGAATTTGAGGCCTGCATCAAGTGCCTTGAGGAGGTAGTGCTGCCCTGGGTCAAGAGGGTGGCTTCTGGAAGACCCTATGTCTGGCAATTGGACTCTGCACCATGCCACACAAACAGGAGAACCCAGACATGGATGTCAGGCAATTTCTGTGACCACATCACCCCTTACATCTGGTCACCTAACTCCCCAGACCAAAACCCCTTTGATTATTATGTGTGGAGTGCAGTTAATTGAGAAACCAATAAAACTCCTTGTAGCACCAAAGATGACCTGAAAGTAAGGATTATGGAAGCATTCACCAACTTAAACTAGGAGACTGTCCAGAAGAGTTGCAGGAGATTCCGAAGTTGTCTGGAGGCTCTGGTTGAAGCCAATGACAATTTCATATCTTGAAATACTAAGGAGTAAATTTATTACTCTTTAGTATTTCAAGATATTTTTGTGTCATTTTGGTAAATATATCTGTTAAAATGAGATATCAGTGTTGTTTTCATTTTTGTGTAATTTAGATGACAATTTATCCATTGCATTTTGTATATCTGTTACATTGAGATGTTAGCGTTTTCATTTTTGTGTCATTTAGACGACAATTTATCCATCACAACCTGTATATCTTGGTTGTTTTTCTTTCTCAGCAACATCATGGAAATGCGAAAACTGCACAAGGATGCATTTTTGAAGAAACATGATCTGAAACTCGGATTTATGTCTGCATTTGTGAAAGCAGCTGCGCATGCTTTGCAGGATCAGCCAAGTGTCAATGCGGTAATCGATGAGAATGAAATCATCTATCGGGATTATGTTGATATAAGTGTTGCTGTGGCAACTCCAAAGGTAATGGCTTTTCTTCAAATATTTCTGGACTTACAGAAATGATACCTGACATTGTGTGGATCAAGTGCTTTTCCTTTGTTGGAAACCCCAAATATTCGCATGTTTTTCTGAAGAATATATGTACAAATTATTCACTGAGATCTCCCTCAGTTTGCATATCTTTTCAATAGAACATATTTAAAATATTCTTGTATTATTTTCTGTTATTTAAATGACTTAAAACAACAATCCATTTTTATGGTAAAAATTGACAGAATTGTACACCTTCACTGTAAAAAAACAAAGGCAAAAACATAAGTAGTGCTTGGGCTTTGTTCCTTGTTAAGGAGCTGCTGCTGTGGACTTAAAAGTGGCTTATGCTAAGTCTGGGGGTATCATCACAATTCTTTTAAGAAAATGTTTTAAACTTTATATTTTATTTATTTTTACACATATTTTATACAGTATTTTCAATGGTTGTATCAATTAATGTGTAATTAAAAGCGGTTATTGTATATATGAAAGAAAATTTACGCTAAGTGTATGGTCACCAATAAAATTTTTCAAAAATGTTTTAAAAAGGGTCTGAAATATTTCTAAAGTGTTTGGGATGAAAGTTAAAACATATGGGGTTTTAACAATCAAAATAGGTACTTATAAGCACTTTTAGGTGGGTGGGGTTACAAGTATTAGTGGATTCTAACTATTCATGGGCAGTTCTGGTCTCTAACCTCCACAAATATGGGCGACTCACTGTATTTTTTTTCATACTAATGTTCACTCATAACAAGGTTGAAGAGCCACTCAAGGTAGAGGATTACATGGCAGTGTTGAACAAGCATTAAGGGCAAGAAGTTAAGCTCATGGTTCTATGCAGGAAAGATAATGTTTAGGCTTAGACTTGAAGAGGACAAGATAAAAGTGATTGGGGAAAACATCCTGTCAGGAGTCTGTTCCACAAAGCAGCAGTTCTTGTGGAGAAGCTGTTCGAGTGGAACTTCTTCCTTACTAATGGAATATGAAGGGAATGAGGATGTTTCGTCCTCGTATACGGGGCTGGCAGGTCCCAGTTGCAAAGGTCAGGGCTGATGGCACCAAAGAATGTAGCTCATCAGAATATTTGTCATGAAATAGTGACATAGCAATGAGAGGCTTCCAGTGTTTTTGTCTGTGGTAAAGGGGTAAGCTGAAAAATAATACATTATCCATAGATGCTTTTGAACTCTATCAAGACAGGCAGGTGAGAACTGGGCAGCTCCAGCCCAGATATGGCAGCAATACTCCATGGTCTGGCTCTTGTAAAGATAGAGTATCACTGGGAGGAGTCAAATTCCTACTGGCGCTGTACAAAGAGCTGGGCATTTTTGAAGCATCTTTAGCAATAGATCCTGTATTTGAGCGTATTTGATTTGGTTTCCTTTGGGAGCTCTATTTACAGTTAATTTGCATAACGTAATAGGCCACCCTATTAATTTTATAAAATTTAATTTTTTTTAAAAAATCTGTTAATATTCAAAATCTACAGGGCTTCATTTATAGAGATATGAAAAAAAAAACTCTTTTTAAAAATTATTATTTTTGGTTAGAGTGTCTAATGTAGAATATCACCAAACTATGTTGCAGAAAAAGAAAAATGAAAGAATCTTAACACAATCTAAAACTTGCTCTTCAATTTCATATTCTACTGATTTACTATTTCCAGGGTTTGGTCGTCCCAGTTATAAGGAACGTACAACAAATGAACTATGCTCAGATTGAAAGAACAATTACTGAACTTGGGGAAAAGGTAAGACAGCCATTTCTGCATATTACCTGAAACCAGTATTTCTCAACCGGGGTGCAGTGATGCACCCTGAAAGGTAGCCAGCTGCACCCCAAAATAACAGAAGACTAATTAATTAAAATTTTATTCTTATAACAGATAAGCTAATAATAACTGAATTATTCCCTAGTTTATTCACTTATTTGCAAAATCCCAAATATATATATATATATATATATATATATATATATATAATAATGGACTCTCCTGTCGGTTTCGAGGTATGAGGATCTGACAGTTTATTGATTCAGTTATGAAAGTTTGTGCAATAATCTTAAGTTTTATATATATATATATATATATATATATATATATGTATATAAATAAAAAGAAAGAACAGCAAGATATATAATCCGTGTTCTTATAGATATTTTTAGTTTTAAAAAGTAGTGCTCAATGTAAATTTACAGAGCATTAAAACCCAGTAATTTTAAAAAGTTACTCCAAAATTCGCTTGAGGATGAAATGAAACTAATGTCTTTAATTTAATTACAAAATTAAATTCGTGGCTTTTAGCTTCCATTTTTGAAACATGGTTAGAACTGTGTAGCAAAAAAAAACATATTTTAAATCAATTAATTTATAATATTATATATATATATATATATATATATATATATATATATATATATATATAGGAAGAACAGTAAGATATATAATCCAGTGTTCTTATGGATATTTTTATTTTTACAAAATAATGCTCAATGTAAATTTACGGATCATTAATATTATAAATTAACTGATTTAAAATATGTTTTTTTTTTCGCTATGGCAACATAGGCAGTGTTAGGAGGAGGAGCACTATTCTGCTGGAACCCCCAGTTTCTTATCATGAAGCTCTCCCCATCTGAGAGGCCATTGCTTTGTTTCAACAATTGTGATACACCCTGGATATAACATTATTTTCAATATTCTATAATTTTTGGAAAATGCAATTCCAATAACATACAGAAAAGTACACATATGCGTATACAAAGAATCAATTATTTATTCCACATGAAATACAATCTTCTGTTAAAATTTAAAGTTAGCCGCTGTGTTTTACATATTATACAAGTGTGTCTTGAAGTAAAATAAATTGGGAAACACTGTCCAAGGCAAGTAGACTCAAATTCCAGAACACATGAGAGGCAGTTATGTGCCAAGAGAGAGGGCTGTGGGACAGAAGCAGGTACATTGCCAGAGTATTACCATTGGGGAGGACATCAACTTCAAAGTGGAGGCTAGTGGCATAAACTCCAGAGTGAACCCTCTTGTCAAAGGAGGGGTGCAAAAATTTTTATGGCGGTCAGCTTTCCCTAATATGAGTTTTTTTAATTATATTTCATATATAATTAAAAAAGACAAGACGGAGACTTTTTCAGAAAATATGTTTATACTCTTTCATCAGGTGACTGATGATGGTGAAATCACACTCAAAGCACCAAAGTTAAGCAGTTTCGAGTCTAGGACGTAGATATAGGATCACTTGGGAACATCAGGTTGTGTAATAAGCAACCTCTTACAATTCAAAATATATTGCTTACTTTTACAACTCTGCACTAATTTTCGGAGTTGTATCCCATGGATCCGTATTAATTTTTGGGGTGGTAAATTTTTGAATGGTAGGTATATTACTAGCTCTGTAACTTTTAGGTTTTTAGAGATATTGTTATAGAATTTTCAGAGTATATGTATGAAAGGATGTAGAAAATATAGACATTTTTTTTTTACTGTACATATAATAAATTTTAAGAAATAAAATAAAAATCATGAAAACTAAAAAAAATATGATAAAATTGATAAAAAAAACGATTCCTACTCATCACATTATGAAAGCTTTGCATATATAAAACAGGGTCTGTTGTCCAGTAAGACAAATATGAAGGTTACTTTGTTAAACCTATCAACAAAAGCAAAGCCAAAAATACATCTCTTCATAGCAAATGTTTTTCCAGGCTGTTATTTGTAAGTTGGGTTTTTGCTGTGTCACCTAATTTTGTTGTCACATCATTTGCATACTGGTTAGTTTCCACTACTATTAATTGAATAACTATGCCAGATAAAAAAAAAGATGAAAAATGTCTACCTCACTAGCTTCTTGATCAACATTTGTAGGTTCAGGAGTATAGGAAAACTCTGGTAGCTACAGGTGATCATATGCTTGTGATGGTTTGAAAATTCCTTTTTCGTCAGAATTAGTTCCAGTCTCAGTCACACACATCACTAATATCTGCGTGGGTAACTCCAAGAAATTCTTCTTCTCACTGTACATGAAAAGTTCATCTCTCAATGTAACAGATCCATGCCTTTCCTTTTCGCCATTGTGATCAAAAAATGAATGTTTTTAAAATACTATATTAAATTTTGCTGATAAAAAACTATTTTAACTAGGACAAAATGGCTGACATCCGGCCATTCCCAGTTCATATCACAAACTTAATGACCTCATTTCTGTAGTAATAAGTTATTTTTAGAAGTGTATTTTTCTTTTGAAACAAAGCTCTTTCACTTGGCGAACATGTTTGCCTGGAGAATATTGCAAAAGATTATCCCCAGTGGACATGTAAGCCTGCTGAGTTGTAAAGGTTAAATCTACAGAGTGTTGATAATTTGTAAAAGAAAAAATGAAATCAATCACAGCAGCTGATGGAAGATTGGTGGTGGTGTGTGGCGGTCAAGTTTTCTTCCCTTCCCTGGAGAGTAAAAAGAACACATGGAGGATTCAGCTCACAAGAGCCACCTGGTCCCTCCAACTCTCACCATTTTGGCAGAGTGTTGGAACATTCTCCAGCACCAGATTAATCTGCTGAGAGGTACTGGTGAATGATGTCCTTCCAGCGGCTGTATCGTCTGTCATGAGGCTGTCTCCAGTTTGCAGATGGTGTGTTGACCTAATAGATGACTCTGTTAGGGTGTTCATCAGGTTGTCACAGGATGTGACAAAGCCAGCAAACATGGTACCGGGGATGCTCATCTGACCTTAAAATTAATTGACTGTTGGGGAAAACTCAATGCTGCTAATGCAAAAAGTATGGAAAGGGGTAACAGAGAAATTTATTTAACTTATTAAAAATTTCATTTAGGAAAATATTGGTTGTAAAAATAAAAATGCTGAATTTTAACTTTTTATTTCTTGACGGTTATAGAACCTTGTTTGCCCCTACTTAATGCTATATATATATATCCATATCGATATATATGTATATTTAGGCAGCATATCTTCATGCAAATATGTTTCATTGAATAATAAGCTATAAAATTTTTTCAAAAAGAGCATCCAAGTATAAGGGAGCTGACCAGAAATTGGTAAAAATGCAAAATGTTTTGCCAAAAATTTCATAGCTACAATGGATAAATTAAAAATTTTTAAATACATATAACAGCATATTCACCATCACAATGATCACAGATACAATGAGTTTGTCTTTGTAATTAATCCCTGAGGATGACCTTGGAGCTGGTCAAAAGTATTTACAAAATTATTATTTTTTATTAACAAAAACTACAGTGCCCTCCTTGATGAATTTCATCTTAGCATCAAGAAACTGATTAGAAAACTAGAAAGGATTATTATAAAAGTAAATAGGCATAATATGTCTATATTATTCAATGAAACATATTTGAATCTATTGTATATTGTTATGGGACCTTACCCATAATAACATAATGGACTATTCCATATGTAATATATACTACGCCTCAAGAGAAAGCAGAGAGTTCTGTCTGAAGTCTGGAGTGATGTCCATCAGGAGTCCCTCAGTCAGTCAGAAACAGAGTCGCGTTTCAGACAATTACTACTAAACCTGATTGTTCGTACTAACACTTTCTACTTCTCTGTATATATTCCTGTTTGTAATATATCTGTGTTATTCCATATCCGTATTCAAGTTCTTCTTTATTGGTTCTACCTTGGACTATCACTGTGTTACAAGGAACCAGACCAAAACATATATATATATATATATATATATATATAAATATAAATTAATATATATATATAAAATTTGTAAAAATTAAAAAATGTATCTATGAATGCAAAAAGTATGTTATCACAACAGTTTATCAACAGCATTATAGATGGAAATAAATTGTTGATCTAAAAAAAATGCCCTTTATTAGAATAGAAAGTAACTTAGATGGAAAATTCTCAAGAGTGCTGCTATCAAATCTTATCAAAATATAAATCTGTGCTCTAATTTTTTTCAAATATCTCTCCATTCCTGAAAGAATTACACCTATCCCAATACATGACGATAAAATTGTTAAAAAAAATTAAAAGGAAACAGTTCAGTTGATAACCTCCTGTTATTTAAAATATATATAATACATAAATTTATCCCATACAAAAATAATTTAAATATTTACATAAAAAAATAAAAATTTCAACATCACTTACTCATTCTCATTTATTAAACATTAGTTATGTCACTTAGTATCTTCCATAATTTACCTAAACATTTCAGTCAACCTGATGAATATTTATGAGTGAGAAAATTTTGAGAAACTTAACATTTCAACAACATTTCAACATTTTTACTTTTGTTTATAAATACATGTTGCAAAATAAATTTGCCTCGACAAAGTCTGTCAGAGGACGAAACGTGTCATCTAACAAGTTTTCCTTTTGTATTTATCCTATATATATATATATATATATATATATATATATATATATATATAATATTCACACACACTCACACACATATATATTTCTGTATTTAAGTGTCTTTAAATAAATTACAAACTTTATCTCTGTTAATTTTAATAATATCATATTCAAAATTTCTTAAAAAAGAATAAATCAATTGTAAATTAAATAGAAATATAATAAATATATATATATATATATATAAAAACAAGTGTATATTTATTAAAGTGCTCAAATAAATAAATAAATAAATTGAAATCAATATTCAAGGTGACAGACTGTTTCATGCTCACCAATCTTCAAAATTAAGATTTTACTATGTTAATAATACATCAAAAACAAAAAAGAATAAATCAATATAAAATATGAAAATAAAAAAACAAGTGTAATAAATTAACCCAAATAAATAAATAAATAAACAAGCCACTCCCACCAAAATAACTACCAGTATGGATTACCCATAATATATATATATATATATATATATATATATATAAATAGTCAAGGAAAAATCTAACACTCGCGGCCTGATGATTGCATCTAGCATGAAACAGCCTGTTGCCTCTGAGCATTGATTTCTATGTTCACTTTTTTTTATATATATATATATATATATTTTGTATATTTAGGCAGCAATCCTTCCTTTAAACACAGAACATTCGGACAGTTCTTACACACTCTTTGTCCAGAAAAGAAAGCTCTTGTCAGAACACAAGAAAAATTAAATAAAAGCTCAACTGTAGTACCTTGTCTGTCGTTTTTAATGAAACATGCATATATATATATATATATATATATATATATATATATATATATTAAGTATTTAAGTAAATGCTCTATTTATAATAAACAGTATTAAATAACATTTACCGGCCTGAATGTCAGAAATTTTCGCAGGAAATATTTGTCCTCTGACAGGATTCAAACCTGTATCCTATACAGAACCATCATTTAGCTTGACATGCCTTTACCGATTTGGCCACGAAGGAGGGTTCAGTTAGCAAGGTCGAATTTACTGTATTTAAACTTCAATCTTTCATATTCAATATTCTAGATTTAAATAGTAATTTAGGCAAATTAATTAAATAACATTTACCGGCCTGAATGTCTGAGAAATTTTCATAGAGAAAATATTTGTCCTTCAACAGGATTTGAACCTGTATCCTATATGGAATTGTCATATAGCCTGACGTGCTTTACCGCTCAGCCACAAAGCATTTATTTATAAGCAGTAAATTCGACATTGCCAACCGAACGATCCTTTGTGGCTGGGCAGTAAGGCACATCAGGCTATATGACTGTTCCGTATAGGATACAGGTTTGAATCCTGTTAAAGGACAAATATTTTCTATGAAAATTTCTCGGACATTCAGGCCGGTAAATGTTATTTAATACTGTTTATTATAAACAGAGCATTTACTTAAATACTTGTATCTATAAAAAGAATGTTAAACATAAAAATGTCTTTAAATATACATCTATATATATATATATATATATATAAATACCTATGTTTAGATTTTGCTGGTTTTCCTGCTCATTGGGCACAAAGTATATTTTATGTTTTTATAAAAAAGAATAAAGAGATGATACATGGTAAGAACACTGTTTTATAGACAAAAAATAAAATAGAACAAAAGATGCAGGAAATGAATTGTAGGTAGTGTTTATTTTTAAAACTTACGTCACACACCTACATGTAGATATTTGTATGTGTATATTTTTTAATATATATATATATATATATATTTTGCTCTGTCTAATCACATAGAGTACTGTTATGTGTACACCATATGAATAAATTTGATGATTATTTATTTGTCTGCCTGTCTTTGTACACCAACATGCGCATATACAGTTTCTTATATCTGGTTGTTTGATTTATCCTAATCTCTCTCTCTCTCTCTCTCTCATATATATATATATATATATATATATATATATATATATATATATATATATATATGATAAGCAAATAAAATGGATATAAATCCGACAGAATGAAAAAATATCTAGAAAAACAAAACAAAAATCCTTAAAATGCGATTATGTTTTTTAATATGAATGAAAATTTTTCATTCATATTAAAACAACATAATCGCATTTTAAGGATTTTTGTTTTGTTTTTCCCAGATATTTTCTATATATATATATATATATATATATATATATATATATATTTTTTTTTTATTTTATTTTAATTCAGGCTAGATCTGGTTCATTGGCAATAGAAGACATGGATGGAGGTACATTTACAATTAGCAATGGTGGGGTGTTTGGGTCGATGTTTGGCACACCCATCATTAACCCTCCCCAATCAGCAATTCTTGGCATGCATGCAATTTTTGATCGACCTGTAGCAGTTGCTGGCAAGGTAGGGTAATACTTGTGACACCTGTTTTCTTATGACTTTTCTCTCCTAAAATTGTTTGTTTTGCAAATAATTACTTTTTCAGTAATCAAACTGAATCATAATCTCATAGCCAATTCAGAAATTCTTCTGGAGGAGGTATGATGAATAAATCTAAACATTTTGGCATTTTTAAAACTGAAAAGATGGTCTGACCAAAATGATATTTGAACTGTTGCTATGGTGATGAAACTAAAGTATGCAGAGTGAAGCCACTTGTCCCAGATTTACCTTGAACTCTGTTGTGCATACAAACTAAATTATTATGTTGTCACACATGAAATGACACATTTTGTGGTTGGTAGTTGATCTGGTCGTCTAAACGAAGTAATCTCCTTAGTATATAAACAAATCTTGACTTATTCTTGACTCTTTTTCTTTCCAGATAATTTTTCTTTCAATATATTGTTACTCATAAGCCCAATGATAATGATTACAATGATACAATGTTGAGTAATCTTACTGTAGGAGTACAAACTGGGAAAAAAGAATCATTTTTGCATCAAATCATTATATACGATGAGAAATAGATATTCTTTGATAACAGTAAGAGAGTAGGCCAGTGGTTAGATGCAAGAGAATGACCAAAACAATACCCCAAAACACCACTGCACCCTAAAAAGTTAATGGTTACTCTATGGTGGTCTTTCAAAGGGGTTATTCTTTATTCATTTTTGCCTCAAAGGAAAACAATAACAGCAACCAGTATTGTTGAGAAATGCATGGAAAATTGAAAAAAGACCTGTGAATAGGGTTGGCCCAATTCTGCTGCACGACAATGCATGGCTCCATGCTTCTCCATCAACTGACCAGAAGCTGCATAGCTTGAATTATATAATGTTGCTTCATCCTCCCTATTCACCTGATGTATCTCCTACTGATTATCACTTATTTATGCATGTTAAGCTTTTCATATGTAATAAAATAATCCCCAATAAGGAAGAAGTAATTGAAGCATTTGATCACATCATAGGATGAGAATCTTTTTTAAAGTTGGGATCAAGTATGTTGAAGAACAGTCATTCATCAACATGGTGCCTATTTCAACTAAATAAATTAGTTCTTTAACATTTCAGAAGCATTTTATTCATTTCCTATAAGTGCATCATTTCATGTTCTCGTTCATTTCCATTGTTTATAGCAGTGCTTGGAAGGAAAGTGTGTAGAGTGTGGTCATCTTATCACACCACAAAGGTTCTACCAATGAAAATAAATTAGTTCTTTAACATTTCAGAAGCATTTTGTTCATTTCCTATAAGTGCATCATTTTATGTTCTCGTTCACTTCCTTTGTTTATAGCAATGCTTGGAAGGAAAATGTGTAAAGTGTGGTCGTCTTATCACACCATAGAAATTCCATCAGTGACCATGTCTTGTGCCACCATATTCCTGAGATCTTGTCCTTTGTGACTTTTTCCTTTTTAAAAATCAAATCACACGTGAAAGGAACACGTGGAAATGCACTGGATAAAATGTATGGCTTCAGAAAGGGGACTACTTTGAAGGAGATTAAATGCCGAATTGATATGTGCTGGAGTTTTATTTTTATAGCGCCAGATCCTGATGCTTTTCAATCAGCCTTCATATGTTGTATATGGGAGAATAAATTATTTTAATGACAATAAAAATGATTGTAAGAAATTTTGAAAGGACTCTTTTAACTTGTGTCAATTCCGCTGAAAACAAAAGTGATTATTTTTTTGCTTGGTATTTGTTAAAATTTGTTGATTTAAAGATAAATATCTTTCTCCTTTTTTTTTGTGCACCCCCTAGGTGGAGATTCGCCCAATGATGTACGTGGCTTTAACCTATGATCATCGATTAATTGATGGCAGAGAAGGTGTGCTCTTCCTGAAAAAGATCAAACAGGCGGTGGAAGACCCTCGAATTTTGCTGTTAGATTTGTAGCCTCTTAGACTGTACAGCATTTCTAGAGAGAAAGAGACAGGAAAACAGAGAGTATATTCTTTGAATATTATGATGGACTAGTTCTCACCTGGTGGGATTTTTTTTTTTTTTTTTTTTTTTTTTTTTTTTTTTTTTTTTTTTTTTTTTTTTTGGCACTTAGACTATTTTTTTCTTCTTTTTGCTCAGCAGAAACATTAAACATTAATATGAGGTGGATTTTTGTCTGCGTTTAGTTTTTTTCTGTTTCAGTAAACGTCTCCAGCATTCACTACCCCCCCCATGCCCCCACTCTCCCCCAACCCTCACCCATACAAACACACATCCCCAAACCCCCAACAACACACATGCTCTGCCAAAATAAAAGGTGATAGAAGATTTGATTACAAGTAGATGTTTGGTTGTCAACTGTATTGAGTTTAAAGACTTGTTTATCAGAATCTGTTTTTTCAGGTTTTTCCATTTTGGTTTGTGATGTAAATACAAGGAGAAATCCAAGTTCTTTTACTACTTTCCATCAAATGACATATATATATATATATATATATATATATATATATATATGAGTCTGCCCCCAAAATGTCTAGATATTGTGAATACAAAATTTTATTCAGACATTAATTCAGACATCATAACATTAATACAAGTTACCTTTGAACTTTATAATCACAAGAGATGCTCAAAATGGTGGCATTTAGCTTCGAGAGATTTATTAGTACAGTGAATGACTGATAGGGCAATGTTGGCCAAAGCGCCCAGTGGGATTGTTTCATATGCATTTTCAATTTCTTGTCTAAGAGCCACCAATGTAATGCCATCGAACAAGAAAAAAATTGTACTACAGTAAACAGTTTTATCGCAATTTGATAAAACTATGAAAGACAGATTTTTCCTTTCCTGAAGTGTGTACACATTTTTGGGGCAGACTCTGTAGGTATCTGTATGTGTGTATATATATATATATATATATATATATATATATATATATATATATATATAAAAAATAGTGGACACAAGTTAACACCTGCTCAGTGTTGACTTCAGTGTCAAATACATACATATATATATATATATATATATATATATATATATATATATATATATATATATATATATA
The DNA here is from genome assembly GCA_903632075.3 of Acanthosepion pharaonis. Classification (NCBI taxonomy): domain Eukaryota; kingdom Metazoa; phylum Mollusca; class Cephalopoda; order Sepiida; family Sepiidae; genus Acanthosepion; species Acanthosepion pharaonis. The sequence continues at coordinate 1,098,668 of CAHIKZ030005519.1, read as the reverse complement.
TATTTATTTATTTTGAAAAACATGGATAAACATGTCTGCAATAAGATGTAGTGTCAAAAGCACCATTTTTCTAATCTTTCAATTTTAATCATCATTTTTTTAAGACAAACATTGCCGAAGAGTGAAGGTATTTAAAAAAAAAAAATAAAAAGCCATGTCATGGGCACGTTTATCCATGTCTGCCAATATGACATATAAAAGAGTGAACACAAGTCAGCACCCACTCAGTGTTAACTTCAGTGTCCACTCTTATATTTGCACACGTTCTATACTTGATATTGAGCAGTTTCATCCATAAATATAGCATATCTTAAAACTATATTTTTCACCATATATATATATATATATATATATATATATATATATATATATATATAAAATATGTTATTCTTTTATCTTATAAACAAATGCTAAAAAAATTAGGATGGTGTTGTACAATAGGCATTTTGACTAGAAATAATTTTTTTTTTGTATTACTGTAAATCATGAATACCAAAAATAAAAAAAAAAAACTTCAATTTTATAAAAGCTAATGTGGGAGTTCAGTTTGCTATGTAAATTCATTGTAGATAGATCCGCCCTGCAGAATCCCAAACAAAATAGGCTCATATAACACGATCTGTTAAAATGTAAAAATATAAAATCTCTTTTGAAATTTGTAATCTGAAGTTGTTAACTGATGACATATGTAAGACAAACCCCAGATTATGAATTTCAAAATTTAAAAAAAAAATGTTTTCTTTATTCTTTAAAAAAATCTTATATATTTTGTTTAGGCTTCAATAGGGGGATCAATCTACAATGAATTTCAATAGTAAGCTGCATCCCCCACCATTAAATTCTATAAAATTTAATAAATTACTTTTTTTATTTATTTATGTTTTTGTAACCTACATGGTGGAGTAATGGATAGTGGCGTGGATTGAGGAATCGGAGTGCTGTGTTTGAATTCAAGTCGAATCCATTGCATTCACTTACGTGCTAATACCCTTGGAAAAGGTATGAATCCGCTTTTTCTCCTCCCAGCTATGGGTAAATTGCAGGACAGACCAGGTTCTATAGCCTTGGTCTATCGCAGAAAGAAATGGCAACCTACTGTGGGAAAAAAATTGCCTCATCAGTCATGTATTGAAAGATACATGATTGCCTAAGCATATGTTACACATGGTACATAACTAAATCTGCAATGCTTAATTGCGTAATATGAAAACATTTTGAAAAAAAATTATTATTTCTGGTTGCATTGTCTATTGTACAGTGCCAGCAATATAGTCTACATTCCATGAAATTCTGTTTGGCACCGACTTTAAAGAACTTATTGACAGTTATGCTTGGTTCCATTTTAAATCTTTGGCTATAATTTTTCTGAGGTTCTGAAAGTTTTTGCGAAAAAATTGCAGAAAGTCTTTCTCTGTTATTGCTCTTGAAGAAAGACTTTTTTTTTTTAATGATGTTGTATCAACAAATCTTAATATGAAAGGAAAAGAAAAAAATTCCATTTCAGCCAAAATTTTTTTTTTTTGTTTTTGGTGCCAGTTGGTCTGTCTATTTTTTTCTGACCCAATAAATGATGAGCTGTAAAAGGAACATCAACAACAAAAGTAATGCGCTTTGTCAAAGAAAATGCCAAGTTCTTTGCTTGCCTATTTTTCTATGCTTCTAAATTAGTCCGATACACAATGCTTTTATTCAAAGTTCTTTCTCCGTCTGCAAAAGACAGTTCTATAGAGCTGCATACTGCTATGCTAAGCTGCCGTTTCTTATCAATTGCACATTAGAAATGTATTTAATGGATCTAAATTTACTTATAGAGATAAGAATATTTATATTCAGATGACGTTATATACTTATATGATCTACATTTATAAACAGAATTGTTCCAGTTCATTGTAAAAAAAAAAAAAAAAATAATAGCATTTTAGACTGAATGCTTTAGCCTTGTGTGGCAACTTGTCAAATAGAAGGAAAATCTCTGAATTCAAAACCAGCCTGGAGATGGTTGGACTCCGAAGGGCTGTCTTGCCTGGGAAACACCATTGCATCTGCAGCTGCATTACATGTGGTACCTCTATGATCCTAACAGCAGTTTACTAGGGCAGATTGATTTTTTTTTTTTTTTTTTTTTTTTAGAAAATCAACGTTGCTCTTGTGGGAAAGCTGGGGTTTGATGTGAGAAGTACTGACATCAAAAATTAGATTCATAGTGTAGCGTTTACCAATTTTTAAGCATTTTTAAGCATTTAGTTTTAAAGATCATCTGAAAAAAAATGTATAGAAATACCTAATTTCCATAGTTTTTTGCTTACAAACTGACTTTGAAATTTTACTATTTCAAGAATAAATCCAAATAAAAGCTGATATTTTTTTGTATTAGATATATTGAATGCAAAAATTATATTCAAACTAGAATTCCAATTATGAATCAACGCAAGCAAAATATACTTTTTTTTTTTTTTTTACTGTATTCAATAAAAAAAACAGTGTATATATATATATATATATATATATATATATATATATATATATATAAAGGATATTACTCAATAAATAAATAAGATTTGTTAGATGATAATTAATAAAAACAAAAAATAGATAAAAGTGTATATAACACCATAATATTGCTGGGCACAAATTATAAGACAAAATATTTTAAATTTGCATTGTTTATTGAAAAATAACACTAAAATTACTGCACTGTATAACATATTACATCATAATATAGCAACATTGTTCAGTGTAATTTCTCTTTGAAGCAAATAAAGGTTTTATTTGATAGGACAATGATTTAATAATAATGTGCTTGTGCCATGCACCTTGTCAATATAGAATTTTTAAAGCTTCAGTATATTATAGATTTTAAAAGGCCATCCTATAAAGCTGTCACTGATCACCAAAGTTAAATTCCAACCCTACACTTTTGAACCTAAGCTTAATCTTTAAACATTTTTCCTCAAAAAATGGTAACGATTTGGAAAAAAACATTTTATGTCATTATTTATTATGTCAAACCCCAACTTACAAATTGAGTGCAATACCATGTTTCCAAAATTGGCCTGCTGTAATGGGTTACAAGTCTTGAGATCATGATTGTCAAAACATTTGGTTATCAACCATTTTGAGCTTAGTGATCTATCAAAACTAATCATTCCAGTTTCTTTATTTTGCGATTTGACAATTTAACAAAAAATGAATTTGTTTTTTTTTGTAATGCTATTATTCAGATAAAATCTCATGCCTATTAATTAACTTTAAACAAACCAACCATGAAAAAATACTTTTTTTTTTTTTTTTTTTTTTTTAAGGATTCTTGGCTTTCGATGAGTTAAATTAAAAATAACTGGATTTTCTTTAAGTGTTTCAAGGAATTTATTTAGTTTCTTTTGGTTGCAAATAGCAAATCTTTGCAATTTGGCTGTGATTAAAAAACAAGATTCTGTAGGGAACATCGTCGGCAGTTTCTAAGGTTACACTCGAAAATGTTTTTTTGTTTTTTCTTGCTGCAGTAATTTAGCATTCAAGATTGGTGACTATTTTCAATTCCAAAGGTTATCTGACTATTTTTGGTGGCAATGTCTTCTTTTTAATGAACATGATCTAAAATAGGTTGGGAAAAGCATTTATATTTAAAAATTAATAAAAAAAAAAAAAACAGAGGAGGGGTGGAATTTGTCTTTTCCATCTTTTCTTGGACGACTGCTGTTGTATCTGAAGAATTTTGTTTTTCCGATCCCATGTCAATGATCTGTCGTTTTGCATCCCAAATTATTGTTATATATTTTTTCTTCTCACTTTGAATAAATTTTGATGTGATGACGTTTCCTGCCAATTGTGTTGATGCCAAAAGATTCTTATTTTTCAAAACAAATCTTTCAAAGTTGGACTTTGATTTCCAGAAAGGAATGTGTTTCTGAATAACATTTTGAGAATCATCTACTTAATGGTTTCCTTATCAATACATTTGAACACAAACCTGATTTATTTGCTTTCATCTCTCTCTGTTTGGCCAATCAATTGGCAACATTGCCAACGGTCATTTACTACTATTTCTTTAGCTTCACTTTCTTTTTCTTGCCTTTCTTCTTCTTTTTCTTTTTCTTCTTCTTTCCTTGCCTTTCTTCTTCTTCTTTCCTTGCCTTTCTTCTTCTTCTTTCCTTGCCTTTCTTCTTCTTCTTTCCTTGCCTTTCTTCTTCATCTTCTTCTTCTTTCCTTGCCTTTCTTCTTCATCTTCTTCTTCTTTCCTTGCCTTTCTTCTTCCTCTTCTTCTTCTTTCCTTGCCTTTCTTCTTCCTCTTCTTCTTCCTTGCCTTTCTTCTTCCTCTTCTTCTTCCTTTCTTTCTTCCTCTCTTCTTCTTCCTTGCCTTTCTTCTTCCTCTTCTTCTTCCTTGTTTTTCTTCTTCCTCTTCTTCTTCCTTGCCTTCTTCTTCTTTCTTCCTCTTCCTTTCTTCTTCCTCCTTCTTTCTTCCTTGCCTTTCTTCTTCCTCTTCTTCTTCCTTTCTTCTTTTCTTCTTCTTCCTTGCCTTTCTTCTTCCTCTTCTTCTTCCTTGCCTTTCTTCTTCCTCTTCTTCTTCCTTGCCTTTCTTCTTCCTCTTCTTCTTCCTTGCCTTTCTTCTTCCTCTTCTTCTTCCTTGCCTTTCTTCTTCCTTGCCTTTCTTCTTCCTTGCCTTTCTTCTTTTTCTTCTTCTTTCCTTGCCTTTCTTCTTTTTCTTCTTCTTTCCTTGCCTTTCTTCTTTTTCTTCTTCTCTCCTTGCCTTTCTTCTTTTTCTTCTCTCCTTGCCTTTCTTCTTCTTCTTCTTTCCTTGCCTTTCTTCTTCTTCTTCTTTCCTTGCCTTTTCTTCTTTTTCTTTTCCTTCTTCCTCTTCTTTCCTTGCCTTTCTTCTTCATCTTCTTTCCTTGCCTTTCTTCTACTTCTTCTTCTTCTTCTCTCCTTGCCTTTCTTCTACTTCTTCTTCTTCTTCTCTCCTTGCCTTTCTTCTTCTTCTTCTTCTTTCCTTGCCTTTCTTCTTCTTCTTCTTCTTTCCTTGCCTTTCTTCTTCTTCTTCTTCTCTCCTTGCCTTTCTTCTTCTTCTTCTTCTTCTTCTTCTTTCCTTGCCTTTTTCTTTTTTGTTTCTTTTTCTTTTGTTTGCCCTTTTCTTCTTTTTCTTCTTCTTCTTCTTTTCCTTGCCTTTCTTCTTTTGCTTCCCTTTCTTCTTTCACTTTCTTCTTTTTCTTTTCCTTTTCTTTCATTTTCTTCTGCTTCCCTGTATTTTCTTTTTGCTTCTTTTTATACTTATTTTTCTTCTTTTATTCTTCTCTCTCTGCTTCTCCTTCCCCTCCCTCTTCTTCTTCAAAGCTAATGAAATGCTTCTCTAAGACGAATGCTTAAATTGAAAATACTTAATGTAACATTAGTAAGAAAAAAAAAAACTTTCCCGGCTTAAAGTTTATATATCATCAACAAGATCTACATTTAATATTTTAATTTGTTATATTTTTTAACAGCCCAAGTCTAGAACAAATATGGCCCTGAAACTCAAACACTTGCTCTTTTTGACCAATAAAATTCTACCGTTTCCACATAACACATTTCTCTTCCTTTGTAATAAGACACAATTTTTTTTTTTTACAAATCCTCCACTTATGCTTTTTATCAGCTGACAAGAGTGACTAATTTCTCTTAATCTCTCTTATTGTGTATCAATAAGCCAAATAAATGCTGTAATTGCTTTTTATTCATTATTATTACAATGCTCCACATAACCAGTTGTAAGAATTTTGTTAAATAAAGGACGCCTAATTATCTCGTCTGTGATGTTACCATAATGAACAACTTCTACTTGATGTTATTTATTCAAGTCGTTTTTTTTTTTTTTTCCTTCTTCGGGATTTCCTCAGCCAGAAATCTTTGCTTACACATGTGACAAAAACCTTGTGCATGGGGGGAGGATGCTTTCCTTTTGATTGTAAGACAAGGCCACAAATGGTTTTAATTTGTAAAAATCTGTGTTTACTTCTCTTGAAATTATAGCTAGGAATAGCTAGGATTTTATAACTACATGACAGAATCCGGAACTTCCTAACTTCCAGTCAAGTTGCACTTTATCCCAAAAGTTTTTATTTATCACTTTTAGTCAAATGGTTGGCCACTTTGAAGATCTTACTTCATAGACTTTACAGCTGGTCATAAAAACATCAGATACTTGACTGTTGTGCAACAATTGAAGACCATTCTGGAAAGATTGTTGGTGAACAAAAATTAAATAGGTGGTGGGGAGGAAGGGGACAATAACAACACAGCTTGAAATGAAAACAAAAAAAAAAAAAATCCTGTTTTCCATAATTTTGCTATTTCAGGGCTTCTTAAATTGGGTCCCGAAGAACCCAGGGGTTCTGCAAAAGGTGTGTCTGGGGTTCCATTACAAAAGTTCAGAGTAAGAAATGTTTAACATAACACATTATGAAGGATGGTAAATAATTTCTATAAAAAAGAATAGTTGCCAACAGATTTAGATTGTTCTGTAATGTTGGGATGTATTTTGTAATACTTTTCTATATCGTATATTATTAGTGAATGACAATTGTATCATGCTATTGCTGAATTGAAAAGTAGTTAATGATTGTGATATCATCTGTGTACTATGATGCTACATCAACCTGAAAGTTAATTTTTTCGCCATCTTGGAAAAAAGCTCTGTCTGTTAATTGACTCTCTTTGGCGTAACTTTCGTGTGTATACATTCCGGTTAAAAACACAACACCAACCTACTTATATGAAAGTGGATTTTCTTATTACGCTGACATACAATCTAAACACCGAAATCTACTTAATCCTGCTGCTGACTTGAGGATCAAATTCTCACGTATAAAGCGAAACATTAAAAAATGATTTGACAATATGAAACGGAAGCATTGTTCTCATTAAATGTTACAAAAATATTCTGATTACGTATGAAATAAATTTCATGTTAACATTGTTCGTAATCCTCTTCCACGTGTTACTTGTGGGAAGTATGAAAATTTAAAAAGTCATATTTTTATTAAAATATATATATCATGTATTATTTGTTAATTGCTTTTTGAACGTACTTATTTTTATAAAAGTATATGAAAATGTTTATATTACGACCATATAAAAGTATTAGTATCTGGGTCCCCCCTCCCAATTTTTGAATCCAGAAGTTTTCAACGTTTAAAAAAGTTTTTGAAATTTTCAACGCTTATTTGGGAAATTTGTTTGGGAAATTCTGGTCTATTTATTTGAACAACTCTGCCAGTAAAAAGTTTCAGGTTAGATCTCACCCTCTCTCTGGGGGAAAATGTAAGTTTCAGGTTAGATCTCACACTCTCTCTACTTAGGTCTCTTTACCTCTTCTACTTTCACTGAACAACTGCTGCCAGTATAAAAGTATATGAAAATATTTATATTGCAACCATATAAATGTATTAGTATCTGGGTCCCCCCCTCCCAATTTTTGAATCCAGAAGTTTTCAACGTTTAAAATTTATTTGCTCGTTTGGTTAGAATTCTGGGGAAATCTAGGTCTTATTTTTCACTGAACAACTGCTGCCAGTATTATATCATAAACTATATAAATGTTTCATCTGTTAGATCTCAACAAAAAAGTTTCTCTGGGGGGGGAATGTAAGAGGCACTTAGGTCTCTTTACCTCTTCTACTTTCACTGAACAACTGCTGCCAGTATAAAAGTATATGAAAATATTTATATTGCAACCATATAAATGTATTAGTATCTGGGTCCCCCCATCCCAATTTTTGAATCCAGAAGGTTTCAACGTTTAAAAACGTTTGGGAAATTCTGGTCTATTTATTTGCTCGCCAAGTTTCAGGTTAGATCTCACACTCTCTCTGGGGAATGTAAGAGGCACTTAGGTCTCTTTTACCTCTTCTACTTTCACTGAACAACTGCTGCCAGTATAAAAGTATATGAAAATATTTATATTGCAACCATATAAATGTATTAGTATCTGGGTCCCCCCCCTCCCAATTTTTTGAATCCAGAAGGTTTCAACGTTTAAAAAGTTTGGGAAATTCTGGTCTATTTATTTGCTCCAAGTTTCAGGTTAGATCTCACTCTCTCTCTGGGGAATGTAAGAGGCACTTAGGTCTCTTTACCTCTTCTACTTTCACTGAACAACTGCTGCCAGTATAAAAGTATATGAAAATATTTATATTGCAAACCATATAAATGTATTAGTATCTGGGTCCCCCCCCTCCCATTTTTGAATCCAGAAGTTTTCAACGTTTAAAAAAGTTTGGGAAATTCTGGTCTATTTATTTGCTCGCCAAGTTTCAGGTTAGATCTCACACTCTCTCTGGGGAATGTAAGAGGCACTTAGGTCTCTTTTACCTCTTCTACTTTCACTGAACAACTGCTGCCAGTATAAAAGTATATGAAAATATTTATATTGCAACCATATAAATGTATTAGTATCTGGGTCCCCCCCCCCAATTTTTGAATCCAGAAGTTTTCAACGTTTAAAAACGTTTGGGAAATTCTGGTCTATTTATTTGCTCGCCAAGTTTCAGGTTAGATCTCACACTCTCTGGGGAATGTAAGAGGTACTTAGGTCTTTTTTACCCTCTTCTACTTTCACTGAACAACTGCTGCCAGTATAAAAGTATATGAAAATATTTATATTGCAACCATATAAATGTATTAGTATCTGTCCCCCTCCCAATTTTTTGAATCCAGAAGGTTTTCAACGCTTAAAAAGTTTGGGAAATTCTGTCTATTTATTTGCCTCGCCAAGTTTCAGGTTAGATCTCACACTCTCTCTGGGGGAATGTAAGAGGCACTTAGGTCTTTTACCTCTTCTACTTTCACTGAACAACTGCTGCCAGTAAAAAGTATATGAAAATATTTATATTGCAACCATATAAAAGTATTAGTATCTGGGTCCCCCTCCCAATTTTTGAATCCAGAAGGTTTCAACGTTTAAAAACGTTTGGGAAATTCTGGTCTATTTATTTGCTCAAGCCAAGGTTAGATCTCACACTCTCTGGGGGAATGTAAGAGGCACTTAGGTCTCTTTACCTCTTCTACTTTCACTGAACAACTGCTGCCAGTATAAAAGTATATGAAAATATTTATATTGCAACCATATAAAAGTATTAGTATCTGGGTCCCCCTCCCAATTTTTGAATCCAGAAGGTTTCAACGTTTAAAACGTTTGGGAAATTCTGGTCTATTTATTTGCTTCGCCAAGTTTCAGGTTAGATCTCACACTCTCTCTGGGGGAATGTAAGAGGCACTTAGGTCTCTTTTACCTCTTCTACTTTCACTGAACAACTGTATAAAAGTATATGAAAATATTTATATTGCAAACCATATAAAAGTATTAGTATCTGGGTCCCCCCCCAATTTTTTTTTGAATCCAGAAGGTTTCAACGTTTAAAAACGTTTGGGAAATTCTGGTCTATTTATTTGCTCGCCAAGTTTCAGGTTAGATCTCACACTCTCTCTGGGGGAATGTAAGAGGCACTTTAGGTCTTTTTTACCTCTTCTACTTTCACTGAACAACTGCTGCCAGTATAAAAGTATATGAAAATATTTATATTGCAAACTATATAAAAGTATTAGTATCTGGGTCCCCCCCTCCCAATTTTTTGAATCCAGAAGGTTTCAACGTTTAAAAACGTTTGGGAAATTCTGGTCTATTTATTTGCTCGCCAAGTTTCAGGTTAGATCTCACACTCTCTCTGGGGAATGTAAGAGGCACTTAGGTCTCTTTACCTCTTCTACTTTCACTGAACAACTGCTGCCAGTATAAAAGTATATGAAAATATTTATATTGCAACCATATAAAAGTATTAGTATCTGGGTCCCCCTCCCAATTTTTGAATCCAGAAGGTTTCAACGTTTAAAAACGTTTGGGAAATTCTGGTCTATTTATTTGCTCGCCAAGTTTCAGGTTAGATCTCACACTCTCTCTGGGGAATGTAAGAGGCACTTAGGTCTCTTTACCTCTTCTACTTTCACTGAACAACTGCTGCCAGTATAAAAGTATATGAAAATATTTATATTGCAACCATATAAATGTATTAGTATCTGGGTCCCCCTCCCAATTTTTGAATCCAGAAGGTTTCAATGTTTAAAACGTTTGGGAAATTCTGGTCTATTTATTTGCTCGCCAAGTTTCAGGTTAGATCTCACACTCTCTCTGGGGAATGTAAGAGGCACTTAGGTCTCTTTACCTCTTCTACTTTCACTGAACAACTGCTGCCAGTATAAAAGTATATGAAAATTTATTTATATTGCAAACATATAAAAGTATTAGTATCTGGGTCCCCCTCTCCCAATTTTTGAATCCAGAAGGTTTCAAACGTTTAAAAACGTTTGGGAAATTCTGGTCTATTTATTTGCTCGCCAAGTTTCAGGTTAGATCTCACACTCTCTCTGGGGAATGTAAGAGGCACTTAGGTCTTTTTACCTCTTCTACTTTCACTGAACAACTGCTGCCAGTATAAAAGTATATGAAAATATTTATATTGCAACCATATAAAAGTATTAGTATCTGGGTCCCCCCCCTCCCAATTTTTGAATCCAGAAGGTTTCAACGTTTAAAAACGTTTGGGAAATTCTGGTCTATTTATTTGCTCGCCAAGTTTCAGGTTAGATCTCACACTCTCTCTGGGAATGTAAGAGGCACTTAGGTCTCTTTACCTCTTCTACTTTCACTGAACAACTGCTGCCAGTATAAAAGTATATGAAAATATTTATATTGCAACCATATAAAAGTATTAGTATCTGGGTCCCCCCACTCCCAATTTTTGAATCCAGAAGGTTTCAACGTTTAAAAACGTTTGGGAAATTCTGGTCTATTTATTTGCTCGCCAAGTTTCAGGTTAGATCTCACACTCTCTCTGGGGGAATGTAAGAGGCACTTAGGTCTCTTTTACCTCTTCTACTTTCACTGAACAACTGCTGCCAGTATAAAAAGTATATGAAAATATTTATATTGCAACCATATAAATGTATTAGTATCTGGGTCCCCCCCTCCCAATTTTTGAATCCAGAAGGTTTCAACGTTTAAAAACGTTTGGGAAATTCTGGTCTATTTATTTGCTCGCCAAGTTTCAGGTTAGATCTCACACTCTCTCTGGGGGAATGTAAGAGGCACTTAGGTCTCTTTACCTCTTCTACTTTCACTGAACAACTGCTGCCAGTATAAAAGTATATGAAAATATTTATATTGCAACCATATAAAAGTATTAGTATCTGGGTCCCCCCACTCCCAATTTTTGAATCCAGAAGGTTTCAACGTTTAAAAACGTTTGGGAAATTCTGGTCTATTTATTTGCTCATAAGTTTCAGGTTAGATCTCACACTCTCTCTGGGGGAATGTAAGAGGCACTTAGGTCTCTTTACCTCTTCTACTTTCACTGAACAACTGCTGCCAGTATAAAAGTATATGAAAATATTTATATTGCAACCATATAAATGTATTAGTATCTGGGTCCCCCCCTCCCAATTTTGAATCCAGAAGGTTTCAACGTTTAAAAACGTTTGGGAAATTCTGGTCTATTTATTTGCTCTCGCCAAGTTTCAGGTTAGATCTCACACTCTCTCTGGGAAATGTAAGAGGCACTTAGGTCTCTTTACCTCTTCTACTTTCACTGAACAACTGCTGCCAGTATAAAAGTATATGAAAATATTTATATTGCAACCATATAAATGTATTAGTATCTGGGTCCCCCTCCCAATTTTTGAATCCAGAAGGTTTCAACGTTTAAAAAACGTTTGGGAAATTCTGGTCTATTTATTTGCTCGCCAAGTTTCAGGTTAGATCTCACACTCTCTCTGGGGAATGTAAGAGGCACTTAGGTCTCTTTTACCTCTTCTACTTTCACTGAACAACTGCTGCCAGTATAAAAGTATATGAAAATATTTATATTGCAACCATATAAATGTATTAGTATCTGGGTCCCCCCCCAATTTTTTGAATCCAGAAGGTTTCAACGTTTAAAAACGTTTGGGAAATTCTGGTCTATTTATTTATTTCGCCAAGTTTCAGGTTAGATCTCACACTCTCTCTGGGGAATGTAAGAGGCACTTAGGTCTTTTACCTCTTCTACTTTCACTGAACAACTGCTGCCAGTATAAAAAGTATATGAAAATATTTATATTGCAACCATATAAATGTATTAGTATCTGGGTCCCCCCACTCCCAATTTTTGAATCCAGAAGGTTTCAACGTTTAAAAACGTTTGGGAAATTCTGGTCTATTTATTTGCTCGCCAAGTTTCAGGTTAGATCTCACACTCTCTCTGGGGAATGTAAGAGGCACTTAGGTCTCTTTTACCTCTTCTACTTTCACTGAACAACTGCTGCCAGTATAAAAAGTATATGAAAATATTTATATTGCAACCATATAAAAGTATTAGTATCTGGGGTCCCCTCCCAATTTTGAATCCAGAAGGTTTCAACGTTTAAAAACGTTTGGGAAATTCTGGTCTATTTATTTGCTCGCCAGTAAGTTTCAGGTTAGATCTCACTCTCTCTCTGGGGGAATGTAAGAGGCACTTAGGTCTCTTTACCTCTTCTACTTTCACTGAACAACTGCTGCCAGTATAAAAGTATATGAAAATATTTATATTGCAACCATATAAATGTATTAGTATCTGGGTCCCCCTCCCAATTTTTGAATCCAGAAGGTTTCAACGTTTAAAACGTTTGGGAAATTCTGGTCTATTTATTTGTTCGCCAAGTTTCAGGTTAGATCTCACACTCTCTCTGGGGAATGTAAGAGGCACTTAGGTCTCTTTTTATACCTCTTCTACTTTCACTGAACAACTGCTGCCAGTATAAAAGTATAAAAATATTTATATTGCAAACCATATAAATTATTAGTATCTGGGTCCCCCCCAATTTTTGAATCCAGAAGGTTTCAACGTTTAAAAACGTTTGGGAAATTCTGGTCTATTTATTTGCTCGCCAAGTTTCAGGTTTAGATCTCCACTCTCTCTGGGGAATGTAAGAGGCACTTAGGTCTCTTTACCTTTCTACTTTCACTGAACAACTGCTGCCAGTATAAAAGTATATGAAAATATTTATATTGCAACCATATAAATGTATTAGTATCTGGGTCCCCCTCCCAATTTTTGAATCCAGAAGGTTTCAACGTTTAAAACGTTTGGGAAATTCTGGTCTATTTATTTGCTCGCCAAGTTTCAGGTTAGATCTCACACTCTCTCTGGGGAATGTAAGAGGCACTTAGGTCTCTTTACCTCTTCTACTTTCACTGAACAACTGCTGCCAGTATAAAAGTATATGAAAATATTTATATTGCAACCATATAAATGTATTAGTATCTGGGTCCCCCCTCCCAATTTTTGAATCCAGAAGGTTTCAACGTTTAAAAAACGTTTGGGAAATTCTGGTCTATTTATTTGCTCGCCAAGTTTCAGTTAGATCTCACACTCTCTCTGGGGAATGTAAGAGGCACTTAGGTCTCTTTACCTCTTCTACTTTCACTGAACAACTGCTGCCAGTATAAAAGTATATGAAAATATTTATATTGCAACCATATAAAAGTATTAGTATCTGGGTCCCCCCTCCCAAATTTTTGAATCCAGAAGGTTTCAACGTTTAAAAAACGTTTGGGAAATTCTGGTCTATTTATTTGCTCGCCAAGTTTCAGGTTAGATCTCACACTCTCTGGGGGGAATGTAAGAGGCACTTAGGTCTCTTTACCTCTTCTACTTTCACTGAACAACTGCTGCCAGTATAAAAGTATATGAAAATATTTATATTGCAACCATATAAAAGTATTAGTATCTGGTCCCCCTCCCAATTTTTGAATCAGAAGGTTTCAACGTTTAAAAACGTTTGGGAAATTCTGGTCTATTTATTTGCTCGCCAAGTTTCAGGTTAGATCTCACACTCTCTCTGGGGGAATGTAAGAGGCACTTAGGTCTCTTTACCTCTTCTACTTTCACTGAACAACTGCTGCCAGTATAAAAAAGTATATGAAAATATTTATATTGCAACCATATAAATGTATTAGTATCTGGGTCCCCCCCCCAATTTTTTGAATCCAGAAGGTTTCAACGTTTAAAAACGTTTGGGAAATTCTGGTCTATTTATTTGCTCGCCAAGTTTCAGGTTAGATCTCACACTCTCTGGGGGGAATGTAAGAGGCACTTTAGGTCTCTTTACCTCTTCTACTTTCACTGAACAACTGCTGCCAGTATAAAAGTATATGAAAATATTTATATTGCAACCATATAAAAGTATTAGTATCTGGGTCCCCCCCCAATTTTTGAATCCAGAAGGTTTCAACGTTTAAAAACGTTTGGGAAATTCTGGTCTATTTATTTGCTCGCCAAGTTTCAGGTTAGATCTCACTCTCTCTGGGGAAATGTAAGAGGCACTTAGGTCTCTTTACCTCTTCTACTTTCACTGAACAACTGCTGCCAGTATAAAAAAGTATATGAAAATATTTATATTGCAAACATATAAATGTATTAGTATCTGGGTCCCCCCCCTCCCAATTTTTTGAATCCAGAAGGTTTCAACGTTTAAAAACGTTTGGGAAATTCTGGTCTCATTTATTTGCTCGCCAAGTTTCAGGTTAGATCTCACACTCTCTCTGGGGGAATGTAAGAGGCACTTAGGTCTCTTTTACCTCTTCTACTTTCACTGAACAACTGCTGCCAGTATAAAAGTATATGAAAATATTTATATTGCAACCATATAAAAGTATTAGTATCTGGGTCCCCCCTCCCAATTTTTGAATCCAGAAGGTTTCAACGTTTAAAAACGTTTGGGAAATTCTGGTCTATTTATTTGCTCGCCAAGTTTCAGGTTAGATCTCACACTCTCTGGGGGAAATGTAAGAGGCACTTAGGTCTTTTACCTCTTCTACTTTCACTGAACAACTGCTGCCAGTATAAAAGTATATGAAAATATTTATATTGCAACCATATAAAAGTATTAGTATCTGGGTCCCCCCACTCCCAATTTTTGAATCCAGAAGGTTTCAACGTTTAAAAACGTTTGGGAAATTCTGGTCTATTTATTTGCTCGCCAAGTTTCAGGTTAGATCTCACACTCTCTCTGGGGGAATGTAAGAGGCACTTAGGTCTCTTTACCTCTTCTACTTTCACTGAACAACTGCTGCCAGTATAAAAGTATATGAAAATATTTATATTGCAACCATATAAAAAGTATTAGTATCTGGGTCCCCCACCCCAATTTTGAATCCAGAAGGTTTCAACGTTTAAAAACGTTTGGGAAATTCTGGTCTATTTATTTGCTCGCCAAGTTTCAGGTTAGATCTCACACTCTCTCTGGGGGGAATGTAAGAGGCACTTAGGTCTCTTTACCTCTTCTACTTTCACTGAACAACTGCTGCCAGTATAAAAGTATATGAAAATATTTATATTGCAACCATATAAAAGTATTAGTATCTGGGTCCCCCCCCCTCCCATTTTTTGAATCAGAAGGTTTCAACGTTTAAAAACGTTTGGGAAATTCTGGTCTATTTATTTGCTCGCCAAGTTTCAGGTTAGATCTCACACTCTCTCTGGGGGAATGTAAGAGGCACTTAGGTCTCTTTACCTCTTCTACTTTCACTGAACAACTGCTGCCAGTATAAAAGTATATGAAAAAATATTTATATTGCAACCATATAAAAGTATTAGTATCTGGGTCCCCCTCCCAATTTTTTGAATCCAGAAGGTTTCAACGTTTAAAAAACGTTTGGGAAATTCTGGTCTATTTATTTGCTCGCCAAGTTTCAGGTTAGATCTCACACTCTCTCTGGGGAATGTAAGAGGCACTTTAGGTCTCTTTACCTCTTCTACTTTCACTGAACAACTGCTGCCAGTATAAAAGTATATGAAAATATTTATATTGCAACCATATAAAAGTATTAGTATCTGGGTCCCCCCTCCCAATTTTTGAATCCAGAAGGTTTCAACGTTTAAAAACGTTTGGGAAATTCTGGTCTATTTATTTGCTCGCCAAGTTTCAGGTTAGATCTCACACTCTCTCTGGGGGAATGTAAGAGGCACTTAGGTCTCTTTACCTCTTCTACTTTCACTGAACAACTGCTGCCAGTATAAAAAGTATATGAAAATATTTATATTGCAACCATATAAAAGTATTAGTATCTGGGTCCCCCACTCCCAATTTTTGAATCCAGAAGGTTTCAACGTTTAAAAACGTTTGGGAAATTCTGGTCTATTTTTGCTCCGCCAAGTTTCAGGTTAGATCTCACACTCTCTCTGGGGAAATGTAAGAGGCACTTTAGGTCTCTTTACCTCTTCTACTTTCACTGAACAACTGCTGCCAGTATAAAAGTATATGAAAATATTTATATTGCAACCATATAAAAAGTATTAGTATCTGGGTCCCCCTCCCAATTTTTGAATCCAGAAGGTTTCAACGTTTAAAAACGTTTGGGAAATTCTGGTCTATTTATTTGCTCGCCAAGTTTCAGGTTAGATCTCACACTCTCTCTGGGGGAATGTAAGAGGCACTTAGGTCTCTTTACCTCTTCTACTTTCACTGAACAACTGCTGCCAGTATAAAAGTATATGAAAATATTTATATTGCAACCATATAAAAGTATTAGTATCTGGGTCCCCCCACTCCCAATTTTTGAATCCAGAAGGTTTCAACGTTTAAAAACGTTTGGGAAATTCTGGTCCATTTATTTGCTCGCTCAAGTTTCAGGTTAGATCTCACACTCTCTCTGGGGAAATGTAAGAGGCACCCCCCCCTCTTCTAGAACAACTGCTGGCAAAAGTTAGGTCTCTTTTTTGACCTCTTTCAGGTTAGATCTCACTTTCACTGAGGCAACTGCTGCTTCTAGTATAAAACTGTATATAAAAGTAAAATATTTATATTGCAACCATATAAAAGTATTAGTATCTGGGTCCCCCCTCCCAATTTTTGAATCCAGAAGGTTTCAACGTTTAAAAACGTTTGGGAAATTCTGGTCTATTTATTTGCTCAAGAAGTTTCAGGTTAGATCTCACACTCTCTCTGGGGGAAATGTAAGAGGCACTTAGGTCTCTTTTACCTCTTCTTTTCACTGAACAACTGCTGCCAGTATAAAAGTATATGAAAATATTTATATTGCAACCATATAAAAGTATTAGTATCTGGGTCCCCCACTCCCCAATTTTTAAATCCAGAAGGTTTCAACGTTTAAAAACGTTTGGGAAATTCTGGTCTATTTATTTGCCCGCCAAGTTTCAGGTTAGATCTCACACTTTCTCTGGGGGGAATGTAAGAGGCACTTAGGTCTCTTTTACCTCTTCTACTTTCACTGAACAACTGCTGCCAGTATAAAAGTATATGAAAATATTTATATTGCAACCATATAAATGTATTAGTATCTGGGTCCCCCACTCCCAATTTTTGAATCCAGAAGGTTTCAACGTTTAAAACGTTTGGGAAATTCTGGTCTATTTATTTTGCTCGCCAAGTTTCAGGTTAGATCTCACACTCTCTCTGGGGAAATGTAAGAGGCACTTAGGTCTTTTACCTCTTCTACTTTCACTGAACAACTGCTGCCAGTATAAAAGTATATGAAAATATTTATATTGCAACCATATAAATGTATTAGTATCTGTCCCCTCCCAATTTTTTGGTCCCGTTTAAAACGTTTGGGAAATTCTGGCTCCCAATTTCAGGTTAATCTCTGGGGGGAATGTAAGAGTTTCAACGAACAACTTTAAAAAATATTTATATTGCAAACGTTTAGTATCTGGAAATCCAGAAGGTTTCAATGTTTAAAAAACGTTTGGGAAATTCTGGTCTTATTTATTTGCTCGCCAAGTTTCAGGTTAGATCTCACACTTCTCTCTGGGGGAATAAGAGGCACTTAGGTCTCTTTTTTTCTTCTACTTTCACTGAACAACTGCTGCCAGTATAAAAGTATATGAAAATATTTATATTGCAACCATATAAATGTATTAGTATCTGGGTCCCCCTCCCAATTTTGAATCCAGAAGGTTTCAACGTTTAAAAACGTTTGGGAAATTCTGGTCTATTTATTTGCTCGCCAAGTTTCAGGTTAGATCTCACACTCTCTGGGGGAATGTAAGAGGCACTTAGGTCTCTTTTACCTCTTCTACTTTCACTGAACAACTGCTGCCAGTATAAAAGTATATGAAAATATTTATATTGCAACCATATAAAAGTATTAGTATCTGGGTCCCCCTCCCAATTTTTTGAATCCAGAAGGTTTCAACGTTTAAAACGTTTGGGAAATTCTGGTCTTTATTTGCTCGCTATGATTTCAGGTTAGATCTCACACTCTCTCTGGGGGAATGTAAGGCACTTAGGTCTTTTTTTATTTTCTACTTTCACTGGAACAACTGCTGCCAGTATAAAAGTATATGAAAATATTTATATTGCAAACCATATAAATGTATTAGTATCTGGGTCCCCTCCCAATTTTTGAATCAGAGAAGGTTTCAACGTTTAAAAACGTTTGGGAAATTCTGGTCTATTTATTTGCTCGCCAAGTTTCAGGTTAGATCTCACACTCTCTCTGGGGGAATGTAAGAGGCACTTAGGTCTCTTTACCTCTTCTACTTTCACTGAACAACTGCTGCCAGTATAAAAGTATATGAAAATATTTATATTGCAACCATATAAATGTATTAGTATCTGGGTCCCCCCCCTCCCAATTTTTGAATCCAGAAGGTTTCAACGTTTAAAAACGTTTGAGAAATTCTGGTCTATTTATTTGCCCGCCAAGTTTCAGGTTAGATCTCACACTCTCTCTGGGGAATGTAAGAGGCACTTAGGTCTCTTTTACCTCTTCTACTTTCACTGAACAACTGCTGCCAGTATAAAAGTATATGAAAATATTTATATTGCAAACCATATAAAAGTATTAGTATCTGGGTCCCCCCCTCCAATTTTTGAATCCAGAAGGTTTCAACGTTTAAAAAACGTTTGGGAAATTCTGGTCTATTTATTTGCTCGGCAAGTTTCAGGTTAGATCTCACACTCTCTCTGGGGAATGTAAGAGGCACTTAGGTCTCTTTACCTCTTCTACTTTCACTGAACAACTGCTGCCAGTATAAAAGTATATGAAAATATTTATATTGCAACCATATAAATGTATTAGTATCTGGGTCCCCCCCAATTTTTGAATCAGAAGGTTTCAACGTTTAAAAACGTTTGGGAAATTCTGGTCTATTTATTTGCTCGCCAAGTTTCAGGTTAGATCTCACACTCTCTCTGGGGAATGTAAGAGGCACTTAGGTCTCTTTACCTCTTTCTACTTTCACTGAACAACTGCTGCCAGTATAAAAGTATATGAAAATATTTATATTGCAACCATATAAAAGTATTAGTATCTGGGTCCCCCACTCCCAATTTTGAATCCAGAAGGTTTCAACGTTTAAAAACGTTTGGGAAATTCTGGTCTTTATTGCTCGCCAAGTTTCAGGTTAGATCTCACACTCTCTCTGGGGGAATGTAAGAGGCACTTAGGTCTCTTTACCTCTTCTACTTTCACTGAACAACTGCTGCCAGTATAAAAAGTATATGAAAATATTTATATTGCAACCATATAAAATGTATTAGTATCTGTCCCCCACTCCCAATTTTTTTGAATCCAGAAGGTTTCAACGTTTAAAAACGTTTGGGAAAATTCTGGTCTATTTATTTGCTCGCCAAGTTTCAGGTTAGATCTCACACTCTCTGGGGGAAATGTAAGAGGCACTTAGGTCTCTTTTTGCCTCTTCTACTTTCACTGAACAACTGCTGCCAGTATAAAAGTATATGAAAATATTTATATTGCAACCATATAAATGTATTAGTATCTGGGTCCCCCCTCCCAATTTTTGAATCAGAAGGTTTCAACGTTTAAAAACGTTTGGGAAATTCTGGTCTATTTATTTGCTCGCCAAGTTTCAGGTTAGATCTCACACTCTCTCTGGGGGAATGTAAGAGGCACTTTAGGTCTTTTTACCTCTTCTACTTTCACTGAACAACTGCTGCCAGTATAAAAAGTATATGGAAATATTTATATTGCAACCATATAAATGTATTAGTATCTGGGTCCCCCCCTCCCAATTTTTGAATCTAGAAGGTTTCAACGTTTAAAACGTTTGGGAAATTCTGGTCTATTTATTTGCTCGCCAAGTTTCAGGTTAGATCTCACTCTCTCTGGGGGAATGTAAGAGGCACTTAGGTCTCTTTACCTCTTCTACTTTCACTGAACAACTGCCCAGTATAAAAGTATATGAAATATTTATATTGCAACCATATAAAAGTATTAGTATCTGGGTCCCCCCCACTCCCAATTTTTTGAATCCAGAAGGTTTCAACGTTTAAAAACGTTTGGGAAAATTCTGGTCTATTTATTTGCTCGCCAAGTTTCAGGTTAGATCTCACACTCTCTCTGGGGAATGTAAGAGGCACTTAGGTCTCTTTACCTCTTCTACTTTCACTGAACAACTGCTGCCAGTATAAAAGTATATGAAAATATTTATATTGCAACCATATAAATGTATTAGTATCTGGGTCCCCTCCCAATTTTTGAATCCAGAAGGTTTCAACGTTTAAAAACGTTTGGGAAATTCTGGTCTATTTATTTGCTCAACTTGTTTCAGGTTAGATCTCACACTCTCTCTGGGGGAATGTAAGAGGCACTTAGGTCTTTTTTACCTTTCTACTTTCACTGAACAACTGCTGCCAGTATAAAAGTATATGAAAATATTTATATTGCAAACCATATAAAGTATTAGTATCTGGGTCCCCACTCCCCAATTTTTGAATCCAGAAGGTTTCAACGTTTAAAAACGTTTGGGAAATTCTGGTCTATTTATTTGATCTCACCTCTGGTTTCAGGTTAGATCTCACACTTCTCTTTCACTGGGGAAATGTAAGAGGCACTTAGGTCTAAATGTTTAGTTACCTCTTCTAATCTTTCACTTTAAAAACGTTTGAACAACTGCTACCAGTATAAAAAGTATATGAAAATATTTATATTGCAACCATATAAAAGTATTAGTATT
This sequence comes from Acanthosepion pharaonis, assembly GCA_903632075.3. Taxonomy (NCBI): domain Eukaryota; kingdom Metazoa; phylum Mollusca; class Cephalopoda; order Sepiida; family Sepiidae; genus Acanthosepion; species Acanthosepion pharaonis. Next base: position 1,077,681 of record CAHIKZ030005519.1, on the reverse strand, counting down.
TATATTTCCATAAAAGGGTCCCCACTCCCAATTTTTGAATCCAGAAGGTTTCAACGTTTAAAAACGTTTGGAAATTCTGGTCTATTTATTTGCTCGCCAAGTTTCAGGTTAGATCTCACACTCTCTCTGGGGGAATGTAAGAGGCACTTAGGTCTCTTTACCTCTTCTACTTTCACTGAACAACTGCTGCCAGTATAAAAGTATATGAAAATATTTATATTGCAAACATATAAAAGTATTAGTATCTACCCCCCCCTCCCAATTTTGGAATAGTATTTATTTCCGCCAAGGGTTAGATCTCACACTCTCTCTGGGGAATTTTTTTTGAATCCAGAAGGTTTCAACGTTTAAAAACGTTTAGGGAAATTTTTGAATCTGGTTTCAACTTTAAAAACGTTTGGGGATTTGGTCTGTTGCCAAGTTTCAGGTTAGATCTCACACTCTCTCTGGGGGAATGTAAGAGGCACTTAGGTCTCTTTTACCTCTTCTACTTTCACTGAACAACTGCTGCCAGTATAAAAGTATATGAAAATATTTATATTGCAACCATATAAAAGTATTAGTATCTGGGTCCCCCCACTCCCATTTTTTGAATCAGAAGGTTTCAACGTTTAAAAACGTTTGGGAAATTCTGGTCTATTTATTTGCTCGCCAAGTTTCAGGTTAGATCTCACACTCTCTCTGGGGGAATGTAAGAGGCACTTAGGTCTCTTTACCTCTTCTACTTTCACTGAACAACTGCTGCCAGTATAAAAGTATATGAAAATATTTATATTGCAACCATATAAATGTATTAGTATCTGGGTCCCCCCCCCAATTTTTTGAATCCAGAAGGTTTCAACGTTTAAAACGTTTGGGAAATTCTGGTCTATTTATTTGCTCGCCAAGTTTCAGGTTAGATCTCACACTCTCTCTGGGGGAATGTAAGAGGCACTTAGGTCTCTTTACCTCTTCTACTTTCACTGAACAACTGCTGCCAGTATAAAAGTATATGAAAATATTTATATTGCAACCATATAAATGTATTAGTATCTGGGTCCCCCTCCCAATTTTGAATCCAGAAGGTTTCAACGTTTAAAAACGTTTGGGAAATTCTGGGGAATCTATTTATTTGTTTTTCACTGAACAACAAGTTTCAGGTTAGATCTCACCCCTCCCACTTTCTCTGGGGGAATGTAAGAGGCACTTAGGTCTCTTTACCTCTTCTACTTTCACTGAACAACTGCTGCCAGTATAAAAGTATATGAAAATATTTATATTGCAACCATATAAAAGTATTAGTATCTGGTCCCCCCTCCCAATTTTTTGAATCCAGAAGGTTTCAACGTTTAAAAACGTTTGGGAAATTCTGGTCTATTTATTTGCTCAAGTTTCAGGTTAGATCTCACACTCTCTCTGGGAATGTAAGAGGCACTTTAGGTCTTTTACCTCTTCTACTTTCACTGAACAACTGCTGCCAGTATAAAAAGTATATGAAAATATTTATATTGCAACCATATAAAAGTATTAGTATCTGGGTCCCCCCACTCCAATTTTTGAATCCAGAAGGTTTCAACGTTTAAAAACGTTTGGGAAATTCTGGTCTATTTATTTGCTCGCCAAGTTTCAGGTTAGATCTCACACTCTCTCTCTGGGGAATGTAAGAGGCACTTAGGTCTCTTTACCTCTTCTACTTTCACTGAACAACTGCTGCCAGTATAAAAGGTTTCAACGAAAATATTTATATTGCAACCATATAAATCTCACACTCTATTAGTATCTGGGAACAACTCTGCCCCCTTTAATTTTTGAATCCAGAAGGTTTCAACGTTTAAAAAACGTTTGGGAAATTCTGGTCTATTTATTTGCTCGCCAAGTTTCAGGTTAGATCTCACACTCTCTCTGGGGGAATGTAAGAGGCACTTAGGTCTCTTTACCTCTTCTACTTTCACTGAACAACTGCTGCCAGTATAAAAGTATATGAAAATATTTATATTGCAACCATATAAAAGTATTAGTATCTGGGTCCCCCCCAAATTTTGAATCCAGAAGGTTTCAACGTTTAAAACGTTTGGGAAATTCTGGTCTATTTATTTGCTCGCCAAGTTTCAGGTTAGATCTCACACTCTCTCTGGGGGAATGTAAGAGGCACTTAGGTCTCTTTACCTCTTCTACTTTCACTGAACAACTGCTGCCAGTATAAAAAGTATATGAAAATATTTATATTGCAAACATATAAAAACGTATTAGTATCTGGGTCCCCCTCTTCTACTCCCAATTTTTGAATCCAGAAGGTTTCAACGTTTAAAAACGTTTGGGAAATTCTGGTCTATTTATTTGCTCGCCAAGTTTCAGGTTAGATCTCACACTCTCTCTGGGGAATGTAAGAGGCACTTAGGTCTCTTTACCTCTTCTACTTTCACTGAACAACTGCTGCCAGTATAAAAGTATATGAAAATATTTATATTGCAACCATATAAAAGTATTAGTATCTGGGTCCCCCCCCAATTTTTTGAATCCAGAAGGTTTCAACGTTTAAAAACGTTTGGGAAATTCTGGTCTATTTATTTGCTCGCCAAGTTTCAGGTTAGATCTCACACTCTCTGGGGGAATGTAAGAGGCACTTAGGTCTCTTTTTTACCTCTTCTACTTTCACTGAACAACTGCTGCCAGTATAAAGTATATGAAAATATTTATATTGCAACCATATAAATGTATTAGTATCTGGGGGAATCCCCCCTCTCCCAATTTTGAATCCAGAAGGTTTCAACGTTTAAAAACGTTTGGGAAATTCTGGTCTATTTATTTGCTCGCCAAGTTTCAGGTTAGATCTCACACTCTCTCTGGGGAATGTAAGAGGCACTTAGGTCTTTTTTACTTCTACTTTCACTGAACAACTGCTGCCAGTATAAAAGTATATGAAAAATATTTATTTATATTGCAAAGCCATATAAATGTATTAGTATCTGGGTCCCCCCCTCCCAATTTTTGAATCAGAAGGTTTCAACGTTTAAAAACGTTTGGGAAATTCTGGTCTATTTATTTGCTCGCCAAGTTTCAGGTTAGATCTCACACTCTCTCTGGGGGAATGTAAGAGGCACTTAGGTCTTTTACCTCTTCTACTTTCACTGAACAACTGCTGCCAGTATAAAAAGTATATGAAAATATTTATGTTGCAACCATATAAAAGTATTAGTATCTGGGTCCCCACTCCCAATTTTTGAATCCAGAAGGTTTCAACGTTTAAAAACGTTTGGGAAATTCTGGTCTATTTATTTGCTCAAAGTTTCAGGTTAGATCTCACACTCTCTCTGGGGAAATGTAGAGGCACTTAGGTCTCTTTACCTCTTCTACTTTCACTGAACAACTGCTGCCAGTATAAAAGTATGAAAATATTTATATTGCAACCATATAAATGTATTAGTATCTGGGTCCCCTCCCAATTTTTGAATCCAGAAGGTTTCAACGTTTAAAAACGTTTGGGAAATTCTGGTCCTATTTATTTGCTCGCCAAGTTTCAGGTTAGATCTCACACTCTCTCTGGGGGAATGTAAGAGGCACTTAGGTCTCTTTACCTCTTCTACTTTCACTGAACAACTGCTGCCAGTATAAAAGTATATGAAAATATTTATATTGCAACCATATAAATGTATTAGTATCTCGGGTCCCCCCCCAATTTTTGAATCCAGAAGGTTTCAACGTTTAAAAACGTTTGGGAAAACGTTCTGGTCTATTTATTTGCTCGCCAAGTTTCAGGTTAGATCTCACACTCTCTCTGGGGAATGTAAGAGGCACTTAGGTCTCTTTTACCTCTTCTACTTTCACTGAACAACTGCTGCCAGTATAAAAGTATATGAAAATATTTATGTTGCAACCATATAAAAGTATTAGTATCTAGGTCCCCCCCCCCAATTTTTGAATCAGAAGGTTTCAACGTTTAAAAACGTTTGGGAAATTCTGGTCTATTTATTTGCTCTCCAAGTTTCAGGTTAGATCTCACACTCTCTCTGGGGGAATGTAAGAGGCACTTAGGTCTTTTACCTCTTCTACTTTCACTGAACAACTGCTGCCAGTATAAAAGTATATGAAAATATTTATATTGCAACCATATAAAAGTATTAGTATCTGGGTCCCCCCTCCAATTTTTGAATCCAGAAGGTTTCAACGTTTAAAACGTTTGGGAAATTCTGGTCTATTTATTTGCTCGCCAAGTTTCAGGTTAGATCTCACACTCTCTCTGGGGTATATGAAAATATTTATATTGCAACTTAGGGTCTCTTTTTTGACCTCTTCTACTTTCACTGAACAACTTGCTGCCAGTATAAAAGTATATGAAAATATTTATATTGCAACCATATAAAAGAAAATATTAGTATCTGGGTCCCCCCCCCCCTCCCAATTTTGAATCCAGAAGGTTTCAACGTTTAAAAACGTTTGGGAAATTCTGGTCTATTTATTTGCTCGCCAAGTTTCAGGTTAGATCTCACACTCTCTCTGGGGAAATGTAAGAGGCACTTAGGTCTCTTTTACCTCTTCTACTTTCACTGAACAACTGCTGCCAGTATAAAAGTATATGAAAATATTTATATTGCAACCATATAAAAAGTATTAGTATCTGGGTCCCCCACTCCAATTTTTGAATCCAGAAGGTTTCAACGTTTAAAAACGTTTGGGAAATTCTGGTCTATTTATTTGCTCGCCAAGTTTCAGGTTAGATCTCACACTCTCTCTGGGGGAATGTAAGAGGCACTTAGGTCTCTTTACTCTCTTCTACTTTCACTGAACAACTGCTGCCAGTATAAAAGTATATGAAAATATTTATATTGCAACCATATAAATGTATTAGTATCTGGGTCCCCCCCTCCCAATTTTGAATCCAGAAGGTTTCAACGTTTAAAAACGTTTGGGGAAATTCTGGTCTATTTATTTGCTCGCCAAGTTTTGGGTTAGATCTCACACTCTCTCTGGGGGAATGTAAGAGGCACTTAGGTCTCTTTACCTCTTCTACTTTCACTGAACAACTGCTGCCAGTATAAAAGTATATGAAAATATTTATATTGCAAACCATATAAAAGTATTAGTATCTGTCCCCCCCACCCCAATTTTTGAATCCAGAAGGTTTCAACGTTTAAAAACGTTTGGGAAATTCTGGTCTATTTATTTGCTCGCCAAGTTTCAGGTTAGATCTCACACTCTCTCTGGGGGAAATGTAAGAGGCACTTTAGGTCTCTTTTTACCTCTTCTACTTTCACTGAACAACTGCTGCCAGTATAAAAGTATATGAAAATATTTATATTGCAACCATATAAAAGTATTAGTATCTGGGTCCCCCCACTCCCAATTTTTGAATCCAGAAGGTTTCAACGTTTAAAAACGTTTGGGAAATTCTGGTCTATTTATTTGCTCGCCAAGTTTCAGGTTAGATCTCACACTCTCTCTGGGGGAATGTAAGAGGCACTTAGGTCTCTTTACCTCTTCTACTTTCACTGAACAACTGCTGCCAGTATAAAAGTATATGAAAATATTTATATTGCAACCATATAAATGTATTAGTATCTGGGTCCCCCTCCCAATTTTGAATCCAGAAGGTTTCAAACGTTTAAAAACGTTTGAGAAATTCTGGTCTATTTATTTGCCCGCCAAGTTTCAGGTTAGATCTCACACTCTCTCTGGGGGAATGTAAGAGGCCTTAGGTCTCTTTACCTCTTCTACTTTCATGAACAACTGCTGCCAGTATAAAAGTATGTGAAAATATTTATATTGCAACCATATAAAAGTATTAGTATCTGGGTCCCCCCCTCCCAATTTTTGAATCCAGAAGGTTTCAACGTTTAAAAAACGTTTGGGAAATTCTGGTCTATTTATTTGCTCGCCAAGTTTCAGGTTAGATCTCACACTCTCTCTGGGGAATGTAAGAGGCACTTTGGTCTCTTTACCTCTTCTACTTTCACTGAACAACTGCTACCAGTATAAAAGTATATGAAAATATTTATATTGCAAACCATATAAATGTATTAGTATCTGGGTCCCCCCTCCCAATTTTTTGAATCCAGAAGGTTTCAACGTTTAAAAAACGTTTGGGAAATTCTGGTCTATTTATTTGCTCGCCAAGTTTCAGGTTAGATCTCACACTCTCTCTGGGGGAATGTAAGAGGCACTTAGGTCTCTTTACCTCTTCTACTTTCACTGAACAACTGCTACCAGTATAAAAAGTATATGAAAATATTTATATTGCAACCATATAAAAGTATTAGTATCTGGGTCCCCCCTCCCAATTTTTTGAATCAGAAGGTTTCAACGTTTAAAAACGTTTGGGAAATTCTGGTCTATTTATTTGCTCGCCAAGTTTCAGGTTAGATCTCCACTCTCTCTGGGGGAATGTAAGAGCACTTAGGTCTCTTTACCTCTTCTACTTTCACTGAACAACTGCTGCCAGTATAAAAGTATATGAAAATATTTATATTGCAAAATATAAAAGTATTAGTATCTGGGTCCCCCCCTCCCAATTTTTGAATCCAGAAGGTTTCAAATGTTTAAAAAACGTTTGGGAAATTCTGGTCTATTTATTTGCTCGCCAAGTTTCAGGTTAGATCTCACACTCTCTCTCTGGGGAATGTAAGAGGCACTTAGGTCTCTTTACCTCTTCTACTTTCACTGAACAACTGCTACCAGTATAAAAGTATATGGAAATATTTATATTGCAAACCATATAAATGTATTAGTATCTGGGTCCCCCCACTTTTTTGAATCCAGTTTCAAACGTTTAAAAACGTTTGGGAAATTCTGGTCTATTTATTTGCTCGCCAAGTTTCAGGTTAGATCTCACACTCTCTCTGGGGAAATGTAAGAGGCACTTAGGTCTCTTTACCTCTTCTACTTTCACTGAACAACTGCTACCAGTATAAAAGTATATGAAAATATTTATATTGCAACCATATAAATGTATTAGTATCTGGGTCCCCCCCCCCCAATTTTTGAATCCAGAAGGTTTCAACGTTTAAAAACGTTTGGGAAATTCTGGTCTATTTATTTGTCGCCAAGTTTCAGGTTAGATCTCACACTCTCTCTGGGGGAATGTAAGAGTACTTTAGGTCTCTTTACCTCTTCTACTTTCACTGAACAACTGCTGCCAGTATAAAAGTATATGAAAATATTTATATTGCAAACCATATAAATGTATTAGTATCTGGGTCCCCCCACCAATTTTTGAATCCAGAAGGTTTCAACGTTTAAAAACGTTTGGGAAATTCTGGTCTATTTATTTGCTCGCCAAGTTTCAGGTTAGATCTCACACTCTCTGGGGGAATGTAAGAGGCACTTAGGTCTCTTTACCTCTTCTACTTTCACTGAACAACTGCTACCAGTATATAAAAGTATATGAAAAAAACCATATTGCAACCTTAAATGTATCTTTCCCCCTCCCAATTTTTGAATCCAGAAGGTTTCAACGTTTAAAAACGTTTGGAAAATTCTGGTCTATTTATTTGCTCGCCAAGTTTCAGGTTAGATCTCACACTCTCTCTGGGGGGAATGTAAGAGGCATAGGTCTCTTTACCTCTTCTACTTTCACTGAACAACTGCTGCCAGTATAAAAAGTATATGAAAATATTTATATTGCAACCATATAAAAGTATTAGTATCTGGGTCCCCCCCCCCCCAATTTTTTGGATCAGAAGGTTTCAACGTTTAAAAACGTTTGGGAAATTCTGGTCTATTTATTTGCTCGCCAAGTTTCAGGTTAGATCTCACACTTTGAACTCTCTGGGGGAATGTAAGAGGCACTTAGGTCTCTTTTACCTCTTCTACTTTCACTGAACAACTGCTGCCAGTATAAAAGTATATGAAAATATTTATATTGCAACCATATAAAAAGTATTAGTATCTGGGTCCCCCCTCCCAATTTTGAATCAGAAGGTTTCAACGTTTAAAAACGTTTGGGAAATTCTGGTCTATTTATTTGTTTGCCAAGTTTCAGGTTAGATCTCACACTCTCTCTGGGGGAATGTAAGAGGCACTTGGGTCTCTTTACCTCTTCTACTTTCACTGAACAACTGCTGCCAGTATAAAAGTATATGAAAATATTTATATTGCAACCATATAAAAAGTATTAGTATCTGGGTCCCCCACTCCCAATTTTTGAATCCAGAAGGTTTCAACGTTTAAAACGTTTGGGAAATTCTGGTCTATTTATTTGCTCGCCAAGTTTCAGGTTAGATCTCACACTCTCTCTGGGGAATGTAAGAGGCACTTAGGTCTCTTTTACCTCTTCTACTTTCACTGAACAACTGCTGCCAGTATAAAAAAGTATATGAAAATATTTATATTGCAACCATATAAAAGTATTAGTATCTGGGTCCCCCCCTCCCAATTTTTTAATCCAGAAGGTTTCAACGTTTAAAAACGTTTGGGAAATTCTGGTCTATTTATTTGCTCGCCAAGTTTCAGGTTAGATCTCACACTTTCTCTGGGGGAAGAGGCACTTAGGTCTCTTTACCTCTTCTACTTTCACTGAACAACTGCTGCCAGTATAAAAGTATATGAAAATGTAACCATATAAATGTATTAGTATCTGTCCCCCTCCCAATTTTGAATCCAGGTTTCAATCTTTTCTGGTCCTATTTATTTGAAAGTTTCAGGTTAGATCTCACACAGAAGGTTTATTTCTACTTTCATACTCGAACAACAGTATAAAAGTTTCAGTTTCACTGGGGGTCTAACAACTTAATGCTGCCAGTATAAAAAGTATATGAAAATATTTATATTGCAACCATATAAAAGTATTAGTATCTGGGTCCCCCCCCCAATTTTGAATCCAGAAGGTTTCAACGTTTAAAAAACGTTTGGGAATTTTGGTCTATTTATTTGCTCCAAGTTTCAGGTTAGATCTCACACTCTCTCTGGGGAATGTAAGAGGCACTTAGGTCTCTTTACCTCTTCTACTTTCACTGAACAACTGCTACCAGTATAAAAGTATATGAAAATATTTATATTGCAACCATATAAAAGTATTAGTATCTGTCCCCCCAACATTTGAACTAGAAGGTTTCAACGTTTAAAACGTTTGGGAAATTCTGGTCTATTTATTTGCTCGCCAAGTTTCAGGTTAGATCTCACACTCTCTCTGGGGGAATGTAAGAGACACTTAGGTCTCTTTTTACCTCTTCTACTTTCACTGAACAACTGCTACCAGTATAAAAGTATATGAAAATATTTATATTGCAACCATATAAAAGTATTAGTATCTGGGTCCCCCCCTCCCAATTTTTGAATCCAGAAGGTTTCAACGTTTAAAAACGTTTGGGAAATTCTGGTCTATTTATTTGCTCGCCAAGTTTCAGGTTAGATCTCACACTCTCTCTGGGGGAATGTAAGAGGCACTTAGGTCTCTTACCTCTTCTACTTTCACTGAACAACTGCTGCCAGTATAAAAAAGTATATGAAAATATTTATATTGCAACCATATAAAAGTATTAGTATCTGGGTCCCCCCCCTCCCAATTTTTGCTGAATCCAAAGGTTTCAACGTTTAAAAAACGTTTGGGAAATTCTGGTCTATTTATTTGCTCGCCAAGTTTCAGGTTAGATCTCACACTCTCTGGGGAATGTAAGAGGAGACTTAGGTCTCTTTACCTCTTTCTACTTTCACTGAACAACTGCTGCCAGTATAAAAGTATATGAAAATATTTATATTGCAACCATATAAAAGTATTAGTATCTGGGTCCCCCCTCCCAATTTTTGAATCCAGAAGGTTTCAACGTTTAAAACGTTTGGGAAATTCTGGTCTATTTATTTGCTCGCCAAGTTTCAGGTTAGATCTCACACTCTCTCTGGGGGAATGTAAGAGGCACTTAGGTCTCTTTACCTCTTCTACTTTCACTGAACAACTGCTGCCAGTATAAAAAGTATATGAAAATATTTATATTGCAACCATATAAAAGTATTAGTATCTGGGTCCCCCCCCCAATTTTTGAATCCAGAAGGTTTCAACGTTTAAAAACGTTTGGGAAATTCTGGTCTATTTATTTGCTCGCCAAGTTTCAGGTTAGATCTCACACTCTCTCTGGGGAATGTAAGAGGCATTTAGGTCTTTTACCTTTTCTACTTTCACTGAACAACTGCTGCCAGTATAAAAGTATATGAAAAATATTTATATTGCAACCATATAAAAGTATTAGTATCTGGGTCCCCCCCTCCCAATTTTTGAATCCAGAAGGTTTCAACGTTTAAAAACGTTTGGGAAATTCTGGTCTATTTATTTGCTCAAGGTTAGATCTCACACTCTCTCTCTGGGAATGTAAGAGAACCTTAGGTCTCTTTACCTCTTCTACTTTCACTGAACAACTGAACAACTAGTATAAAAATATTTATATTGCAACCATATAAATGTATTAGTATCTGGGTCCCCCTCCCAATTTTTGAATCCAGAAGGTTTCAACGTTTAAAAACGTTTGGGAAATTCTGGTCTATTTATTTGCTCGCCAAGTTTCAGGTTAGATCTCACACTCTCTCTGGGGAATGTAAGAGGCACTTAGGTCTCTTTTACCTCTTCTACTTTCACTGAACAACTGCTGCCAGTATAAAAGTATATGAAAATATTTATATTGCAACCATATAAATGTATTAGTATCTGGGTCCCCCCTCCCAATTTTTGAATCCAGAAGGTTTCAACGTTTAAAACGTTTGGGAAATTCTGGTCTATTTATTTGCTCGCCAAGTTTCAGGTTAGATCTCACACTCTCTCTGGGGGAATGTAAGAGGCACTTTTAGGTCTCTTTGAACAACTCTTCTAAAGTTTCACTGAACAACTGCTGCCAGTATAAAAAAACTCTATGAAAATTTATTTATATTGCAATTGCACCATATAAATGTAATTAGTATCTGGGAAATCCCCCCTCCCAATTTTTTAGAATCCAGAAGGTTTCAACGTTTAAAAACGTTTAGGGAAATTCTGTTTGGGAAATTCTGGTTTTATTTGCTCGCCAAGTTTCAGGTTAGATCTCACACTCTCTCTGGGGAATGTAAGAGGCACTTAGGTCTCTTTTTACCTCTTCTACTTTCACTGAACAACTGCTGCCAGTATAAAAGTATATGAAAATATTTATATTGCAACCATATAAATGTATTAGTATCTGGGTCCCCCTCCCAATTTTTTGAATCCAGAAGGTTTCAACGTTTAAAACGTTTGGGAAATTCTGGTCTATTTATTTGCTCGCCAAGTTTCAGGTTAGATCTCACACTCTCTCTGGGGGAATGTAAGAGGCACTTAGGTCTCTTTTACCTCTTCTACTTTCACTGAACAACTGCTGCCAGTATAAAAGTATATGAAAATATTTATATTGCAACCATATAAATGTATTAGTATCTGGGTCCCCCTCCCAATTTTTGAATCCAGAAGGTTTCAACGTTTAAAAACGTTTGGGAAATTCTGGTCTATTTATTTGCTCGCCAAGTTTCAGTTTAGATCTCACACACTCTCTGGGGGAATGTAAGAGGCACTTAGGTCTCTTTACTCTCTTCTACTTTCACTGAACAACTGCTGCCAGTATAAAAGTATATGAAAATATTTATATTGCAACCATATAAATGTATTAGTATCTGGGTCCCCCCTCCCAATTTTTGAATCCAGAAAGGTTTCAACGTTTAAAACGTTTGGGAAATTCTGGTCCTATTTATTTGCTCGCCAAGTTTCAGGTTAGATCTCACACTCTCTCTGGGGGAATGTAAGAGGCACTTAGGTCTCTTTACCTCTTCTACTTTCACTGAACAACTGCTGCCAGTATAAAAGTATATGAAAATATTTATATTGCAAACCATATAAATGTATTAGTATCTGGGTCCCCCTCCCAATTTTTTGAATCCAGAAGGTTTCAACGTTTAAAAACGTTTGGGAAATTCTGGTCTATTTATTTGCTCGCCAAGTTTCAGGTTAGATCTCACACTCTCTCTGGGGGGAATGTAAGAGGCACTTAGGTCTCTTTACCTCTTCTACTTTCACTGAACAACTGCTGCCAGTATAAAAGTATATGAAAATATTTATATTGCAACCATATAAATGTATTAGTATCTGGGTCCCCCTCCCAATTTTTGAATCCAGAAGGTTTCAACGTTTAAAAACGTTTGGGAAATTCTGGTCTATTTATTTGCTCGCCAAGTTTCAGGTTAGATCTCACAGATCTCTCTGGGGGAATGTAAGAGGCACTTAGGTCTCTTTTTACCTCTTCTACTTTCACTGAACAACTGCTGCCAGTATAAAAGTATATGAAAATATTTATATTGCAACCATATAAATGTATTAGTATCTGGGTCCCCCCTCCCAATTTTTTGAATCCAGAAGGTTTCAACGTTTAAAACGTTTGGGAAATTCTGGTCTATTTATTTGCTCGCCAAGTTTCAGGTTAGATCTCACACTCTCTGGGGGAAAAGAGGCACTTTAGGTCTCTTTTAACTTTCACTGAACAACTGCTGCCAGTATAAAAGTATATGAAAATATTTATATTGCAACCATATAAATGTATTAGTATTCTCCCCTCCCCAATTTTTGAATCTTTCAACGTTTAAAAACGTTTGGGAAATTTCTGGTCTATTTATTTGCCAAGTTTCAAAGATCTCACATAATGAAAACTTAGGTTTATTCTACTTTCACTGAACAACTGCTGCCAGTATATAAAGTAAAAAATATTTATATTGCAAACCATATTATTAGTATCTGGGTCCCCCCACCCAATTTTTGAATCCAGAAGGTTTCAACGTTTAAAAACGTTTGGGAAATTCTGGTCTATTTATTTGCTCATGAAGTTTCAGGTTAGATCTCACACTCTCTGGGGGAATGTAAGAGGCACTTAGGTCTCTTTTACCTCTTCTACTTTCACTGAACAACTGCTGCCAGTATAAAAGTATATATGAAAATATTTATATTGCAACCATATAAATGTATTAGTATCTGGGTCCCCCCTCCCAATTTTTGAATCCAGAAGGTTTCAACGTTTAAAACGTTTGGGAAATTCTGGTCTATTTATTTGCTCGCCAAGTTTCAGGTTAGATCTCACACTCTCTCTGGGGGAATGTAAGAGGCACTTAGGTCTCTTTACCTCTTCTACTTTCACTGAACAACTGCTGCCAGTATAAAAGTATATGAAAATATTTATATTGCAACCATATAAATGTATTAGTATCTGGGTCCCCCCCTCCCAATTTTTGAATCCAGAAGGTTTCAACGTTTAAAAACGTTTGGGAAATTCTGGTCTATTTATTTGCTCGCCAAGTTTCAGGTTAGATCTCACACTCTCTCTGGGGGAATGTAAGAGGCACTTAGGTCTCTTTACCTCTTCTACTTTCACTGAACAACTGCTGCCAGTATAAAAGTATATGAAAATATTTATATTGCAACCATATAAATGTATTAGTATCTGGGTCCCCCTCCCAATTTTTGAATCCAGAAGGTTTCAACGGTTAAAAACGTTTGGGAAATTCTGGTCTATTTATTTGCTCGCCAAGTTTCAGGTTTAGATCTCACACTCTCTGGGGGGAATGGTAAGAGGCACTTAATGTCTCTTTACCTCTTCTACTTTCACTGAACAACTGCTGCCAGTATAAAAGTATATGAAAAATATTTATATTGCAACCATATAAAAGTATTAGTATCTGGGTCCCCCCCCCAATTTTTTCTTCCAGAAGGTTTCAACGTTTAAAAACGTTTGGGAAATTCTGGTCTATTTATTTGCTTGCCAAGTTTCAGGTTAGATCTCACACTCTCTCTGGGGGAATGTAAGAGGCACTTAGGTCTCTTTTACCTCTTCTACTTTCACTGAACAACTGCTGCCAGTATAAAAGTATATGAAAATATTTATATTGCAACCATATAAATGTATTAGTATCTGGGTCCCCCTCCCAATTTTTGAATCCAGAAGGTTTCAACGTTTAAAAAACGTTTGGGAAATTCTGGTCTATTTATTTGCTCGCCAAGTTTCAGGTTAGATCTCACACTCTCTCTTGGGGAATGTAAGAGGCACTTAGGTCTCTTTTACTCTTCTACTTTCACTGAACAACTGCTGCCAGTATAAAAGTATATGAAAAATATTTATATTGCAACCATATAAATGTATTAGTATCTGGGTCCCCCTCCCAATTTTTGAATCCAGAAGGTTTCAACGTTTAAAAACGTTTGGGAAATTCTGGTCTATTTATTTGCTCGCCAAGTTTCAGGTTAGATCTCACACTCTCTCTTGGGGGAATGTAAGAGGCACTTAGGTCTCTTTACCTCTTCTACTTTCACTGAACAACTGCTGCCAGTATAAAAGTATATGAAAATATTTATATTGCAACCATATAAATGTATTAGTATCTGTCCCCCTCCCAATTTTTGAATCCAGAAGGTTTCAACGTTTAAAAACGTTTGGGAAATTCTGGTCTATTTATTTGTCCCAAATTTCAGGTTAGATCTCACACTCTCTCTTGGGGAATGTAAGAGGCACTTAGGTCTTTTTACCTCTTCTACTTTCACTGAACAACTGCTGCCAGTATAAAAGTATATGAAAATATTTATATTGCAACCATATAAAAGTATTAGTATCTGGGTCCCCCTCCCAATTTTTGAATCCAGAAGGTTTCAACGTTTAAAAACGTTTGGGAAATTCTGGTCTATTTATTTGCTCGCCAAGTTTCAGGTTAGATCTCACACTCTCTCTGGGGGAATGTAAGAGGCACTTAGGTCTCTTTACCTCATCTACTTTCACTGAACAACTGCTACCAGTATAAAAAGTATATGAAAATATTTATATTGCAACCATATAAAAGTATTAGTATCTGGGTCCCCCCTCCCAATTTTTGAATCCAGAAGGTTTCAACGTTTAAAAAACGTTTGGGAAATTCTGGTCTATTTATTTGCTTGCCAACTTTCAGGTTAGATCTCACACTCTCTCTGGGGGAATGTAAGAGGCACTTAGGTCTCTTTACCTCTTCTACTTTCACTGAACAACTGCTGCCAGTATAAAAGTATATGAAAATATTTATATTGCAACCATATAAATGTATTAGTATCTGGGTCCCCCCTCCAATTTTTGAATCCAGAATGTTTCAACGTTTAAAAAACGTTTGGGAAATTCTGGTCTATTTATTTGCTCGCCAAGTTTCAGGTTAGATCTCACACTCTCTCTGGGGGAATGTAAGAGGCACTTAGGTCTCTTTACCTCTTCTACTTTCACTGAACAACTGCTGCCAGTATAAAAGTATATGAAAATATTTATATTGCAACCATATAAATGTATTAGTATCTGGGTCCCCCCCCCAATTTTTGAATCCAGAAGGTTTCAACGTTTAAAAAACGTTTGGGAAATTCTGGTCTATTTATTTGCTCGCCAAGTTTCAGTTTAGATCTCACACTCTCTCTTGGGGAATGTAAGAGGCACTTAGGTCTCTTTACCTCTTCTACTTTCACTGAACAACTGCTGCCAGTATAAAAAGTATATGAAAATATTTATATTGCAACCATATAAATGTATTAGTATCTGGGTCCCCCCCCCTCCCAATTTTTGAATCCAGAAGGTTTCAACGTTTAAAAACGTTTGGGAAATTCTGGTCTATTTATTTGCTTGCCAAGTTTCAGGTTAGATCTCACACTCTCTCTGGGGGAATGTAAGAGGCACTTAGGTCTCTTTACCTCTTCTACTTTCACTGAACAACTGCTACCAGTATAAAAGTATATGAAAATATTTATATTGCAACCATATAAAAGTATTAGTATCTGGGTCCCCCCTCCCAATTTTGAATCAGAAGGTTTCAACGTTTAAAAACGTTTGGGAAATTCTGGTCTATTTATTTGCTCGCCAAGTTTCAGGTTAGATCTCACACTCTCTCTGGGGAATGTAAGAGGCACTTAGGTCTCTTTACCTCTTCTACTTTCACTGAACAACTGCTGCCAGTATAAAAGTATATGAAAATATTTATATTGCAACCATATAAAAGTATTAGTATCTGGGTCCCCCCCTCCCAATTTTTGAATCCAGAAGGTTTCAACGTTTAAAAACGTTTGGGAAATTCTGGTCTATTTATTTGCTTGCCAACTTTCAGGTTAGATCTCACACTCTCTCTGGGGGAATGTAAGAGGCACTTAGGTCTCTTTACCTCTTCTACTTTCACTGAACAACTGCTGCCAGCATGACTGGCAGGCTTGACGTCTCTTCTCTTAACTCTCTCTCTAAATAGAAACTTGTTTATATAAGCCTGCAATGGTGCTTTCTCATTTCTGGACAAGTGGCACTTGTTCCCAAAAGCTTTCATTCATTCATTTATTTCTCTTCTCTATTTGGTCAAGGGGGTGGCCATTTTGAAGATTGTACTTCATACCTGGTCCTAAAAACGCCAGACACTTCAGACTTAAGTGTATGTATATATATATATATATATATATATATAGAGAGAGAGAGAGAGCAGTTATCTGTGTGTGTTCGGCTAAAACTAAAAAAAAAACTATAGTAATTCTTGACAAAGTAAATAAATATACATACTCATATTCACCCAAGCCAGCTGATTTTTCTCTTTTTTTTTTTTTTTTTTTTTTTTTTTAAAATTATCATCCTATGATTTGTATTTACGAAGATATTTTAAAATTAAAATGCATTAGAATACATTCGAAATTAAAAAGAATTTAAAACTAAAAACGAACGGTAATTCTTATTCCAGATTAGGATTACCGCTCGTTTTTACTTTTAAATTCTGCTAAACGTTATACATGTATTTTTTTAAAAATTTATTCTCTTGAATTTATTTTCACATCTGTGATGAATAAAAGCGTAATAAAAAAAAAAAAAATTATTAAAACAACGAAGTAAATTTTAAAAGATATTAAAAACAATTATTTGACAAAAAGTTTAATATTTATTTATTTATTCAAATATTCGAGTGTCTCCTGCTACAAAATAAATATACAGACTCAGTATCATCCTAAAGGGCAGTTGTATATTTGTATGTATATATGTGTGTGTGTATTATTGACTTAATATTTTTCGACCATCTTATGAAAATAGATTTTTATTCAATCTTTTAAAAAATAAACTTCGTTGTTTTTGTTTTTTGTTTGTAACTAACATAAAAAAGGTAGGTTAGGTTTTCTTAAAGCAAGAAACTATAGCGGCCTTATTTTTTCAAAAAATTTTAAATTCGTAAAATAAATATTCAATACGACTAATGTTGACCGTAAGTGATATCTGTCTCTGCTAATTTTTATTTAACTAAAGGTGTTTTTTTTTCTTTTCAAATATAAATTTAATTTGAAATTTAGACATAATCTCTTTTCAAAACCAAATTCTCAATGTATCTCGCTTCTACTCTCTTTCAAAATAGTAATTAATGTTAAAAGTAAAACTTTAAGAAAATCTAAATTCCTCTTCAAAATAAATAGTAATTATTTTTTCGAGGAAGTAAGGTTCACTATAGTTTTTACTTAATAATTTGAAAAAAAAAAGTTTAATGAAATTTTATCTAAGTTTGATTTGTTTGAAAATAACATTTGATTTATGTTTAGTATTTAAATCGAAATATAAAGTGTCTTTTTGAATAAAAATATCGGGATGCTAAGCCCCCAACCCCGAGCGTAATTTTGGTAGTGTGGTATTTTACTAAATTTAGTTATTATGCAACAAACCAATAAAATAAAATAAAATAAGTTCATGTGTTAAAAACTGAATAAACAATTATTTTCCATAAGATGGCTGAAAAAAATATGAATAAATTGTCAATAGTAAACTATTATTCAGAGATCTTCCTAGCAACGCTGGGTATCCCCGCTAGTTTATAGATGAAGGAAAAGAAGTCTGGAGAGCCATGATCGTTTACATCCTGGCGGAGGAAAGAGTCGGGGGGGCATGTTATTTCCTAAATCAGTTTAGTTTTCATTTGTACGAGAATCAAGAAAGTTCTGTACAAGTAACAGGAATGAATACCAGGCCCGTACTTCAAATGGCTACTTTTTTTAACCTTCATGTCAGATTTACCTATAAGAGGGCAGTGGCCCTGACCGGGTCATATTGGTGCAGGAAACATTGTTTAGTGACGAGCTATTTAGAGACTTCGTAATCCTTAGCGAATGAGTAGAGTTATAAGATGGAGAATATATAGGCGATTGCTTAATCAGGTTGGAACCTGTTAAAAAAAAAGTTCGGTTTAAAATAATATTAATTTTAACCCATAAAAAACTAATGAGGAAGTTATCGGAACGTTTTGAACCTTATGTAAACCAAGTAAAATCCAGTATAACTGAAATTCTCTGCTTAGCCCCACAGCCCCGAGGAAATCGTGATGTCATGATTAATGTGTTTACCAAAAGTGTAGCGGACCCCTCGAGCGCCATCACGTATCGCAAAAGGGCGATGAGGTCACAAGATGCCCGCTACCGTTTTCGGAGACGTTAAATCTGACAAGGTGAAACAACATAGACGACAGAACGAGGATATATAGGATATAAGTTAATTTATTCTAGAAAAGAAATAAAGGTGGTCGGAACGGTAGAGATGCAGACGTTCCGGTGCAGGCATTGATGGTCGAGGTTGGTTGTTACAGGTGTCGTTACAGTTGATGTTGGTCGTTGCTGGATGCCAACTTGACGTGTTGGGAAGGAAAGAGGCGCTGGCGTTGCGATGTTGTTCGGGCATGTCAAAAGTCCAGTGCAGGCGTTGCGCTTTGCCGGTCGGGTCCGATATTAGTAACCTCCCGTAATAATTACAAACGTAGTGTACGGGAAAGGTTATGGACGACGTGCAGGCAGCCAGTAGGGACGGAATGCCGAGAGTCGAACAGGGCCAAGGAGCCAGAAGCAAGAGGCGAAGGAGCGAGAGAAGGAAAGTTTCCAACTATCGTCAAGTTGGCAGTAAAAAAGAAATAGGAGTTTAACTTAATACACAGTCCGGTGGTCGACGTTCTGGCCACAGAGGCCTGCGTACCGACCGTTTCAGTCGCCGACCCTAAGTTTAGCGAGAAGTCACTGTCTTGTGGTAAGGGAGACTAGCAAGAGAATTGGAAGCTAACACAGTAAAGTCTATATAAAAAAATAAATCGAGATTAGCTAAAAGGAAACTAAGGCCTAAAAATGCCTAGAAGTATATTACGACTAGGTTCGTAATATAACTAAACTAAAAATGTAACTTGCTAGTCTCTACCTCGGGTTAACAGCGTGTAGGGAGCACAACCGAAAGGTCAAGGTCGAAATGACCTGTTCTCTTCCGGTTTAAGGAGCCAAGGAGGAGGTAACTCCGACAAAAGTAAACACATTAATCACGTCTAAAAACACGGACGGATTAGCGTAATGTTATTTTAGAATCATATTTGGACGACTTACATAGAAATCTTACGAAATGTGTAGTCTTGAGTATTTTACAATCATTGAAAATAGGAAGTGTTTAAGAAAGAAAGTCTTTGTCAGGGTGCCTAATTGATCAAAACCCCATTCAGAACATTACCCTTATAAGCGCACACACATGTCACTGTACTCATTTGTGCTAGGCAGTTTCCGAGGTTACCCTGCCTTCCATTTTCGTTGAAATCGGCAACACGTCCGCAGTTTAACCATGCCTCAAGGGAAGAAAAGAATTTACTGAAGTCGAACCGCATGAGTGTGATAGTTGCAACTTTTATATATTCTGATCTGTAGCAATACGATTTCTCACACATCCTAAGGAGAGAAAGAGATAGATTCTTTTTTTCTTTTAACTCATTTTAATGACCAGGGTTTTTTCAGGAATATTGTCTCCAGCTCACTGTTGAATTGTTGAACATAATATTTTGTTAGTTTTTTTTTTTAGTTTTTTTTAAATGTCCCTAAAAGTACAGTCATTTGAAAGATTGACCACCCAAAATCTGTCTGGGTGTTGCCCTCTCCGGTTGGTGGAAAACGAGTAGACGGAAAGAGGTGGTGGGCCTCCAGCCAGTATCCATATAATGAATCGGACGGTGAATGAAGGGGCAGTCAGTGAGACGGTCAGACAGTCAGTGAAACGGCTAGGCAGTCAGTGCGTAGGGATTCGTTTTCCGTAGCCGGAACTTGGTGAGAAGTCAGCCAGAAAAAGTTAGCCTTCTCGTAGCAGAAGGAAGACATTGCTGACTAAATGAGAAATCGTTTATTTTATTTTATTTTTTTTTGCTACTTCCTGGCCCAACAAGTGTCTTGAAAAGCATTTGTCGCTATTGTTTTGCGATCACGGCCCTAGTTATTGAAATGAATCTGTAGAACATGGCGATCGCCAGTGTATTCACATACAGCCGACCTTGGGTGTCATCACAGTGCGGACATGCAGAATTGCATTACCTCAAATCATTAACAAGTTGTTGATAGCTTTAGCAACAGAGTTTGTCGTTTCTGCTAGAGATTCCCAGCCTTTGAAAAAGGTCGCTCGAATTAAGGAAGTCGCTAGGATCGAAACATCGCCTGGAACACTAACAAAAATCTACATGTTGAATCGAATAGGAAAAACGCTATGTATTTCCTCCAAGCAACGTAAAGATCCCACTAGTCAACACGGAAATATCCAGCCCCTATTCACGCATCTTTCACCGAACTGTAATAAAATCGTGTAATGACGGTCGTGTTGAACGGGTATGTTTCCGGATTATTTCATATTAAAGCGGAGGACCCTCAGGTCTCCATCCTTGGACCTACACTGTTTTTAATCTTCATCAGTGATTTTCCAGATGTCATCACTTCTCAAGAAGGCATTTATGTAGATAACACAACCATTTGCTCCTGTCTTGGTAGCAACTCCGACAGACCTGACAAAGTAAACGTGCTCAGTGCTTTCGGAAAAGACCTCTAATCAATGATTAACTGGGACAAGAAATGGCTTGTCAATTTTAACGCCTCCAAAACAAAACTGTTTTAATTTAATCACCACAGAGAAACTTTTCTGTCTGCTATCAGCATGGCTGATGCTAAATTCCGGGAGAGCAACACTCTGCGCCTTCTTGGCCTTACGTTCTCCACTGACATGAATTGGAGTGACTCTATCGAATTAATTGCTACATCTACTGCAAGGAAAGTTGATTCACTGTGTCGCGACAGGCAATTTTCGCATCAATATCTATCTTTCACATTTCGTCTCCCATTTGTCCGTGCATTGAATATTGTTGCCATATGTGGTCTGATGCTTCTGTTGTATTTGGCGAGATTCTTGACAGAATCCCAAAAAAGATCTGTAATGTAATCAATCCTGACCTGGCATCTCGGCTTCAGTGATGTGGCTTCTCTCTGTCTTTTCTACAAAAATTTTCATAGCAACTGCTTTGAGGAGATTTTTTCCCTTGTGCCCAGATTAAATGAATTCAAACGTGCTACTAGATTGGCAACTAGGTCTCACCGTTTTACTGCTGAACTAGTTTGATGCAACTGATATCTTGACTCTAACAGTTTATTTTCTTGCATCTCCGACCTGTGGAAACTCCTTTCTGATTTCTTGTTTCCCTGATAACTACAATCTTCAAAAAATGTGGCATATATTAGATAAATGGAAGTTTATTCTAAAAGTGTTTCGTTCGACTAAACGTATTATTTGAATTGCTTTTCAGATGAATGCATTTCAAACACTTTTCCATTAATATAATTCTTAGGGGAAGATAAGGATCATATTTAATATCTAAATTTTAACGCCACCAAAATAAAACTGCTTTCATTTAATCATCAAAGAGTACCTTTTCTGTTTGCCATCAGCATGGCCGATGCTAAACACCGGGAGAACAACACTCTACGCCTTACGTTTTCTACTGTCAGTAAGTGAAGCGACTATATCGAATCGAATGCTAAGTCTACTGCTAGGAGATTTGGTTCACTGTGTCGTTCCAGAAAAAATTTTCCATCTTGCACATTTATAAATCTATCATTCGTCCGTGAATTGAATTGTGACAACTTTCGTAGCGGAATTTGTGACGACGTTATCCGCTCGTCTTTTGTTCACTGCACCCGTGTTGACATCGAATATCGGCAGTATTTACATGTACACCCGACTTTGCTATGCTCACTGATTTGTCCACTTGGCTGTGATCGTATTCAACGAAAAAAAATAACGACAATTGTTATTAAAGACACTGGTTGGGAGTAACTCCCAACCAGTGTCTTTAATAACAATTTAAGAACAATACGATTTCTCACTTAACCGTGACATCCTTCCTTCAGCTTCTAGAAGTGGACTACTAGCTTACTAACTTCCGGCAATGGAAAACTATCCTTGCATTCCCTATCTGACGTTTCGGTCATTTGTGATTCCTTAACGAGTGCTGGATTCCTTAACTCCTAACTTCCTGCCTGTCTGCTTATATGGATAATCGCTTGGTATCTTTCCTTTCACCTGTGTTCCGGACGATTTGAGACCACTCCAAAGCCACATGGCTGGTCAAATCTTCAACTGACTATTTTTATGATTATCTAAAATCATTGGCAATTTTTTCTGTTTCGCAATTCAAAGACAGCTGTAGGTATAAATCCCCCAAAACATTGACACTTAAGTTTACTCAAAGATGGACTGGAGACAAAATTCTTACGAAACTCAGATAACTATGTGGACTTAAGAGAAAGGAAATTTATCTAATCGTTGTAACCTAGAGACGGTTACTGAATAGAATAATCAAATGAAGGTTGATAATGAACGATAATAGTTAGGACAAGAACAACACATATAAGATTCGCTAGTGGCGCGAAGAAGTAGTCAATGTTTTCCACAATGAATCTCCAACTGCAGACCAACATAGAGTATTTACTACTATATTTATGTGAATGGGGATATATTCATTATATTGGACCGTTTCTTGGCCTATGGCTGAGATTCGATCAAGGCTTCGACTAGCTTGGACTGGCTCCGGCCTGGACTTGCTAGGACAAGTCATGACCAGCTTTGACTAGGCTCTGACCAGCTTGGACAAGCTATGACCAGTTTTGGACCAGTGGCCCTTGAGTGGAAACACTCGGGTCTCCCACGTTAAACGACCTTGTGTCACATCTTGACTTTGTGGGAGTCAAGTAAATACCATTCATTATTATCCGTAGGTATGCTACAGCATTTATCTTCTAAAGATGTGTAAGATAATCATATTATTACAAAATATTGCTGCCATATCTAGTCTGGTGCTCCTGCTGTATATCTCGAGATTCTTGAGAAAATTCAAAGAAGAGTCTGTAATATAATTAATCCTGACTAGGCATCTCCATTCCAGTCACATTCTCGCCGACGTGAGATGTCTTCTTTCTGTCTTTTCTACAAATATTTTCATGGCAACTGAGCTTTTTACCTTGGTGCCTCGACTGCGTGAATTTAAGCTTGCGACTAGATTGGCAACTAGGTCTCAGCGTTTCACTGTTGAACTAGCTAAATGTAACCGCCATTTCTATTGTAACAGTTTCTTTTCTGGCACTTTTGGAACTCCCTTCTGATTTCTTGCTTCCCTGTTAACTACAATCTTCAAACATTTAAGTACAACGTCAATCGCCATCTTCTGTCTTCCTGAACACTTTCCATTTATTGTCTTCTCTTCACTACTTCTTGTTCTCCTTCAATTCCTGTATCGGCCCCGCGTCCTAGTGGCATTATCGCCTTGCTTGGAGGTGAAAGGATTAAAAAAAATAAATACTGGGAATCGTGATTACCGGCTAAAGTTTACATTAAGCCTCCGGTGAGCGGAATTGTCACCGACATCACGTTGGTCCTTGTTACGACAGAAATGGGACCTTAACGCGTGGTGCAGTGACCACATACCTATGTGTATATATATATAGAAAAAAACTCTGATCTGCTCAGGACAATTCGGACAAGCATGCATAGTGATTTACAAAAAAAGGAAAGAAGTTTGGAGAGCCATGAGAATGCAAGAAGTGCATTTTCAGAGGCATTAAACATTCAATTTTTTTATACACTAATAAACACGGTATAGATGTGAAGGAGGCACGGATTGAGAAATCGGAGAGCCGAGTTCGAATCCCAGTCGAATCCATTACATTCACTTATGTGCTAATACCCTTGGGAAAGGTATGAATCCTCTTCTTCTCCCCCCAACTATGGGTAAATAGCAGGACCGACTGTGTTCTATAGCCTTGGATAGCAACTGGTCTACTGCAGAAAGAAATGGCAACCTACAGCAGGAAAAAACCTACCTTGTCAGTCATGTATCGAAAGATTAAAGATTGTAGGTAGCAGGCCTGGTGAAATTATGGATAGCGGCTCGTATTGAAGAATCAGAAAGCCGAGTTCGAATTCCAGTCGAATCCATTACATTCACTTACGTGCTAATACCCTTGGGAAAGGTATGAATCCTCTTCTTCTACGCCCAGCTATGGGTAAATAGCAGGACAGAGCGGGT
The DNA here is from genome assembly GCA_903632075.3 of Acanthosepion pharaonis. Taxonomy (NCBI): domain Eukaryota; kingdom Metazoa; phylum Mollusca; class Cephalopoda; order Sepiida; family Sepiidae; genus Acanthosepion; species Acanthosepion pharaonis. Next base: position 1,053,378 of record CAHIKZ030005519.1, on the reverse strand, counting down.
TCTATAGCTTTGGATGGTAACTGATCTACCACAGAAAGAAATGGCAACCTACCACAGGAAAAAAATATCTGCCTCGTCAGTCATGTATTGAAAGATACATAATCGCCTATGCATGTATCATGCATGGCACATAACTGAACTGACTGATAGATGTGTAGCCAGTGTGACAGTGTAGAAAGTGTAATCAATGAGTTGTTTTGAAATTCCACCCTAGTCTACTCTGTTTACTTTAGCACTAATAACCATGGGAAAGGCATGAATCTACCTATTCTCCTAAATAGCAGGGTAGACTGGACTTTCTAGCCATGAGTGGTAGCCAGTTTAGGAGGAGGATTACACTGAATTCAAAACCATGGAGAAGGCAACAGGAAATAAATTAGATTCAACAAGAATGCATAGTGATCCACAAAAATGTGATCTTGATTGGCAACCAGTCTAGGAGAAGGACAATTCTGAATTAAAAAATGTGAGGAAGGTTATGGGAAACCAGTAATTTTCTCAAGAAAATTCATTGCAATTTATTGATATTAAAAAAAGAAAGCGTGGAGTGCCATAATCTAGTGGGATATGGCATTAAAATAAAAATTATTCTTTATGAAATAAAAAAACAAACTATAAAAGAGCGATTATTAGTTATGTGACTTTTGATAGGAGTTTGTGGGGATCACTTACATGTGCCACACCTCCATTTCCTTCAATATCATTGGTTCGTAAATATATGATACTTATCATATGACAATTTTGCCATCGCAGGTTATTTGAAATTTTCTCTAAAATCTCGGATTGGTCCATTTCCTGACCAATCGCGTATTTTAGTATCTTTTCTATATTTTTAGCGCCAAGCTCTCCGGAGCCTACCCATCGTTATAAAAAGACTCTCGCTGTTTGCCAACAGTTAGTAGCAGTTCAATTCTTGGAAAATAAGACACGGCGCTATATTGACATTTTAATTCTTAATTATTACTCAATCGAGTAATCATACTAATTCCTATTGATATCACTCATGAACATTACATTTTTCTACACTGATAAAACACTGTGGAACTATTCTTTATTTAGCTAAGACTTCAATTGAACTTTGTAGTTAAATAACATTCAATATTGTACTCAACATTAATTAGCTAAACTTATACTTTTTATTACGGAAAAAGGGAAGCAACTTTCTTTATACTATTTTTGATATTTGTATATCATTGTTAATACAATATTTTATTAATGTTCACTGAGCTTGATTATTTTTCTCTCGTGTTTGTTGTGCATTATTCATGTGGGGTGTTGTTTTACAAGAACACAGCCTTCCTTCTTTATTATATTCACGGTGACCCTATCCAACAATACTTACAGCACCACTAAACGTTCAGGGCGTCATTGTTTAATGCTTCCGAGTACATTTCTCCTGCAAATAATATTAGCGGACTCATGTGAGTCCGGGGAAAATGGGATTTAAACTAATAAATATTGACAAAAATATATTGATCGGACATATTAAATAAAAGAAAAATGAGAATTGAAATTAATTAAATGTGAAGAGTTCAAAACAAATTTCAGTATTTGTAGCTGAGGTACTTACATGCTAACGGGAGAGAGAGAAGAAGAAGACATCTTTTCGGTATCAAAGTCATCAAGGAAAGAGAAAGATTCTTTCAAATCTCGTACCGCCAAAAGACCCTGACCGAAATTTACTCCGAGAGAAAAAAATAATTTTTAACAATATATTGATAAACTTGAAAGAAAAAAATTCCCTTTAGTGTTTTATAAATATTGTACTGTAAAGGGAAGTAATTTATGAAGATTTTTACGGAGTTACCTCCCATAATATTTTTCTGCACGGTTGAAAAAATTCGACGTAAACTGAACGAATCTTCGATTCATTCTAGTTTGCCCTGTCCCTTCAGGACGTTGTCAATCGTGGCTCTTAATTATCTTACTCAAGGAGACATCGCAAGTCACAGGTAATAAAGAAAAAGAAGCTGTAGACAGCCATTATCGCTTACGTCTTGAAGGCTCACGGCATTTTTGAAGACAGCAGCCTTAAAAATTATTAATTATCAAACCTATATTTTCTTTTTAAATTCAGGAAGCCGCTTCTAATGGTAAAGTCAAGGGTTTTTTGCCATTAAGCTACGAGAAGTCATTTTACGAGAAGTAAAAATGGAAAAAAAATGGGAGGCACTACTCCTTTAAAACCTTCGATCTCTAAACCGGTAGACATTTAATTTTACTTAGGGTTGTCCCAGGTAATGCTAAAAAAGTGGTATACCCTGGAGAAAAAGGTCCCCAAATTGATAAAAAAAAATTTTAACGTGTAAATGATTATGTTAAAATTAAAGAGGGAAGACCAAGGTATTTTTTAATTATTTAAAAAAATTTTTTTTTCATTTGCAGCATATTTTAAATTTATTTTGAAAATCTTGTTTTTTTTAGGTCAAAAATTAGGTAATATTAGCATTATTTTTTTTTCACTATTTTCAGTTGGAAAATACACATTGATTTGGAAAATCTTGCAAAAATCAAGTACTTGTTGGATTTTTATGAAACTTTCAGAACTTATTCACCAATGAATGAAATTATTTTAGAAATGTTTGTCTTTTTGAAAGTCATGGTATAAATATTTTTTTTTTATATATGTTACACCCCCCGAACTTAATTTTATGAAAACTTCAAAAATTTATTTTTGTATCTGGATTTTTTTTTTATTAAATGCACAAGACTCTGAAGATTCTAAATCATCGAAAAAAACAAAAAAATGCCCCAAAAAACAAAAAGAAAAAAACCCAAAATACAAAAGAAAAAAAAAACAAACAAAACAAACAAACAAACAAAAAAACAAAACGATATGTACTTAAGCACGTGTACCCAATAAATATAATGTTTGCATTAGTAACAAAAATATAATTTCAGATAGAAAATTCCTTTGACTGCTTAAAACAATATTTCCTTTACGTCCCGAGTTCGAAATGTCAACGAGAGACATTCGTTTTTTTTTTTTTTTAAATAGAGCAATTAAGTCTGGTTTTACTGTAGTGGTTATTTATGGTTTTATGGTAACACGCGCCTGGCTTGAATATCGTTTCTCAGATTTAAAAAAAAAGGGAGTTTTTACATTCATTTAAAAAGGGGAGAGTTTCAAAGCTTTTAAAGTGCTGCGTTTTTAAATTATAGGAGTAGATAAGTCCGTCTATCGTCCGGTTTACACTCCTCCCTGGTCCTCTGAACCTGCGTAGAAGATTATCCCTAGTTTCCTGTTTAGGATTGGGTTTTCGATTCCTTCTGATGTCTACTTTGACATTGCATTTCTAACATCTCTGACTGAACTCTGAAATGTTATTCACTAATTCAATCTTCAAGTCTAGAGCTAGCCATTATTTTTCCTGCGTAGCTCCAAGAACTTCATTTCTTCGGCTTTCTTATTTCCATACAACACCACACAGTAACCCTGTACCAGATCGGAGATTATAATCCTTCTGCAAGGATTATAAATGCGACTAGATCGGTAGAATTGGTAAAGTTCTCTTGGAACGTGTTAATCTATAAATCAAAAACCAACTTGGTCTTATCCAATGCAATGGGACTACTAAAGCAATCAACCAGTTCAAGAACATTGACAACAAAAATAAATGCACCTTCATCCATTTCGATATTGTGGACTTTTATCCTTCAATTTCTAAAGACCTCTTCAAAATGGCATTGGAATTTGCTGAAGTTTATTCGGACATTTCAAATGAAGAGATTAACATCATTTTGAATTGTAGGAAATCTGTGCTATAAGGATGTTTCATTAAAACAGTTAATGAGTCAGCAGTAAATAAATCAGTGTTATTGGTGAAAATTTATTTATTTCTCTATGTTATTTAAGCCATGGTAATTATGTGTGAAAAATAATATCGTCCAAATATCTGCCAAAATCTGAAAAAAAAAAAGAAAAAAATCATTAGATGCTGAAACTTAATTCACATTAAAATCGGTCCAAGTTATTAGAACATCCTTTATTTACATACATCCCCTGTCATCTAGATTGGGGATGTTGAATGTAGCATCAATTAGATAAGTGACAAAAATTTTACTTATATATATAGTGTCACTTAATAAGTGTTTTTGTTGAAGCCAAGTGAGGTAATCCTCAGTAGCTAATATGAATGAATCCTGTGATCTTAACTCAAGTGGACGCTTTTCATTAAGACGGTAGAATTGGTAAAGTTCTCTTGGAACTTGTTAATCTATAAATCAAAAAACAACTTGGTCTTATCCAATGCAATGGGACTACTAAAGTAATCAACCGATTCAAGAACATTGACAACAAAAATAAATGCACCTTCATCCACTTCGATATGTTAGACATTTTGACGGTCGTCTTCGAGTATAAAATCCAGAGGTTAGCAGTGAATATTTCGGAGACAGTAGGAAAGCGTAGTTCAGGTTCGCAGTGGATATCGCAGCAAAGTAGCAGAGCGTAGTTCTTCCTTCTGTCATCTTCGCCTGACAAGTTGGCACTGGTCATTCGGGTAGGATCAACAAAAATGGCCGCCTTTATACACGACGGATAAAATTTTCTGCGCCTTCTGATTGGTTAATCTTCTATTGGTAGACTATAAAGGGAATTAAGTCATTTTGACTAACTAGTTACACACACACACACATATATATATATATATATAAAAACTGTAACACGATATTGTGGACTTCTATCCCTCAATGACTAAAGACCTCTTCAAAATGGCATTGGAATTTGCTGAAGCTCATTCGGACATTTCAAAGGATGAGATTAACATCATTTTGAATTGTAGGAAATCTGTGCTAATCCACGACAATGAACAGTGGGTTAAAAATTCGCGCAATAACTTTGACATTTCAATGGGATCGTTGGATTCTGCAGAATCTTCTGATTTGGTTGGATTATTTATCTTGTGTAACCTTACAGCTTACAAAGATATTACTTTAAATAGTATACGGCTCTATAGGGACAGTGGTCTCTTGATTGTTAAAAGCTCTACGGAAAGTAAAATAGATAAACTTAGGAAATGAATTCATAGAGAATTTAAATCGTTAAATCTTAACGTAAATATTAGTTCTAATATCAAACAAGTTGATTTCCTACAAGCAACATTAAATTTAGTTAATAATAATTTTAAGCCTTATATGAAGAACAATGCCAACTGGATCTATATTCACCTTAACTCTAATCACCCACCGCCTGTAATCCAACGTATTCCGTCATCTGTAGAATATCGAATTGGTCAACACTTCTCTAACAAAGAAGTGTTCTTATTGATAGTGGATAAAAATCTTCTGAAATTAAGTTTGTATAAAATTATGGTTGTTATAAGAAAAATCAAAAACCATAGGAACAGGAACATCATCTGGTACACACTGTTGGAATCTTTGGGTACCCTGGTGTACTAGTGAGCCAGCCAAAATTAGCTGACTCATTTTATAGTTCACCAATATAAGGGTTAACCAATCAGAAGGCTCAAAATATTCAAAGCGACGTGTATAAAGGCGGCCATGTTTTTCCCAAATATTCACTGCCAGCCTTTGATATCGAAGACTGAAGAATTATGGAACAGCTGCTGGTGGTATTGGCGATATAGTCAGATTTAGTAGAGTGTCTGACTCGTGAGTGTTAATCTTTAACGTTGTTTCATTGAACAGATTACGTATTGCGCTGTATTCTATATTCATAGACTATGGTGAACATGGTCAACACACACCTCCATTCAACCAAGTAGTTTGTACCAAGTTAGACCACCAGTTTCTAAATTTAATTGGTAAACATTCCGAAAAGTAATCCACTAAGTAAAATTTTCAATCAGCATACTCTAAAACTTAGCTATAGTTGTACTAACAATCTAGAAAAATAATTAAGTTACACAACAATAAAACACTGAAATTATATAACAATAATAACTTTAATACTGGTACTAATTCTGATTTGTCCCGGGAAACCAAAATATGTAATTGTAGTAATCCTGACCAATGTTCATTATCTAACAAGTGCTAAATGGAATCTGTTGTATATATGTATTCTATTTCATCAATTGAAAATACCAGGATTGTTACGTTTTATATTGGAACCACCAAAAATACTTTTAAAATACGTTGGTATAATCATCTCTCATCTTTTACTAATACTAACAATCGCAATATGACTTCACTTTCAAAATATTTTTGGAAATTGAAAGATGAAAACAAAACACCTAAAGTTAATCAGAAAAACTTCAAACTAGCCGGAATCTGTAGATCTTTATATGAACCTTGATTTCTGTGTCTACAGGAGAAAATGCAGATAATTAAACTTTTGAACAGCAATCAATTGTTAAATCAAAGAACTGAAATTAATGTTAATTGTAAGCACATTCCGGCTTTAACTTTACAATTTTGCTAAAATTTATAACCTAATAATTACTTCTCTTATGTTATATTACCTTTATATAAACAGTTTAAGGTTATCCTTAGTAGTTTATTATAATTAATGTGGTAGATAGGTTTATACGCATAAATTACTGGTAATAATGTTTGCCGGAGATTGATTTATACTCATAAATTATTGGTAATAATGTTTGCCCTAGATATGTTTATACACATAAGTACCTGGTAATAATGTTTACCGTAGATAGGTTTATACTCATAAATTACTGGTAAAAATGTTTGTCCTAGATAGGTAATACTCCTAAATTATTGGTAATAATATTTGCGTAGATAGGTTTATACTCCTAAATTACTGGTACTAATGTCTGGTGACAGGTTTTAAATTTATAAAAATTATATAAATATTCTAAAACTTATATTTGTATTTTATTAATTTATAATGTAATTGTTTGTAAAGTGAATTAGTTATTTTTTATGTCTATTTTTTTTTTTACTTCTTAAAGTACCTTTTATTTACATACTATGTTTAATTTTGTTAAAATATATGGCTACTTTCAAAGCGCCAAACAGCTCACAAACTGCTACACTGTACTATAAAATCTTTTATCTAGTTTCCATCTTTCGGTTAAATTTGGGATTCTTTCTCTCTTACATCTCTCTCAAAGGTAACTTTTTTTCATTGGCTAAATTAGTCTCAAAAACTTCTGTTTCACCTTTTTTTTTTGAAAAAAAATATATATATATATATATATATATATATATATATATATATATATATATAATGTAATTCACATTGAGTTCTCTTTGAATTAATATCCTCCTTGGAATTATTCCTACCAATCACAAACTGGTAATAAGTATATATATATATATATATATATATATATATATATATATATATATATATATATATATATGTGTGTGTGTATTGTTAAATATAACAGACAACGAATGTCTATTATGTTTGATCATAAGCCGATCTAAACTTCGTATGGTTGCTTGAATGTCGGGTGAAAATAAATACAAAGACTGTTCAACATATGGATAATTTTTTATAAACCTGTTCCTTGATCTAAGCTTTCGGCTCACATGAGCCATCTTCAGAGTAGTCATGCGGACATTTAAACAAAAATATTCACCATCAAAGATAATGTTCTGTCATGTTGTAGAAAATTGCCGTGCGACGATAACGGTCCTGGAATATATATATATATATATATATATATATATATATATATATATATATATATATATATATGTGTGTGTGTGTGTGTGTGTGTGTGTGTGTGTGTTTGTGTGTGTGTGTTGGACTTCACTACATTAATTTAACTTTAGATTAGGAAACAGGGCTGATGCAGAAAAGGATAAGCCAAAAGACATTGTTACACATAAAATATGTATTTAACAAGATGTACATTATCAAACAACGATGTGAAGGAAAGCATGCATTTAAACAAGAAAAGGTTGAATCTATCAAGAGTTGTCTCTCTTTAAAATGTTATTTTAGTGTTCCAAAGTTCACTGGAAGAATGTTCATGAGAGTCTCTTGTAATGATTGTTCTTGAAAGATATTGCTGTGTAAAAAGAGTTTATGCGAGTATGTACAAGGGAGGTTCAGCATGTGAGTGGTTTGTGTGAGTGAAAATTTGACGCATGGTTTCAACTGTCGTGGATCCGTTCGGCAGTTGAAATCTCACTAATTAGGATCAGAAAACTCTTGCTTAAATAAGTGACTGTAGGCTCCAAATCGCTGTGCTGGATGAATTATTCTTCATGTGCAAACGATCTGATTGGTTGGCATCGACCAATCAGTGAGGGAGCTTTGGGAAGACTTAAGAAAGCTTCTGTGGTCCGTTTCTCCCAAAAGTGCACAAGACTGACTACTTAGGAATAGAGCGATTACAAAATTGTTGCATTACTGCGATTTGTAAATTGTCTATAATAATGTAGTAGTGATTAATTAACCAATGAATGCTTGGCGTTGTAAGTGATTTGTATTTTTGTATGTATGTATGTTCGCGCGTAATACATCCGCGCGCGCGCACACACACACACACACATATATATATATATAATTAAAGTTTTGAAGTATGTTATATTTATGAGGTAAAGGACTCAATATCAAACATAGAGCGTATGTAAATAAAAGTAAAGACCCGGAGTCCTGACAATTCCATGAAACAGACTGTCACCTCTGGGAGTTGATTTCAATGTCCACTTTTATATTTTATACATACATACATATATATATATATATATATATATATATATATATATATATATATAGATAGATAGATAGATAGATATTCCAAAATACATCCCTACCCCTACCTAAACATAACCCCTTAACTAATAACTGATACAACAAAGGTTAATAAAAATGAGCACGCTACCGCCCTTTGTCGGAATGATTGGATCTCTCTGTATCCTTGAAAACAGTGAATTATAAATTTTTCTGTGCCTTTAAAACTCAGAAAATTTAAAAAATAAGTTACTCCAAAATTCACTTGAGGATGAAATGAAACTAATGTTTTTAATTTAATTACAAAATTAAATTCGAAGCTTTCAGCTTCCATTTTTGAAACATTGTTAATACTGTGTAGCGAAAAAAAACATATTTTCAGTTAATTTATAATATATATATATATATATATATATATATATATATATATATATATACGGGATAATAGCTTAAATTGTTCTTGTAGCTGTTTTATTATGTTTTTCAGACCCAAATAAAAAAGAACAAATTAAAAAATATTTTTATTCCATTCATTTGCAACACAGAGGATTCTTTATTATTTCAAAGATAATTTCTGCCAATTCTGGTGGTACTGGAAATTTTAATATAAATATTCTTGCCGCTAAATATGACGGCAGTCTTTGATTACTTATGGCTAAATCCTAAAATTTTTGATAGCCCCCCCCAATAAAATAAAATAAAATAAAATAAAATAAATAAATAAATAAATAAACTTGTTTCCGCTACGAACCTGTATAAGGAAATAACAAATATTATGTAAGACAATATTAAAATAGTTAGGCTGATAATTTTAGTTTTACATATGTAAAAAGTATCCACCTGTGACACCCAAACTGGTTTTCTTAATAATTTTCTTAGAATTTCTCCTCCTGGAAGAAAAGTTTTATTTTTTTATTCTGAATTTTTTTATTTTTTTTCCTTTGAAATTCTTTTATTTTGGGCGAGGAAGATTGAGAAAATTTCTATTGACAGCAAACATATAAAAAAGTATGACCATTTCATCATTCATCTTTACCTTCCAAGGGAAGTAACTCATTTAAAAATATACAGACTTATTTCCCCTAAAATTAGCTATTTTTAAACAAATTTTGGTTGAAGAGGAAGCTCACTCGGTTAGCGAGCTAATTTGCTTGACCATTATTTGGTGCTGCATATTTGTGACCTTGTGGCTATGATGGATCTGCATTGGAGCTTTTATGGGAGCTTCTTTATTAGTTAATTTTTTTTTTATTGGTGAATTTATTAATACTTTATTTAAGGTTATTTCGAGACTATTCGGTGCAGCCGACCACAGGAAGTCGAGAACAATGTTGGCTCGATTCATTCAAGGAATAATTAAAAAAAAGAGATATTTTTTTTCAATTAAAAATATAAAATATACGGGTAGCGTGACGGTTATTAGCGTGGAAATCGGAGTCCCATGTATGTATATTTCAAATTCTGTGTCTTCCGTCTGTCCGTCCGGCCTTCGCACCCTTTAAAATAGTCATACTGTCGGAGTTAACTCCTCCTTCAGTCCGTTAATCCTTTCACCAGGGGTCTCTCTTTCCTGGCTATAAATAGCTAATGACCTTTCGCCTCATCCTCTTTTTTCCCTTCAGGCCTGTGCACCAACACCTCGAGGTAAATTTCTCTTATTCCTAGAGGATTTTCAGCTATCAACCTCGAAAAGTAGTCGCTAACAAGGGATAGCGTGGAAACACGCTAAGCATAATACACACACACGCACGCACATACAGAATATTCACACACGCACGCACATACAGAATATTCACACACACTTCGTCCTTCGTACTGTTTCCATGTATTGTAACTTGTTATTAATATATATTTGTATATACATATATTATCGGTCTTGTTTTGTTTGCTTTCTTTACCTTCTACTTGGTTATTTCTCTTGTTGTTGTCTTTGTTACATTTGATATTGTAAAAATTGTAGAGGGTCAGTTTTTATTTCTATTTATAACCAATACAAATTGGCTGACCCACTATAATACATACATAGAAATGCAAAACAGGTAAGGGGTTACAAAGTAAGATATTAATTTTAAAAAAATATAACTATACAGAAGTAGATCTTTCGTATTTCCCATCGCCGGTCCATTTAGCCGTTCTTTTTATTCAATGATGTTCATGCCAAATGAAAGAGAAAGGAATGAATTTTGAATGATGTTATTTTGAAGCGAAAATAAATATTTTTTCATTAAAAAATGGGGATTTTTCACAGAAAATTGGGCATAATTTCTTAATACTAACCGCCGAGTGACATTTTCCACAGCCAAATCGAAGATTAACTACCAGTGAATAATTCCATGCGCAAACAATAGCCGTCTGGATCCTATAAAGTCGCCCTAAAAGGTCCAGAAGTTTACTAATTGATCGAAAACCTGTTGCGCATAATTGTATTTTTCACGGCCAGTTTCCATTATTTCATCTTGATATTATCATTTTCGGACAGCCAAGTCATCAAGGATTCAGGAAAACAGCTTGTCATAGGTTTTCTTTAAGAACTTTACATTCTATGAGGTGTTTAAAATGTTACTGACGAATGAGATTTTTTTGCTGAATATTTCGTTTACGCGCCATATTGTATTTTCCTATATGACAAAAACGGGTTTTAAACAGCCGTGAGGTGAAATCAGTCGTTTTCGAGGGAAAACAACTCGATTTTAAGTATTTTTAAGTGGTTTAATAAGTTTGCAAACAATTCAGTTCCCAGATCGCCATGCATCAGCGAGAACTATAAAAAAAAAAAAAATAACAAGGCCAAATACTTCAAAAAGTTATTAATTTGGGTTCAGAAAGAAATATTTTCGCATGGCCAGTTATATATCGCATGCTCGAGAGTAAGAAATTCTAAGAATTTATTTTTCGTTTTTAAGAAGGAAAAAAAAATTGTTTACCATGAAGTCCTATAAAATTAAATTAATTTAAATAAATTATTAAAACGCAAAGTAGGATTTTCGACAAAGCATTTTCCAAACAAATCACCTTATTTAAATTTCATCGATTGATTTGCGAAATCGAAGGAAACGTAGAGTTTGTAAGTCTCGATAAAAAACGTTAGCAATAACTTCAACAATAGTAAATACTGTGAGAAATTCAAAACGCATTGTTTTGGAAATCTCTAAAACGTGGTACATAAGAATATCAATAATTCCTGTTGTAGTTGGAACCCTCGGATTGATTGAAAAGGTTCTGATAGATTCATTGAAGGGGTTCCTGATAGCCCATGCCTTAAGGAAATACAAAAAATTATATTCACAAGCTCATATACTACGAAGAGCTATTTATCTATGTAAAATGTGTGTGATCTTAGGGTTTTTTTTTAAATATATGAAAATAATTAGTCTCTGTTTGGGACCCGGAAGGAAATGTGTATACAAGAGAAATCAATGGAAATAATAATAATAATAATAATCGAATTATTTTACGGAAAATAAGAATAGGAAACAAGAAGCCAAGGAAGGAACGAGAACAAGTCCCAAAATTGCAACCAACAAAGTAGAACCTCAAAACTATTAAAGTTTACAATGCATCACTCAAATTAATCCTGGATAAAGTAGACCCACATATAAATCTCATATATGGATCAGCAATAACAGCAACGAAAATATTAAACATCAAAGTAAAAGAGGCAGTTTTACAGACAATGAAGATCCAACTTGGAAAAGGAAAATAGAGAAAGAAATTGAACAATTTAGAAGTGAATTATCATTACACGATGAACTGACAAGAGGAACAAATGTAAGGACTAGAAAAAAGTTAAAAAGGCAAAAGAAAATACAAAATTAGGAATGAAAAGGAAATCTTATCAGCAAAAGAAAAAAAAATAAAGCAAACAATACAACTGAAGTTTCAAAGAATCATACGTTATGTAATAAAGATCAAGATTCTACAGACAGAACAAGATCTTTCAAACCGATGCCAAAAGATTTTACAGAGAAATATGCAAACAATAAATTGAAGGGACAACCCCGCGACAATGGAAGAGGTTATACAGTTTTATGGAAAAATATGGCCCTGCCCTAAAGAACATAACACAAAGAATCAGATTGGATTACGGAAAGGGTAGAACAGATAAGAAATAAACCAGAACAAACATGGGTGGGGACCACAGAAAAGGATGCTGAATAATTTCACTGAAAAAAAGGACCTAACGGGAAACCTCCAGGAATAGATAAAATTCCTAACTTTTGGCACTATTTTCTAAATACAGCACAATAAAAATTTGGCAAAAGAACTTCAAGAAATGGTCAATAATCCTACTAAAATTTCGGCATGGGTAACCAGATAAATGACCTTTCTTCTACAAAAGAATGGTGACACAATGTCCCCCCGCCAAACTACCGTAAAACAAAATCAATTCATCACGCACAAGACGCATTTGAACCAGGTAGAGTGTTACAGATTAAGAGGTGCACTTACATTGTTCAGACTGTTGTTTTCATCTTGGTTGCCATATTCCCAATTTTTAGATCGTTGCACGCTCAGGCCTTCTTCAGGTGATTAGAATTACGAACTGAACCCTTTATTTCACCCACGGAGTTAGATTGTTCTAGTTCCACGTGCCATGCCTCTTCCGTATGTCTCTCTCTCTCTGTCAGTTACCTCCCTTTAACTCAACTCTCCACGTTTTGGTTCAACTCAGCTGTAGCCAGGTATTGAAGACACAACTGTTTGGGTCAATTCACTGGGCCATGTTTCCTTGAGGGCATGAATTTTTGGCACTTATAAAACAATCACCTCAAGAAGGCCGGAGCTTACAACGGCCGAAACGTCGTGAATATAACAACAAAGATGAGGACAACAGTCCGAACAATGTAAATAGTGTAAATAGATACAATGTCTCATCTCAGAAATATGGACAAATCCTGATGATGTTCGGAGCTTACAACGGCTGAAACGTTGTGAATATGGCAACGAAGATAAGGACAACAGTCCGAACAATGTAAATAGTATAAATAGATACAATGTCTCATCTCAGAAATATAGACAGATCCTGAAGAAGGCCGGAGCTTACAACGGCCGAAACATCGTGAATATGGCAACGAAGATAAGGACAACAGTCCGAACAATGTAAATAGTATAAATAGATACAATGTCCCATCTCAGAAATATAGACAGATCTTGAAGAAGGCCGGAGCTTACAACGGCCGAAACATCGTGAATATGGCAACGAAGATAAGGACAACAGTCCGAACAATGTAAATAGTATAAATAGATACAATGTCTCATCTCAGAAATATAGACAGATCCTGAAGAAGGCAGGAGCTTACAACGGCCGAAATGTCGTGAATATGGCAACGAAGATAAGAACAACAATGTGAACGAAGTAAATAGTATAAATAATTACAATACTTCATCTCAGAAATATAGACAGCTAACAAAAATGTCCAAGACAATTCTTTTCTCATTTTTAGTCTAAGTATCCAAATATTAAAATAATTTAAATCTGCCAAACGTAAAAAAATGCTTCCCGAAAAGATATTTAAAACATACTTTCATATTTTAACTTGTTCATTACTCGTTTGTGTCATCACGGCAGCAGTCACTTTCCCACCGCCGTAACGTAGCTTCCTGTGCCTTTTCTATAAATACTTACATGATAATTGTTCGGATGAACTTTATGAATTTAAGCACAGTATCAGATTGGCAACAAGGTCTCATCATTTTACCGTTGAAATGGCTAGTTGTAACCGTAAGTTCTATGCTAACAGTTTCTTCTGTTGCACTTCACGTTTGTGGAAATCTCTTTAGGTTTCTTGCTTCCCAGTTAACTTTGATCTTCAAAAATTTAAATGCAATCCTTGTCTTTTGTCTTCCTAATACTTGTTCTTTTATTGTTCTCTCTCCTTCATGGTGATTTTCCTCATACTCTCTAATACGCAGTAAGCCGCTTTCGTCTTAGTGGCTTTATTGCCTTGCTTGTGGTGAGATGATTAACAAAAATTACCGGACACCAAATAGCAGTTTTCGATATAACTTTCGTTGTATTAATCAGAAAATCATGATCTAGACCCTCATTTCCATGTTTTTTAGAGTGCTGAATCCATTTTTTGTACTGAAAATCACCTGAAACGAAATCTAAATAAGTTAAATGCAAGATTCAATCTTTTTCGGGGTTTTGGCTCTTGACTGTAGACGAGGGTTTTTAGACTTAAAAAAAGCCCTATTTTCTAATTAGAACTGTGAAAGATTTTTTAAATTTTATTTTTAAAAATCTTCCCCTTAAGTACACATAAACTTAATACAGTTCAGGGAGGCTCGAAATTCCCAAATATCGACCCCCCCTCCATATTTCGAGACCGATGTGTTTCAGCTGTTTGTATAGTTGTTTCGCATCCTGGGTGAAACGATAAACTACGCCCAACAGCAAGGCCTCTGATCAGGAGGTTTTGAGGAGCGTGGAACCACCTCTTAATTGCTGATATTCCCAGGTTCACCCTGTCCCGGGGTGGTAGCACCTGTTAGGATCCCAGCTATGGGCAAATAGTTGACCCCCACCAAACTGGGGTCGAAACACTATGAAAATGTAAAAATGGATTTTAATACCAACAATACATTTTTGTAAAAATTATTACCAACAATACATTTTTTGAAAAAAAGTATTACCATCAATACATTTAAAAATATATATATATATATATATATATATATATATATATATATATATATATATATATATATATATATATATACCAGTAATAAAAATCTTGTCGGCATTAAATAACGCACTGAGATTGATATGCCGTAAAACAAATCAAACCAAACGCAACCATCGTTGTTCCAAACTAGCGTTGTTTTCCCGCAATTCTAAATGTTTGACAATTGTTTGAACTTCATATTGTTCGTTCAATCGTCCTATAAATAATGCCGATTTGTTTAAATAAAACAACAATTAATACCAGAATAATATCAGATTTTAAAAAATAAATAATATCGGATTAAATTAGCCTAAAATTAATACGGGATATTTTTTTTATAAATCTAAAGTTAATACCGGATTTATTATAATAAGCCTCTATTTAATTCCACATTGATTTTATAAACTAACAATTAATACCGAATTAATACTAGATTTTTAAAAATAAACCGATAATTAATAAGGTATTTTATTTTATTAATCTACTGGTAATCCCAGATTAATAGCAGATTAAAAAATAACTCTATAATTAATACTGATTTTTAAGCCAACAATTAATACCGGATTAATACTGGATTAAAAATATATATATATATATATATATATATATATATATATATATATATATATATATATATATATATATATATATATATATATATATATATATAATTAATATAGGATTTAAAAATTAATAAACCAATAATTAATACTGGATATTTTTTAATAAACCTACCATTAATAAGGGATTTTTTTTTATAAACTTTTTCCATATATGGCAGTAGGAATCCATTTTCGGTCCGATCTTGTAAAGGTAGACGATAACAGAAGTCAGGTACTTACGGGGGCGGTGTAGGCAACCGACCATTTTTTTTTCTGCATCCTTAGCGATGGATCATATGTATGAGTTCCACTTGAGGTTTGAGTTGAGTTTAATTCCGAATAAGTGCTCAAGGCACGGAGCAACTCTGATCCGCTCATTGCGATAAAGTGGTCGGGTTCTCAAGTCACAAAATAACGAAGAAGACTAGAATATGATAAGATTTTAACATGGTGCAGTTTATTTTACACAAGCAGACATCTGACATTTTTTAAACATTTTTTAATGAAGCGTACTATATCTAGTCTGAAAGTAGATAGTTTCAGGATTTCAAACCTGGCTTAACTTTTTCTTAACACCAAGCATTTGTCAAGTTAGTATTGTTTGAAATTAATCAAACCTCGCACATAATTTATTTTTAGATGATCTGTTCTGAATAATTGCTTTTTTCTGCCATTTTTTTTGCTTGGAAAGTTAATGAAATCTTGTTGTAATGAATAAGTGATAATCAGATTTAACTTGACACTCTTTTTTTTATGTGCTGATAATATGAAATCTGTCCATAGTATTCTTAGCGTGTAAGCCATGAAAAAGTCTTTAAAAAAATAAGAACTACAAAAAGACTTATACTTACAATCAGAAAGAGACAAATTTTTGGGGCATCTAATGAAGAAAATGTGCCCAGAGAATTTAACACCCCACCCCAGGGCATAAATAAAAGGTAAAAGAAGCAGGAGGGAAACATTGAGTAGTTTACATGATTTTCTTTTTCTGTTTATTTTTTGCATTGAAAGACCTTGGAAACTTGTTAAAACGAATGCCATAAGTCAAAGATAGGTTTAACTTAGAACATTAAAGAGATGGCCCATATGAAATGACCCATTATTTTTTTATAAACTTACGGTTAATACCGGATTAATAGTTGATTAAAAAAAAAGAAGCATATTTCTATAATTAATCCTTTGAGCCATGCGTTCCTAAATAATTTTAAGCCTTCTGTCTGAGCTCCCATTGTAATCAAAATAAGTTATCAAGCATATCAATTACTTTCTGTACTGTGTAGAGTTCTTTACCCGCATGTTTCCTCCCTGATTGCTTCCCCGACGATCCGGGTTGAGACTCTGCACGCTTCCTGGTAAAAACGATCTTTTTTTTCTTTTTATACAAAACACATGCACAAAACACAATTAAAATGTGTGGACATGTTGATATTAAGTCATTTTTCTCTACCACTATTCAACCGGTGGCTGGGCATTAAGTCATTTTTCTCTACCACTATTCAACCGGTGGCTGGGCATTAAGTCATTTTTCTCTACCACTATTCAACCGGTGGCTGGGCATTAAGTCATTTTTCTCTACCACTATTAACCACCTCTTAATTGCTCCTGTTCCCAGGTCCACCTTCACCCGGGGTAGCAGCACCTGATAGGGTCCCAGCTATGGTCCCAGTTAACCCTGAAACTGAGGTAAAAAACATTATAAAAGTGTAAAAATAGGTTTTAATACCAGAAATACTTTGTAAAATTTATTACCAGAAATAAATTTTTGAAGAAAAAAATAAACAAACTATTACTAGCAATACGTTTTTGGAAAAATAATATTACCAGCTATACATTTTTGACAAAACAAATATATTACCAAGAAAAAAAAGTTGTCGGCATTAAATGACCCATTGAGGTTGATATGCTGTAAAACAAACCAAACCATATCTCTATCTATAAAAGGCAGGATGTTTGTGTGTGTGTGTGTGTGTTTGTGTAACGACGGATTTGCACCAAAATTTACATACACATGCTCCAAGTTAGCGGGAAGGCCAAGACCGACTTTGCATTTCCCAACTCCCATCGATAGTGGAAATAATCGATTTTTTCATGCTTCTACGGCAGTTTTTATGTAGTTTGCGGCCATTTTCTACTGGCCAGAGTGAGAGCCAATAGCTGGCTCTCACGAATAGGCAGGAAGATTCTATTGGCCAGCGTGAGAGTCAACAGCTGACTGACACGAATGTTAACTAGCATGCTAGCATGCAAAAAAAAATAAATAGCTGCCTTCATCACAAGTGGGAAAAATTTAAATCTGCATGGCACTTTACTCCAATTGGCTCATTCGCTTGCTTAAACTCAATGTTGATTCTGGGTTGCGTGTGAAAATGTATTTGTTGTTAACATTCTTTTTTTTATTTGGTTTTTCCAGTTACGAGTCCTTTTTTTAAAGCTGATCGTTTTGTATTCATTTTGTTTAGTTCTTTTTTCGTAACATATTTAATGTTTAGTATAGAGCTTAGAAAAAATTCTCAGTGTAAGATAGGCAAGAAGTAAGGCATGTAGCAACATCAGCATGGCAAAGGGCACTCCTTTAAAGGCAAGGAAGGGCAAAAATATTTTAAGTCAAATATATAGCGATTGCTGTATGAGTCGTAAGATTTTTGAATCAAGCACAGGCAACGCCGGGCCATGCTACTAGTCTACCACTATTCGACCGGTGGCTGGGCATTAAGTCATTTTTCTTTACCACTATTTAACCGGTGGCTGGGTATTACGTCATATTTCTCTACCACCGGTAAAGCAGTGTTCAGGGCTTAAACGGTTAATACCGGATTTTTTTTTTTAAATAAACGTACAATACGAGATTTTTATAAGCCGAGAAAACTATTGGATTTACCGTTAAAAAAAAAAAAGACAAGAATTAGTCGATACCCTGAAATCACTCTGGGAGGTAGAGATTTCGCAGATAATTTAGCTCGTGTATCCAACACTGTTTGAAAAGCACAGCTATTTCTCCTCAGATTAGAATCTATAACAAGCAGCAGAAATTGGAAAACCGAACGGAAGAACTCGGAGAATATAAAGATCGTGCTCTCAGAGCCTCCATAAAAGTCAGTAGGTCTACAAAGACAGTATTTTCAGTACGAATTACAGAGGGCAAAATACATTTTTTCATCTTCCGTTCAGGATATTCGCAGACGTCTGCTTCTGTCAGCAAATACCAGTCGCAGCTCGTTACAGGTGAGATGACGTCAAGATATGTCTCCTATAACCTTAGGCAAGAGTTTTTATTTATCTTTACAGGAATCTGGAGGTGGCACGTTTCACGAAATCCTGTAATGCAGCATCATCAAAATGGATATTATTGATTTTATATGGATTTATCTCCCGTTTGCGTTGATATTTTTTTCTATTTCTTTTTAGCTGTGTACAGACGCTTTCCTCGAATCTTGGTGCATGTCTACCGTAAACAGGTACGTAGCCGAGTGGCTAGATGTCTATCATTCCGATTATAAGCCGAGGGTTCGAATCCCAGGCCGTTGACGACATAATAGCAGCCTAGGAAGACGATGATAATGTCTAGCTTGAAAGATTTTTATGTTAACACAATCTCACAAGTCACCGTGACCGAGATGTACATATCGGTCTTGTTAACTAGGTGCTTAATAGACGTTGGGAGACGTTTTTATTTTTTTCAGAAAAAAAATCCGCCCCCCCCAGAACGTATTACAACCGACTCTTTTATTAATGTCGCATTATTTGAGCTTTAAATAATTTTTCGAACCCCTTTTATTATTATTGCACACTGAGAATAATTCCGGCCACCCCGATTATTAAAACCCCTCTTTTGTTTTTAATCAGTTCCTCACAAGCAAGGGGATAATGCCACTAAGACGCAAGTGGCTATTGTCAGTGTAAGAGACTGAAAAAAAAACTTTAGAAAGAACGAAAAACCGAAACCTAAAGAGGAAACAAGGGACAAACCTCTGCTACTGTTCAAAAGACAGGGGAGAAGTGTGAACCGGGCGGTAGGCGAATCGATCTACTCCTATTGAAGGGGAATAAATAAATAAATAGTAAATAAATTTTCAGTGCTTAGGCGGAGACGTTAAAAGTATAGAGTTGAAGTAGACTTTAGAAGGAACTGGAAACCCAATCCTAAACAGGAAACAATGGATGAACCTCTACTCCTATTGAAAAGACCGGGGATGAGTGTGATCTGGACGACAGGCGAACCTATCTATTCATCTTGCGTTACTATCAGATTATATGCACTCTCCCAGAAACTGGAACAAGGGCCGCTCAGCGTAGTCGCGGTATAAGTCACAGATCGGCTATGTGGGGTTTGAAGAAACACAAATGTGCCTGAGCAGGACCCTAGCGGACAGGCATATGAGGAAACGAGCAGCCAGTTACTATATACTGATGATAATAGCTTCATTTTTACACCTTAAAAGCGCATCGGCGTGCGGTAAATCTGATTGTCACTCTCTCTGTACATATATGCATTCTGACATCTTTTGCAACCAGTTGCCGCAACGTCGAGTAATGGTCATCGACGCTTATCTGGTTGACAATCACTACTGAGTAGTGAGTTTAAACCTCATTGGGTACCCCATAAAAATTGGAATTAAATAACCCAATATGGAATGGCATGTCGTAAAATCGAGCAACTTCGCCTAATTGTTTAGGTGTAGGGTAATGGATAACGAGTCTAGACTTAGTGAGCATTAATACTGAGTGAGGTCGATCTATATTGGGTATTCCATAAAAATTCGATAACTAACGTAGTCTAACATTTATAGCATTGTGTAATCAGCTTGTCACTGGCAGAGAGAGAGAGAGAGAGAGAGAGAGAGAGAGAGAGAGAGAGAGAGAGAGAGAGATTTGGATTATTATTTGGACTCTTTCGATTACATATGCCAAACAAAATTAAATTTAGTTCGTGGGACTTTGAGTTTAGTCGGAATGTTTGACCCCCCCCCACACACAAAACACACATACACACAAACATTGCCAGCTGATTGTTTGTTGCTTAGTTGCATATTGTGGAGATTACCCCACTTACTTTAAAAAAAACGCCATTAGGGGACGCTTTCTGAATATATAAATAGACTGTAATATTTTGAATCATTCTCTTTTTCCTATTTTCTACGCGCTAGGATGTAGGGCTTTCATGAAATTGAGAAACGCGCACACAAATGCACATACACACGTACGTACGCAACTTAATTTTACTTCATTTTCTCTAGCACTTTTACACACATTTTACATACACGAACAATTTACTAGTCTTTAAATATTTTAATTTTATTTTATTTTTTTACTCTGGGTCAGTCATCTCGGATTTTCGAAAATGAATTGCCACCTGATAGTTGCTTCCCACGACAACTGAGCTACAAGTGCACCACACGGCATATTACACACCCTCATTGAGTCAGGAGAATAGTGGGAGGGGGAAAAAGAAATATTACTAAAACAATGAAACCTAGGAATTATAATCACTTTTTTTGACAAAACGCCATTTCACGTCAACCAAGGCAATAAAGCCACAAGAACGCAGGGGGTTGCTGGGAGGTAAAGAGAATTAGAAGACTTTAGTGAGAAGAAAAAGCAATAAGGGAACAAGATTCGGAAAGACAGAATATGGCGATTGACGCTGCATTTGAATTTTTGAAGTTTGTAGTTGGCAGGGAAGCAAGAAATCGGAAAGGAGTTCAACGGGCAAGAAACGAAACAGAAGAAACTATTAGAATAGAACTTACGGTTACATTTAGCGATCATAACAGTAAAATTGTGAGATCTAGTAACGCTTCAATTTACACCGCTCGAAGTATTCAGAAGGTAAGCTCATTAGAGCAACCGACATGAAAATATTTATAGAAAAGAGAGAGGAATTTTTGAAATATGTAGTTGGCAGGGAAGCAAGAAATGTGAAGGGAGTTCCACGGGCAAGAAATGCGAGAGAAGAAACTATTAGAATAGACCTTACGGTTACATTTAGTTATTACAACAGTAAAATTGTGAGACCTAATAGCCAATCTAGTAACAAGCTTCAATTCATAACGGTCGAAGTACTCAGGAGGTAAGCGAATTAGAACAACTGTCATGAAAATATTAATAGAAAAGAGAGAGGAATTTTTGAAGATTGTAGTTGGCGGGGAAGCAAGAAATCGGAAAGGAGTTAAACGCGCAAGAAACGAAAGAGAAACTATTTGAATAGGACTTACAGTTATATTTAGCGATCACAATAGTAAAAATAGTAACCAATCTAGTAGCACACCTTCATTTCATACCGGTCGAAGTACTCAGGAGGCAAGGTTAAATTCTAAACTGATAACGTTAAAAAATCACACTAAAATTTTATAAAGATTGTCAAAAAATTAATAAAATTTTTAAAAGATAAAGATGCTTTCAACTTTTTGCATTATTCTTTTCGTTTTTTTAAAAGAATAACAAGTATTACTGTAATTTATCGAGGAATATTATCCTTTGTAATTTTAACAGATGGCCTTCTTTTCAAACGAGAAGGTCGTGTTGATAGTTATGGAAGTCATATGAGCAGTGGTGGCATCTTAAATTTCCAAGAACCGGTTCTATAAAGGCAGGTAATCTTTAGGAATCAATTCTGCTTATTTTCTTTTAAATCTGAGAAATGAAATCAAATTACTTTATATAGTATAAAAAAGAATTAAACCATTTTTATTAAAACATGTTTTATTAATATATTTCCAGATTGTAATTCTGTTCTCATCACATTTCTGTTCAGAAGTATGATGCTTTTTGACTTTAGTGTCATTAACTATGTTATGTTTTCTTAGCCACATTCAGAATTGTTGCAGTCCCAAAGATCTAATGGAAGACCTATCAAATTTATGACTAGAAGATTGCCATATTTTTAAATTCAAGACGATTTCATTTGTCAGAATAAATATTGTTCATCACAGAAAACCCTCGTTCAGCTCCCGTAGAACTTACAGCAATGGTATTAATTATATTTTTAGCTATTATCGGCTATTAATATATAAGATTATTTTTGGATAATTCAACAACCAATTCGCTAAGCTTTAAAAATTTTAAGAATCAGCGTGAACAGATGCGAACCGGTATGATACCACCACTGCACATCTGGTAATTACGGACGTCTATTTACTTTTGGGTTATTCTCAGGTTTTCATTAGAAATGTTAAGATATCTTTTGTTTGATTCCGTCTGTGATAGAAATATTTCTAATTTGCGGAACTTTTCTGTCAATTCACCGCCAAACAAAAAGAATTGATATTTACTAAAATTCACACCAAAAATCAGAAACGTTCTTTCAAATTTGTTCAAAAATGCAATTTTTTGCCTTAAGTCTCCAAGGGAACTCACACCAATAAGATTCTAGTGATTTTCCAAGCGTAGCTTAGATGTGGCTCAAGGCCGAAAGTATGGTAGTCGTAATTGCTTTAGCGAGACAAGCTTGCTAACCATTACACCACCTCGTGGTGCCCCTCACCAATAAGAGTCTATCATGCTTCGAGAGTCACGAACATGGACTTATTCTTCATTTTATGGTCGGGAAGTCATAACCCTTGGAACCAATTTCCATTCCTTGGCAAATTCTGTCGGGTTACCTACTAATTTTTGAAACCGTTACTAGGAGACGCTCTCAGGAGTATAAATAAACAGTGACATTCTCTGTCATCCTCTTTTTTCCTTTATCGCTTGAGGACGGCTCGATGTCGGACGGACGAGGAAAACGCTTTCCCCACTGGGAAACGCACACGCACATTCGCACCTTTCACTTCATTTTCTCTAGGAATTGCTCACACACACACACACACACACACACACACACACACACACACACACACACACACAAACAATTCACTAGTTTAAATGTTTTCATCATTCATGTTCATTGTTCAGTAACACGCAGCCATATTCTATTGTTTATATATACCCTTTTGTTAATACATACATTATCATTTGTTTGTTCTTGATTTTTTTTTAAAACATTTCTTTACGTGGACTCACATCCCGAGTCCGCCATGTTTGTTGTGGACATTTCAGGAAACGCGCGTGTTTATCTCTCAACGCATAAACCGGCCCGCAACACTTCTCTTCACGGCATTCATTGAGAGAACAGCGCCATCTATACTGTCGATTTGTCAAGCTTAAACTCATATCATGTCCTTTAGAGCATTTCACCGACGGGAGAAGTATATTTACTCGATGTAAGAAGCGAACACCACCTTCCTTGTTGGTGCAATTCTTGTAATTAACGCCAGCAACTTCATGACAAGCTAACAAATATTGATTTAAAATTTATAATTTCAAAAGAGTGCCAAAAATGTATTAAAAACAAACTGATTTAAAATTTATAATTTCTTGGGGTGAATTGATATTTGCGATAAGCAACTTTACATCAATAGGAAATATCCCAATTTTTTTTCTGTTTGGATGAGCGAACGTTATCTTCACCTCCCATCTATAGAAATGTCTACGAAAAAAAAAAAAAATCTAACTTTGAAAGATATTTTTCGCACCTCGAGGAGAGCAACTCATTGCACCATTTTGATCTCACGTTTTCCACTGAGATTAACGCGAGTGATTTATATCGAATCAACTGCTAGGTCGAGTAATTGATAGCGGCTTGGATTGAGGAATCGGAGAGCCGAGTTCGAATTCCAGTCGAATCCATTACATTCACTTAAGTGCTAATATCTTTGGGAAAGGTGTGAATCCTCTTTCTTTTCCCTCCAGCTATGGGTAAATAGCAGGACAGACTGGGTTCTATAGCCTTGGATGGCAACTGGTCTAGGAGAAGGAAAACTCTGAATTCAAACCTGCTCTTAGAGGAGGGTGAATGAAGTCTCTCTGAGCCTTGGTTGGCAATCCATTTAGTGTTGGTGTCACGATAAAAAACACCCTTGATGGCCCTAGCGAAGCATCAAGAATTCAGCTATTTTGACAAGATTATGAACTACACCAATCAAAGTAATGGTGAGTTCAATCTCGGCTGAGGCCGCAAGATGATGATGATGATGTTAGGTCGACTCCTAAGGCGGTTGATTTATTCTGTCATACCAGACAACTTTCCTCGTCAGAATTCGTTTTGCACATTTATATATCTAGCATTCGTCCGTGAATTGAATGATGCTGATCTTGTCTTCCTACCATACATCTCTAAATTCTTGATAAAAAGGGTCTGCAATGTTATTGGTACTAGACTGGCATCTCGGGTTCAGTCACTTTCCCATTGACGTGACGTTGCTTCCCACTGACTTTTCTATAAATGTTTCAAAGGCAGTTGTTTTAATGAGTTCTCCCCCTGAGTACTGTTGTTTTATCCCCCACAACAAAAAAAAATATGGGGAGGAGTTAGGACTTCATAGAGATTTTGACGTATTATGATGGATGTATTAAGAATGGTATCATCATCATCTTGCGGCCTCAGCCGAGATTGAACTCACTAATACTTTGATTGGTGTAGTTCATAATCTTGTCAAATAGCTGAATTCTTGATGCTTCGCTAGGGCTATCAAGGGTGTTTTTATCGTGACACCAACACTAAATGGATTGCCAACCAAGGCTCAGAGAGACTCCATTCACCCTCCTCTAAGAGTTTTCCTTCTCCTAGACCAGTTGCCATCCAAGGCTATAGAACCCAGTCTGTCCTGCTATTTACCCATAGATGGGGGAGAAGAAGAGGATTCATACCTTTCCCAAGGGTGTTAGCACGTAAGTTAATGTAATGGATTCGACTGGAATTCGAACTCGGCTCTCTGATTCCCCAACCCAAGCCGCTATCCATTACTCCACCGTGCCTCCATGAATGGTATATAAGAAGGTCCTATTTTGGTTATTTACACTGTTTGGACAGTTGTCCTCATCTTTATTGCCATATTCACGACTTTTTGGCCGTTGTACGCTTCGGCCTTCTTCAGGTGACTGGAATATCCAACTGAACCCTTTATTTCATCCACCGGGGTAGATTGTTCTAGTTCCACGTGCCATGCCTCTTCCGGAGGTCTCAGCGATCTCCCTTTAACTCTGCTCTCCAGGTTTTTCTTTTGTTTTATAGCCAGCTCTTTGGGTCAAGTGACTGGATCCAACCAACGCTTTTATCCGCGGGACCATGTCGTGAATATGGCAATAAAGACGAGGATAACAGTCCGAGCAGTGTAAATAATTACAATACCTTGTCCCAGAAATATAGAGAGATCCTGAAGAAGGCCGGAGCGTACAGCAGTCGAAACGTCGTGAATATGACAAGAGAAATGAGTACAACAGTCCGAACAATGTAAATAATGTAGATAATTACAATACCATGTCCTAGAAATATAGAGAGATCCTGAAGAAGGTCGGAGCGTACAACGCTCGAAACGTTGTGAATATGATATTAGAAATGAGAACAACGCTCTGAATAATGTAAATAATGTAAATAATTAGAAGACGTCATCTTAGAAATATAGACAGGTGTTGTTTTGGTATAAGTAATATTGTGATATGTTTGGGTCAGTGATTGCGACTAGCTAAGTTTAATAATAAGACAGAAGACCAGCCTTTCCCCTATCACCCCTTTTGGACTTTTGCCATATTTTTATATTTTATTACGAAATAAATATCGCTTTCTTCCTTAGTACCCCGTTTACTACTAGACTGGCAACTAGGTCTCACCATTTTACTGTTGAACTAGTTAAATTCAACCGTAAGTTTTATTCTAATAGTTTCATGTTTCGCTCTCCTCCCTTGTGACACGCCCTGCCATCTACAGGCTACAAAAATTCCTCTGCCTTATCTATAAATATTTTCATGACGGTTGCTCTAATGAGCTTACCTCCTGGTATGTATGCTCATTGGCCCTTTTTATTTCTGTCCCTATTTTTCTTTAAGTTTAATTCCCCATCCCCTCCCTTGTTAGGTGGTCAGTGATGTCAGTTCGCTGGTGGATGCGGACGCCTTTCGTTTCGCGTGAGTGGTTTTTCGTATTTGTTGTTATGTCTGAATGAGTGCATGTCAGTGTGAGTGATTGGTATGAATGAATGGTTTATACTATTATAGTCCCGCATTGATTTCGGCCAGTGAAGTGATGTTTCTGTCACATTTAGTAATTGTGGTGGGTTTTATTACTAATCTTATTTTTCTTTAGTTTCTTATAAATAGTTTTTGTGTTCATATTGTAAATACTCATTGGGGCTAGTTTTTTAGAATTGTTGTTTTATAACAGACAATGAATTTTTAATATGGGGACTAGTTAGTATTTTCATAGAGACAAAGAGGTATTATGGTGATTGTAGTAAGAAAGGTACGTATGAATGCGTTGTTTTGGTGTAAGGAATATTGTTCGTACTGAAAAGTTTGCGGCTAGGTAAGTTATAGTTAAGACAGAAGAAGACCGTCCTTTCCCCAATCCCCTTTTCGGCCTTGTGCCACATTTCTGTATTGTACAGAATAAATATAGCTTACCTCCTGAGTACTTCGACCTGTGTGAACTGAAGCGTGCTACTAGATTGGCTATTAGGTCTCACAATTTTACTGTTGGGATCGCTAAATGTAACCGTAAGTTCTATTCTAATAGTTTCTTCTCTCACATTTATTGCCCCCCTTTTCATTCCTTATCTTCCGGCTACCAACAATATTCAAAGATTTAAATGCAATGTCAGTCGCCATCTTCTGTCTTTTTGAATTCTGTTCTTTTATTGTCCTTTCTAAAGTTTTCTTATTGTTTTCTACTCCCAGTAACCTCTTGTGTCTTAGTGGCATTATCACCTTGCTTGGGGCGAAATGATTAAAAAGAAAAAAACCAGCGCGGTTCCATCGACTCCGTAACTTACGAAATACCGGGCGCTGAACTTAAGACTTCGCTGTCGTTTGGGGTACACGCTAAAGGCGACGTCTTTCTCTTTCTCTCTTTCGGACATGCGCGCGAACACATTTACATATATACATATACATATAGCAGGAGGCGCTGAAAACTTTTTACTCAGAAGCATCTCCCTAAAAGTTATTTTGCTACTCAATAATAACTATAGACAGTTTCTAAACTCTTTTACTCCTCATAAAAGAACATAGGTAAGGACATTAATAAAACTGAATAAAAACTTCTATTCTTGTCTATAACATTCAAAGAAACATATATAAAAGAAGGATTGCTACATATGCAAAAAAAATATATCATTATTATGATTATAACTACATTCTTTTGTTTTGACCATGAGACTCGGGTTCGAATCACACCAGGCTCGATTTGTCAGACTTCCTGACGTTATCAGGCTGGATGGGTCGATCCCAGCGTACGGCACCCTTGGAAAGTGCCTGAAAACCATACCACGGTTCGATCCACGCTTGTGAGTGAAATTGGGCAGATGGCACTTAGCTGTGTTAGCACGAAGTCACAAGTCATCGTGGCCGACGGCTTAAGCGTGCTGGCCTTGTTCAAATTGTTGATCACGCTAGATAACAGGATCTTTCCCAGAAAATGTAACTAAGGTCTGCTCAGTATAGTTACAGTATAAACTATAGGTGAGCTCTGTGGGTATTGAATAAGTACTAATGTGCCTGAGCAAGCGTCTGAAATAGGGATTGGCTGGCCGCCCTAGTAGACGGATATCCTCGAATACGAGTGGCCAGCTATACATACATATATATACATATCCTTATGCAAGTTAATTGAAACAAAAAGAATAATTCCGTTATTATTTACTTTTCTTTGTAATTTTCCAATGAAACATGACCCAGTGCACATGTTAATACTTCATATGTCCATTCCACGAAATCGTTCCTTGTAAATTGACCACGGATTCTCGATGGGTTTTAAATCAGGAGAGTTTCCGTGCCGGTCTATAGTACTCTGAATTGCTCACTGGTAAGGCTGTTCGTCATAGCGTTTCAATTTTCGTACGCTTCCTTTGAGTAACGTCCATCGCATCTATTAGGACAACTAATCGACAGTCGAAACAATAGTGTCTGGGCGTGATAAAAATCTGATGAAATCATTTCATCATACACCCCGAAAAGAGATTCATATTACTGCACGTCACTGCAAATGACCTAATCGGAGGACAAAATAGAAATGGATTACACCCTGTCACTCCAGTGGGTCAAAAACTGACCGTATACTGAAAGAAAGGAAACTGAAGCGGTTGTTTCAATCAATTTGCACAAGGGTGTATGTAGGATCCATCCCTAAAGATGGTTTGGTTCCTTCAACCACATTAGAAATTTGTTGACTCTTTCTTCCAGGTTTTATCTTTACAAAGGTCAGATCAGACCAAAAATGATGTATTGCCTCCATGTCTGGGATGGAGCTGTCCAGTCTTGACTCCTTTATGGAACAGACTCCTGCATGGATATTTCCCTGAACACTACAATCTTAACCACACCAAGGCTAGGATCAATCATTAACTATCCGTCATATCCACTTCATCTCCACTTCCTACTTCTTTCTCCTACATTCTTATTACACACCTCATTCAGTAACCCTCTACTTTGAGTGGCTCTTAGGTCTTATATTGGGTGAACTAAAGTGAAAATGAACTTATCTTAGAACTATTTTACTGACCAGTTTATATTATAATTATAACTATATATATTATGATCATATATATATATATATATATATATATATATATATATATATGAAAATATATAGAAAATAGGAAGGAACTGGTTAGGTAAATAATCCAAAGTTCCTTAGTATTTTAGTCATTATTTTTAAAAAATAGTGCTCGATACAAAAGTAGAGCATAAATATAATTATTTATTTAAAATATGATTCCAACTCGCGACATAAGGGTCTCATGTTTCAAAACAAGAGCTGAAAACTTCAATATAATTATTTGAATTAAATTGAGTTAAAGTAAGCTCTGTTCCATCTTCAAGCGAAATTTTTTCAAATACGTTATTCCCCAAAACAATTTCGCTTGAAGATGGAACAGAGCTTGGTACTTTAACTCAATTTAATTCAAATAATTATATTGAACTTTTCGGCTCTTTTTTAAAACATGAGACCTCTTATGTCGCGAGTTGGAATCATATTTTAAATAAATATATATATATATATATATATATATATATATATATATATATATATATATATAGTTACTGGATACACGTGTTCGAGTAGACATCCATTTATTTTTAATGGCGTAATTGATGGCAACTTGTCCAGATAATCGAGGGTCTTGAGGCTTACCACCATATCAGGTTGAAACACCAGTTCTCGTCCGATGGCCGATGTTAAGCAACGTAGGGCTTGGTCAGTACCTAGATGAGTGACAGTTTGGGAATACACTGTAAATTCGAATGTATAATATTTCAAAGTATTCCATTGTATAATAAACTAGCAGCATGGCCCGGCGTTGCCCGTGCTTGATTCAAAAATCGTACGACTCATACAGCAATCGTTATCACTTGACTTAAAATATTTTTGCCCTTCCTTGCCTTTAAAGGAGTGCCCTTTGCCATGCTAATGTTGCTATATGCTTTACTTATTGCCTATCTCACACTGCGATTTTTTCTAAGCTCTATACTAAACATTAAATCTGTTACGAAAAAAGAACTAAACAAAATGAACACAAAACCATCAGCTTTAAAAAAGGACTCGTAACTGGAAAAACCGAATGAAAAAAGAATGTTAACAACAAATACTTTTCCACACCCAACCCAGTTCTGCGGAATCAGAATCAACATTGAGTTTAAGCAAGCGAATGATCCAATTGGAGTAAAGTGCCATGCAGATTTACATTTTTCCCACTTGTGACGAATGCATCTATCGATTTTTTTGCATGCTAGCATGCTAGTTAACATTCGTGTCAGTCAGCTGTTGGCTCTCAAACTGGCCAATAGAATCTTCCTGCCTATTCGTGGCAGCCAGCTATAGGCTCTCACTCTGGCCAATAGAAAATGGCCGCAAACTACATGAAAACTGCCGTAGAAGCATGAAAAAATCGATTATTTCCACTATCGATGGGAGTTGGGAAATGCAAAGTCGTTCTTGGCCTTCCCGCTAACTTGGAGTATGTGCATGTAAATTTTGGTGCAAATCCGTCGAAAATTGCGATTGTGCATTCGTTACACACACACACACACACACACACACATATCCTGCCTTTTATAGATAGAGATGTAATTCCAATGTATACTACTCATTTCAATGTAATTCCAATGTATAAAACTCATTATAATGTATAAATCTATAGGAAATGCTCCGTTGCTGAAAATAAAGTCACAAAATTGAATCCATTATTCCTTTTATTTACTTTCTTCTGTGAGTTGCATTCCACCAATTTGGCTGATCGTGGAACCGTTTTTTCTCATTTTTACATTGAAAATCGCTAAGCGGCATCGAGCCGTGAAGAATTTGTCCAATTTTAACATTTCAGCAAGAAAAAAAGAATAAAATTAATAGAAAGAAAAAAAATAATGATGAGTGGATTTGTTACTTCGTTTCTCCGACAGCTATTATATTTTTCTCTTTACTTTTTCTATTCTTGATTTATAAATTCTCAAACCAAAAGAGTGAAGTCTATAATGCTTCAGAGCTTGGCTGATTTTCTGTGTTCGAACTTCGTATCACTTTTCTGTCGCTGAAAAGAAGAAAAAAAAACAGTTGAAGAACTGATGCGACTCGCTATTCCGTTGCATATCGGACATAGAAATAAAATAAAGTGAGAATTTAAACAAGTGTGGATTGTTTTTTTTTCTTTAAACTGGAAACCCGACGCACGAAAAATTCTTCAACTGTTGGTGATCAATGATGAACGTAAAATTGCTCTAAAACGCAGCAAATCGTTGTCGAGATTCGGGAATAAACGATGCATCCTCCTGGAATAATAACCTGTGAAATAATGACTATTATGGTCGTTCTCATAATTCGAAGAGTACTTGGAAACGTGCCAAAATACATCAGAGATGGGATTAAAGAAATTTGTGATGTGAGAAAGGCTGGATAATTTTCTGACAATACTGGGGTCTGCAAGGGGGTTTAAAATGGTAGATTTGAAAAATCTTGCAGTCACACAATCTTCAGAGATTCGTAACCATCAGATATTTTGGTGTGAACAAGAACACTAGTGAATAATAATAATAATAGTAATAATGAAACCATATAATAATCATCAATATGTATTTACTTATATATTTCCTGTCTCATCTGTAGTTGCAAGAGAGGTAAAACAGCTTAAGTTAGTAAATCTATGAGTGATTAATTCCCTTCGTCGTTTTAGTAATTTATACAAATAAAATATTTATCTGTATTTAGGCAAAATGATTTATTCCTACGTTTTTGAAATTGCAGTCTTATTTGTTCAAGCTTTTCATGTAAGGCACTCAGATACCTTTGTCTATTAAGTGATCGTTTTATTTCAACTTGGTCTTGATATAAACTTTGTCGTTGTCATCTTTGTCGTTCTGTTGCTATTTTTTCTACCGAGAGATATTTCTATTTCACGTCTTTATGAAACATAACATTTTTAACATGAAAAAATATTGAGCAAGAAGAAATTAATTAATCATGGATTCCATTAAACGGTGTGCGACGTTAGTAGTTTGCACACGTAATTATTTTCATGCGTTTTAAAGGCGGAGATGAAGGTGGAGTCTGGATATAGTTTTTTTCAGAATGTCCACCTTAAAAATGTTCATTGAAATTAGAGCCGTCTGTGACAAAATCTTTCGTAAGCTAAATCATTGATAGCGTGAAAAAACTGAACTACAAATAGAAGAAGAAGAAGAAGAAGAAGAAGAAGAAGAAATGTGGGACATAAAGCAGTTTCTGATCCGGTTGGAGCTTTGGGTCTGATAAAAAAACGAACTCAACAACAAATCAAAATCCCTGGGGCATCATCTGTTTAGGAAATCCCAAAAGTTCTAACAGACAGCCCGTATCCTGCAAATAACTTTTTTTTTGTTAATTGCTTGTTGTTTGTTTAATTATGTGGAAAAAAACGAAGAATCACATCCTCCGACTGACCTAGATCAAAGGCCATGACCAAGCACGTGACAAAGAAATGTACGTTAAAATGTGTTCTGGCTGTGTAAGGGCCAGAAATAAAGACACAAAGATAGAAATTGAGTTAAACAAATATTTTTTTTAAGCGTTTCACCCCAAGCAAGGCGGGAAGCAACTAGGACGCAAGGGGTTACAGAAAATTTGGAGCAAGATCAGATAGGAGTGATAGAAGAAAGGATAAGGAGACTGGTAATGGATAGATCAAGCCAACTGGAGATGTCGATTGACATTACATTTGAATAGCTGGAGATTATAGCTCTCAGGGAAACTGGAACAGGGAAGGGAGTTCCACAGGCGAGAGGCGCGAGACATGAAGCTATTGGAGTAGAAGAGACGGCTACATTTAGGAGGTTCGATAGTGAAGGGGTGAGAGCGGGATGCCAGCCTCGTAGGACGCTTGAACTCATGAAGTCTGGGAACCAGCGAATGCAGCTCCTCGGAGCAATTGCCATGAAAGTATTTGTAAAAAAGACAGAGAGAGGCGACGGCGCGTCTGTGAGAAAGTGACTGTGGACGAGATGCCAGATCAGGGCCAATTACATTGCATATCCGCCTCTGGAGCCTATCAAGAACCCCGAGGCAAACAGAAGGGGCTCCAGACCATATATGGCAGTAATACTCCATGCAAGGGCGAATTGTTGATTTGTAGATCTGGAGGATCGATTCCGGGGAGAAAAATTTCCTGGCGCGGCACAGGGAGCCAACTTTCCTTGCGGTGGACGAAGCAATTGACTCAATGTATTTGTTCCATCTCAGGTCAGCAGTCAACGTGAGACCGAGCAGCCGCAGAGAAGTGCTCTCGAGAAATTAAGCGTCAGACATTCTAATGGAGGGCAGGGAAATTAACAGAAACAGTAATACAAACATTTGCAAACGAGGGTGTTACAACAAGAATGTTCAGTCCAACTGTCAGAGCTAACTGCTGGAAACTTCAACCCCCAAAAGGCAGTACCTGCTCCTATTTATAGCTGTGAGAGTCCAAAAAGGTAAAAAGAAATAATAATAATAATAATAATAATAATATCAGATAAACACGGGTTTCGGATATCAGATTTAAGTTTTAAGATAATAATTTTTTCCCATGATAGCCAACAGGAAGGACCAAATCGACCTCTTGAGGAAATTTTCTTTGTTTTTCTTTCTAGCAGTTGTTCACCTGTTGGTTTAAAGAAGGAATACTTTTCTTGTTCCATTTACAAATAAAACATATACTAACATATTTGTATCACTTCAAACAATGTTAATTGTAAAATATAAAAACAAAAAAAATTGGGCCCTTCTCAAATACGAGAGTCCATTAAAAATAACGTTTGAAGTAATAAATAAGTAAAAAAAAATACGTCGGATAAAAATAAATAAAATTCATTAATTCCTTAGAAAATGCTTTGTTTACGTTTCGGATACAAAACTGAGCGGATAGGCTGTCGAGAAAAATCTGAACTCGGAGATGTGCTTTAAGGCAATGGAACCATTCTTGGCTATTTTCGTGACGTGATAATGGATATGTGCAGAACTGCACGAAGTCAACATTTGAGAACATGTTAGGTCAATGTAAGAATGTTCTTAGCAACTAGAAGAATTTAGAAAACGTTATTGTATTCATATTGTCAAGTGAAAATGACGTCAAGACAACGCACACAATTATATCAAGAAATCAAAAGAAAATGGTTGAATTCGTCAATACAACAATAAAAACAATATTTCCACACATGATATTACTTGACGTAATTTATTCTTTTTTTTACCGCTTCCTAGATTTTATTATTTTTTTTACCCCTTCCTAGTTTTTATTCATTTTTTACCTCTTCCTTTTGTTTATTCTTTTTTACTCCTTCCTAGTTTTTATTTTTTTTACCCCTTCTTAGATTTTATTCATTTTTTTACCCCTTCCTATTGTTTATTTTTTTACCACTTCCTAGTTTTTATTTTTTACCCCTTCCTGGATTTTATTCATTTTTACCCCTTCCCATTGTTTATTCTTTTTTACCCTTTCCTAGATTTTATTCATTTTTTACCCCTTCTTATTGTTTATTCTTTTTTACCTCTTCCTTTTGTTTATTTTTTTTACTCCTTCTTAGATTTTATTCAATTTTACCCCATCCTAGTGCTTCTTATTGCTTCACCCCTTCCTTTTGTTTATTCTTTTTTACCTCTTCCTTTTGTTTATTTTTTTTACCCCTTCTTAGATTTTATTCAATTTTACCCCATCCTAGTGCTTCTTATTGCTTTACCCCTTCCTATTGTTTATTCTTTTTTACCTCTTCCTTTTGTTTATTTTTTTTACCCCTTCTTAGATTTTATTCAATTTTACCCCATCCTAGTGCTTCTTATTGCTTTACCCCTTCCTATTGTTTATTCTTTTTTACCTCTTCCTTTTGTTTATTTTTTTTTACCCCTTCTTAGATTTTATTCAATTTTACCCCATCCTAGTGCTTCTTATTGCTTTACCCCTTCCTTTTGTTTATTCTTTTTCTAATCCTTCCTAGTTTTTATTTTTTTTTACCCCTTACTAGATTTTATTCTTTTTGTACCCCTTCCGAGTTTTATTCATTTTTTTACCCCTTCCTATTGCTTATTCTTTTTTAGTTCTTCCAAGTTTTTATTTTTTACCCCTTCCTAGATTTTATTCATTTTTTTACCTCTACCTATTGTTTATTCTTTTTTACCCCTTCTTAGTTTTTATTTTTTACCCCTTCCTAGATTTTATTCTTGTTTTAACCTTCCAAATTTTTATTCATTTCTACCCCTTCCTTTTTCTTTGTTCATTTTATTCTACTTTACCACTTTCTAGTTCATTCTCAGTTTTTATTGTTTTTTACCCCTTCCTATAATTTATTTTTTTTCCCTTTCCTAGTTATTACTCATTTTTTTACCCCTTCCTATTGTTTATTCTTTTTTACACCTTTCTAGATTTTATTTTTTACCCCTTCCTCGATTTTATTCTGTTTTTAACCCTTCCTAGTTTTTATTCATTTTTTACCCCTTCCTTTTTCTTTATTCATTTTTTTACCCCTTCCTATCTTTTATTCTTTTTTACACTTTCCTAATTATTATTCATTTTTTTACCCCTTCCTAATTTGTATTCGTTTTTTACCCCTTTCTCGTTCATCTTACGAAGTATTATAAAGTAATCCACATATTTCTTGCCTTTATTTCTTTGTTTTTTCGTAGAGCCATGATCGCCTAACGTCCTAAAGGTGCACGACACACAAAAGAAGAATGAGATCAGAAAAAAAAATGCTCAGTTTGAAACTTCACTGGGAGTTCGATTTATCGTTTCCTTCCTTAAGTAAAACCGCGCAGAAGAAACGAGCATGCGCAGAAACGCATATTTTCCAAATCTACCTAAACAAATTTCATTAATCAATTCATGACTTATACACGCATCAAACCAACAATGTGCAATCAATTTCGTGCCTTCAAATATCTTCATATTCACCAAACGGGGCTTCGTCGCTTCTTTTCCGTCATAAATATTCATGAAACCGTGGCGACAATTCAGATAGTCATCAACACGTTACAACATGGCGGTCCTGTTCAGTAGGTATGTAGAGTTAATAGCAGACGACCGTTCAAAAGCACTCGTCAGTTGGTTCAGTGAAATTAGATTGAACGTTAGAGAATGAGTTGGTGCGTTCAAAGTGGACGACTGGAAATGAAATCAAGTTATTGCATAAGCGAGTAGATCGCGAAGGTACCATGCTTTGTCCTTCATCGTATTTCTTGAATGACCCCATTTCTTCCCCAGATCCCAGGAGATAACTTTTACTGTACTACATGATACTAACGGTAGAAAGTAATCTACTAAATTGGGAGAGGAAGATGTGTAGAAAGGCAGGATCTGGATGTATTACTCAATACAATGTTAATCAATACTTTCACAGCAACACATGTTAATGGGTTCAGGATCAAACGGAACGTCTACTCAAACACGGGTATCCACTAAAAGTAACGTTTGATGTCATAAGAATATGTTGGATTAAAAAATAAAATCCATTAATTCAAGCGTGATAAACGCTTAGGCGATCATGTATCTTTCGATATATCGACTGACGAGGCAATTTTGTTTTTCCGGCAGTAGGATGACATTTCTTTCTGCGGTAGACCAGTTGACATCCGAGGCTACAGAACCCGGTCTGTCTTGCTATTTACCCATAGCTGGGGGGGGGGAGAAGAAGAGGATTCATATCTTTCCCAAGTGCGTAAGTGTATTTCAGTCAGTTATTTGCCATGCGTGATACACGTTTAGGCGATCATGTATCTTTTGATACATGACTGACAAGGCAGATTTTTTTCCCGCAATAGGTTGCCATTTCTTTCTGCGTTAGACCAGTTGCCATCCCAGGCTAAAGAACTTGGTCTGTCCTGCTATTTATCCATAGCTAGGGGGAAAAGAAGTGGATTTATACTTTTCCCAAGGATATTAGCACGAAAAGTGAACGCAGTGGATTCGACTGGAATCCGAACTCGGCTCTCCGATTCCTCAAACCGAGCCGCTATCCATTATTATACGGATACGAAACTGGGTAGATAAGCCTTTCGAGAAAGTACGAACGAGTGAGTGTACTCTAAAGGTAAACAGAACCCTGATTAATTGTGGAGCTCTTTGTAGTCGAACGGTAAAAGCTCGCCGGATCAGATGGTACTTTCTTCTGAAAAGAGTAACGCAGGATCGAATCCTACAGGGGGGCACATTTTCTGTGATCAGTTTTCTCGAGTGATGGTCATACTTACGATATAAATGTGTATTGTTTACCTGCATAGTGTTATTAGTGTTGGTGTATATGTATATATATTTATTTATGTGTTGGTTAGAGTATTTGCACTGAGGAATGTGTAGGTTTGAATATAAGTGTATTTATTATATATATATATATATATATATATATATATATATATATACGTGTGTGTGTGTATGTGTGTGTATATATATGTGTGTGTGTGTGTATATATATAATGTGGGAAGGTATGGTAGATTAGAAGAGAAAAGGTTAAAAATTGTTGATGTATATGTGTATGTGTGTGTGTATATATGTATGTGTGTATGTGTGTGTGTGTATATGTGTGTATGTGTGTATATATATATATATATATATATATATATATATATAAATATATATATATGTATATAAGTATATGTATGTATATGTGTATGTGTGTATATGTATGTGTGTGTATGTATATATATATATATATATATATATATATATATATATATATATATATATATATATATATGTATGTGTATGCACCCCAATTTATGGCGGTATAATGGTTGGCAAGCATGGTTCGCTAGATCAATTGCGACTGAGTAGTGAGTTCGTTCCTCACTGGGTGCCCCCTAATTTCGGCTTTGTGCCACGATATATTTGTATATATATGTATGTGTGTGTGTATGTGTGTATGTATGTGTATATATATATCTGTGTGTATATATATATGTATATATCTGTATGTGTCCTATTTTATTGTGTATGTATATTTATATTTAAGTATATTT
This sequence comes from Acanthosepion pharaonis, assembly GCA_903632075.3. NCBI lineage: Eukaryota > Metazoa > Mollusca > Cephalopoda > Sepiida > Sepiidae > Acanthosepion > Acanthosepion pharaonis. The sequence continues at coordinate 1,015,019 of CAHIKZ030005519.1, read as the reverse complement.
GTGTTTGTATGAATGTGTTTATATATTTGTATGTTAGGGTATATGTATATTGGTGTGTGTTGGTATTTGAATGTATATTTATGTATGTATATGTTAGTACATTTATATATGTATTTGGTTGAGTGTTGTATTTATATGTATGCATGTGTATATATTGGTAGTTGTTATTGTAGATAGATATATTTATATATATGTTTGTTTGTAGATATGTATGTATGTGTGTATATATATTTATGTATGTTTTTGGATGTATATGTGTGTGTTGGCACCTATTATGTATGAGTTTGTTTGTGTGTATTTGTGGGTATGGAAACTTTGGTATGTCAGTACACTTATTTCTGTGGGTTTCTTTATCCTGTTTTTCTTTGCCTAATATATAATGAAACTATTATCAACTTATATGATTAAAATATATTTTTATTGATATTTGTGGTTTTGGAATTTTCGTTTTAATATATTAAATAATATTATTTTTAACCATTTTTATCTTTGTATATTTGCTCCCTTAAGTTATAATTTAAGAAGTGGTTAGCATTTATTTAATGATACTTTAAGTCTTAAATATTTATTGGTTGTGGTATCTGATTGTCTAGATCATTGTCTGTGGATGCGTGTACGTGTATCTATCGGTGTCTATGTGTAGGTAGAGTGTATTCACATTTAATTGTGTGTGTGTATAGGTGTTGGTTTCCCCGTTTCCTTTTTTCATAAAGGGTTGTAGTGATGTTCCTGTCTCGTTGCCTTTTCTTTTCTTTCCCTTTTTTTTGTGTGTGTGTATATATATATCTAAATATGTCTGGGTGCTTATGTATTATAATCTGATTGTGTTTTTGTTGTTTTGCGCTTGAGTTTAAGACCACATTCACACACTTTAGAATAAAAAAAATATATACATGTATTGTCAAATGGCCGGACATATTGTAACGTCTTGTCGAACCTAATTTCAACGAAGAAATAAATTGAATAAACATATATATTTTTTCTTTTCTCAATAATTTTGTAGTTTTTAAACTTAATAGTGATTAAATTTGGATTTTAAAATTGCCAGTTTTTAATTTTAATATTAAATTTTATCATATAATTTTATAATTATTGGTTAGTATAAATTATTTTTAATATTACACGCATTTTAAAGATCTAAATAGCTATTATAACATGATTTCGTTGTCAAGCTTTTGAATCTTTCTATACTTCATTTTTGATTGGTTATTCTAGCTTTTGTAACAATGTTTCCCTCTAGTGTAGGATCGTTAATTAATCTGAAACTTTTAAAACCATTTATTTTATCTTCAACATCATCACTTGATAAGACACCGAGTGTGTTGAAACAAAAGGGCTATTTTTGTAGTGATTTTATAACATACTTATGTTATAATTTTTTATAAATAATAATTATATATATATATATATATATATATATATATATATATATATATAAGCATTACAGTTGTATTAATCAAGATTAATACTATTATTAATATGATTTATTTTATTTTATTCCTATTTTGCTGGTAATCTTTAATAATTTATGTATTAACTATAATTTATATTGATGTAGATTTCAAATGTTGTGCATTTCAAGTTTTATCATGAGATGTCTAAATATGATAACTCTCTCTTCCTTTTCCCCCTCTCTGTCCTACTTAACCTTTTCTTCCCTCTTCATCTCCCCCCCCTTACCTGCTTTACTATTTGTTTCCCTTTTTTTCTTCTTTTCTCTTCCTGTCTAAAAATTATTTAAGAGGTCAATTGTCTGGCCTCTTAACTGGGTACACTTAAACCTAAGTAAGTTATTAAGGAGAGTTAAAAAAAAACAAAAAAAACAACCTATTTCCATTCCCATGATGGACCTTTCCATAATCCTCCAACCACCCCTGTCACCTTATATCAATCTAAAACTCTCCCTCAGAAATTGTATTAAAAATAAAAGAAACCTAATTCTTTTGTAATTAGAGATGTGACCCGATGAACCAGGAAAAATATATTTTCTGAGGAAATAAATTATAGTCATGGAACCTTAATTTTGTCTCTTTTTTAATCATATATATTCATAATCCAGCAAGTTTTTATTTAACTTTAGTGCACACTCACTTGTTAAGATTTTCTGTCACATGCTTGAATGAAGATACGCCTCTTTCTCTCTCTTTCTCTCTCTCTTTCTCTCTCTCTCTCTCTTTCTCTCTCTCTCTCTCTCTCTCTCTCTATATATATATATATATATATATATATATATATATATATATATCCATTACATTCACTTACCCTTGGGAAAGATATGAATCCTCTTCTTCTCCCTCCAGCTATGGGTAAAATAGCAGGACAGACTGGGTTCTATAGACTTGGATGGCAACTGGTCTAGGAGAAGGGCAACTCTGAATTCAAAACCTGCGGAGGGTCGTTTGGGGACCTTGTGGCACTTGGTGCACCAGGTCTCTGAATTCGGCCCTGTAAAAAGTGTGGCTGGTCCTGCACAAAACCGTCACCACTATAATCGAATCTCATGTGTTGGTGTCGGGCTGTCGGTTTCCTGGGAACTGATCTACTTGACCCTCATACGTCGAATCTCGACGGGAGAGTCGACTATATATATTGATAATATTAGTGGTAAATATACACATACATATGCAATGATATATCTAAAAAATATATAAATATATATATACATACATACACATACATATATATTTGTATAAAAAATAAATTGAAGAGGATAGAATCCAGGTAGAACTCAATGTCTAGGACAGAGTAAGGATATAATAAAAAGGCTTAAACACTAATATTCCATGGTCATAATTTATTTCATTGGAACCGCAAATACGATCCAACTCATCAGACCTACAAATTCATATATATATATATATATATATTTCTAAACAGTTAAGCACTTATTTTTAATGCACTTTTTTATTACATTAAACGTTATTATAGTCGATACACATATTTTCGTGTGTCTTACGTCTGTCGGACTGTACATTTGAAAAATCTTAACAAAGAAAGAGCGCTCTTGGGCATGGATCGAACTTGCGTCCCTCTTTATAGGAGAAACCACCTTTTGATTCGGCGTAATTAACCGCTCAGCTACAGAGAGCGTCACACTCCAGCAAGTTATACAGGGAGGTAAAAAAAGGATAACAAAGCCTTGCTGGACTGCAACGGTCTCACTAGGCCAGGCGGTAAATTACATGAAGATAATGAAGTCACTATTTATAACATAAAGTCTTCTCATTCTCTTTCACTCCCAGTAACCCCTTGCGTCTTAGTGACATTATCGCCATCTTCTTTTTCCTGAAACCTGTTCTTTTATTGTTCTTTCTCCTCACTAAAGTCTTCTCATTCGCTTTCACACCCAGTAACCCCTTGCGTCTTAGTGACATTATCGCCATCTTCTGTATTCTTGAAACTTGTTCTTTTATTGTCCTTTCTCCTCACTAAAGTTTTCTCATTCTAGTTTACATTCCCAGTAATTCCTTGCGTCTTAGTGGCATTATTGCCTTGATTTGGTGGAGGGAATGATTAAAAAATATCGGTTAGACAGGAAGGCACCGATATAATATAAACGACATGAAAAACAGCAGATGCAACCTTTTACAATGGCGAAAACAACGGGTCGATTAAATAGAGCGTAGAAAATTCACTAACCTTTTTGCTGTCGGCAATGTACGCATGCTCATGCACACGCGCAAATCGTATTTATTTGTGATTGTGCTGCGACCACCCAGGTATGAAACGATGGAAAATGAAAAGGCTCGTTCTGAATATTTTTCATTGAACGCTTCTTGACCCCTTCCCCCGAACCCCCCCCCCAAAAAAAAATAAAGAGAAAAACAAAAAGAAGCCAGGCACTTGATTCCGATCACAGGTTTGTTTGTGCTTAGTCGGCTCAAGTGAGCCGTGGACAAGTTGTGTTGCGTGATGATACGCGAAATTGTATTCCTTAAAACGCCGACGGCAATCGAAAGCTATGATGGCGCAAATGATCATTTGCTGCCGCTTATTGATCCGAAATTGGCCACCGGCGGTCACGATGAGACACTGAGACTCGTAGCATTGGCTGACTGCTAATAATCATTCGCACGCCACAGTGATGTTCCTGGCGTTTTTCATACTGTTTCCTATGTGCCATCACGGATATATTCACGTCAACGAGGTATTTTAACCAAAATTAGTTTAGTCGAGAGGGTGACGATGTCGCACTGATTACTCCAACCATTTTTCTCAAGACAAACGACGTTTGCACAAATATTTTTTATGCATATAAGCAATTTTTAAACGTAACTTGAAGAAGGCAGGCATACTGTCGAAATATTGTTAAACATTGTTAAACAGTGTCTTTTGCGTTTCGTTTTTTTCTTAAATAGCGCTTTTCTCTAAGTAGTGAAAATATTGGAAGAGTTACGTCAATCATTAAGTTTAATAATAATAATAATAATAATAATAATAATAATACCCATCGGTGGCTCCGTAATGCATGGTTAAAAGCTGAAACTAGGTTTTATTCTTTCTGTACAGGACCAATGCTTGTTAACTGGAAATTATCAAGCACATATACTAAAATATTGTGTGGGTCCAAAATGCAGAGTCTGTGATAAATATCCAGAAACAATTAATCATCTTGTATCAGGTTGCATGGTATTGGCACCCACTGAATATAAAACTCGGCATGACAGAGTGGGCTAATATCTGCACTGGAAAATCTGCAACTTCTACGGGAAGGAAACGGAAAGAAAAGGGTATGAACACCACCCAGACCCGGTTACGGAGATAGGACCTGTTACAATTCTATGGGACAACACAATACACACTGACAGAACAATCAAGGCCAACCGCCCAGATATTGTTATTAAAGACCACAAACAAAAACGGTGCCTCCTTATTGACATGGCAGTCCCTGCTGACTGCAATGTATCTTTGAAGATATTCAAAAAGCTGTCAAAATACAAGGACCTTGAAATAGAAATCTCGAAAATGTAGCATATGGGAACATCAACAATCCCTGTTGTAGTTGGAGCCCTAGGACTGGTTGGAAAAGATTTCAGTAGACTGATTGAAGAGATTCCTGGAAGTCCATGCCTCAAAGAGATACAGAAATTGTTCTGACAAGTACAGCCCAGACGGGCTTTATATATGTAATTTTTTTTGTCAGTGGAAAGTGTCATGATGCCATTTCTAACTTTAGGTCTCTGGGCGGGACCCGGAAAGAAATGTGTAAACGCCAGAAATCAAAGAAAATAATAATAATAATAATAATAATAATAATAATCACAGATAGAAAAGAGCCTCAAATATACAGCGTATACCCCAATACGGTCAAATTCATAACGGATGGCATGAAAAGCTGAAAGACTACACTAAATCTAAACAATACAAACAAGCCATTAACATCGACACCAATCAACATCAAAAGCGAGATCTTCCAAGGAGATTCATTGTTACCACTAGTCTTCTGCTTTGCATTAGCGCCATTGAACAACAGTAGCTACGGATACAAGTCACAGAATGGTAAGTTGAATTACCTATTCTATATTGTTGATCTTAAAAACGTTTTTAAAACATGACAACCAGTATAAAAAACCTTCACACCATTGTCAAAACCTTCAGCGAAAGCATTAGGATGGAGTTCGGAATCGACAAATGTGCCAAAGCAACATTAAACGGCGGTAAACTAACGAAAACTACAGATTTAGACCTGAATATCAACAGCATGATTAAGGAACTGGACCAAGTTGGTGCATACAAATTCTTAGATATTAATGAAATAGATGAAATACATTCAATTATGAAGAAAAAGATCCGAAAAGAAAATTAAAGGAAAGTGCATTTGATACTAGAAAGCGAAATTAATAGGGCTAATAAAATTAAGGTTATCAATAACATAGCTATACCCGTAGTAACTTACAGCTTCAACATTATTAAATGAAAGTTGAATGTCATTAAAAGATTGGATGCCAACGCCAGAAACATGCTTACCCAAGTGAGGATGCACCACCCGAAGTCAGATGTTGATAGGCTGTACTTACGAAGACCTTTAGGGGGCCGAGTTCTAATCCAATTTGAACTAACTCTAAAAACTACAAGCGGATTGGAATCATACCTCCCAAAAACCAATGACCCTCTCTTCCAAATAGTAAAGCACCAAATCCACTTCATCAAGAAAGAAACTGCATTCTTCAAGAAACAGCTTAATATATTTGAAACTCTACCAACCAAAAACGAAGCAAATACACCGAACGAATAAAACAGAAAGCAAAACATCTTGGCCAAATGAAATTACAAAAAAAGGGGGAGGACAAAGCGTTGCATGGCAAATACCTAAATAAGAACTAAAGAAGCAGATGTGGACAAAAAGAAAGCACTGAGGAGTAGCGGGTTGAAAGCTGAGAAAGAAGGCCTAATTATTGCAGCTCAGAACCAAAGCCTCGTAATCAGATCTTATCACTGTCACATAATCAAGGATGGAGCTAATCCGAAATGCAGGATTGCGGAAAATATGATGAAACTGTCGACCATTTTATCTCAGGATGCCCGGAACTAGCAAAAAATAAATATACCCACAGACATAACATCTCCATGAAAATTATCGAGAAATTTTTCTGAAGATCGAGATTAACATATTGTATCAGTAGTAATCGGAACACTGGGCCCCGTGAGAAAAGGAATACACAATTTTACTTACAGTGAACCAGGTAACATCAACATGCAAGTTGCCTAGAAGATCGCCCTATTAGGAACATCCCATATATTAAAAATGTGCAATTAAATGACAATTCTCTCAAAGGGCCTAAGGACCAGAGTTTGAACCCGGCTCTACAGGATACAAAACAAGAAACATAACATGCACATATAATAATAATAATAATAATAATAATAATAATAATAATACCTTAAGAGAAATAAAAAAGATTGTCTTGAATACAACCTACACACTAAGAAGAACTTTGTCCATGTAACGCTAGTGATGTTATGGGAGTTAAAAAAACAAATCCTGAAATGTAGCCATAACAACACACCACTACCTGCATTAGGTCTTCTCGCAGGTAGGTAGTGTGACCATAACAGAAATCGGAATATAATAATATAATAATAATAATAATAATAACAATAATGATAATAATATGTGGCGTATGGGAACATCAACAATCCCTGTTGTAGTTGGAGCCCTAGGACTGGTTGGAAAAGATTCCAGTAGACTAATTGAAGGGATTCCTGGAAGTCCATGCCTCAAAGAGTTACAAAAAATTGTTCTCACAAGTACAGCCCATACTTTACGAAGGGCTTTATCTATGTAATTTTTTTTGTCAGTGGAAAGTGTCATGATGCCATTTCTAACCTTAGGTCCCTGGGCGGGACCCAGAAAGAAATCAAAGAAAATAATAATAATAATAATAATAATAATAATAATAATAATAATAATAATAATATCTTATTAATACTGGATATTAATTACCTTATTATTACATATTAATAGCCTATTAATACCTGGGAATCTGTTTTAAGGAGATTGAAAAAAGTTCGTCTGAATAAGAATACTGGTTCTTTTGAGCTTCCATATTTAAGTATGATGATCGTGTAGCACTTAAGCTTTTTCGATACACGCCACAGTAGAATTGTTGAATGCACTGACATTTTTGTAAAGAATGTTTTACTTGCAGACTGATTTCATTCTATTTTTATGCCCTCCCCGATCCCTGACTTGAAACGTGCGAACTGTTCGGGTTGCGAAGATTTTGTGTATTGCATTTTACAATATATAAGTTGAATTCGGATGTTCTAGCTGAAAAGAATGAAAAAAAATTGTTAAAAAACAACACAAGAAATATATGATAATTGTAATAATAATACTCCAATTAATTTAACCTCCTGTGTCTTAGTGGCTTTATTGCCTTGTCTGAAGTAAAATGATAAAAAAAAACTTAATCCATGAAACATTCAGCATTCATTGACCGAATATTTAGCATTACCAAAGTACTTTCGATCTTCTTCCAAGATCATCTTCAGGGGTGCAAGTGGTACAAAACTATGTCGTTCATTAGTATAAGTATTTATATAAAGATATGCGTGGAAATCTTTTCTGGCTTCTTGCTTCACAGTAAACTTTGGTCTTCAAAAATTTAAATGGAATGTCAGTCGTTATCTTCTGTCTTCTTAATTCCAGTTCTTTTATTGTCCTCTCTTCTTAATAGAATATTTTTCTTAACAGAATATTTTTCTCATCTTGTCTAACAACCGTAAGTTCTATACTAACAGTTCCTTCGATCGCACTTCTCGCCTGTGGAACTCTCTTCCGCCTTCTTGCTTCCCAGCCAACTTTGGTCTTCAAAAATTTCAATGCAATATCAGTCGTTATCTTCTGTCTTCTTAATTCCAGTTCTTTTATTGTCCTCTCTTCTTAGTAATTTTTTTTTCTTTTTCTCATCTTCTTTCACTCAGTAACACCTTGTGTCTGAGTGGTTCTATTGATTTGCTTGGGGGAAAATGAACGTGTGAGTAATCAGGAACTTTTTTCAGGAAATTATATTTAAGACTTTTATATCTAAGATCAGAAAGCGGCAGTTGTAATTTGGTGGGGGTGCGCGTAATGAGTAAAGGGAGTTTTCAGAATTTGAAATAAACTCAGTAACTCCTTGCATCTTAGTGACTTGCTTGCCTTGTTTGGGGTGAAAGGATTAAAAAGTTGAGATCTATTTGAACTTCTATTCAAATAGATTTTGTGTCGCAGTTTGTCAAATGATTTTGCATTATCTATTAAACATAAATGTACATTCTTTTGCGTTATCTTTGCATTCCCCAGGGTTTCAACGGGAGATCTTTTATTTTTCCTTGTTTTCTTTTTATTATTATTTACAGAATATAGTAAAAAAAAAGAATACAATAAGATTATGACTGTAATCTTAATCAGAATAAAATCGATTTAAATACCCTGATCGTTTATTGAACGTTTTGTTTATTGAATGACAATACCCAGAGGTTCTATTGAACTATTCTGTTTATTGAAGTCGGCTTCAGTTTATTTATTTAATAATTAGTTATGAATTAAAACAAATTACTATAAATTTATTCAACTTTTAAAATCCATCAACATTTTTTATTGCAAATAAATTTGAAAAATTCCTCTATAAAAATAGTCCATGTAAATGTATATGCGTTCCACCGATTTTAAATATGAATTAAGTTTAAGCGTCTAGTGATTTTTTCTTTTACTTTTACATTTAACAACTTAAGTCTTTGGAAATTTCAACCATGGAAAGATTAACAATCAAACAATTAAAATTATCGAAGCCTATTACGAAAATGGACGTTCAAACAGAATTTGAATGAGAAGTTCCCAGGTCGCATCATCTCCCGAAACAGCGAAGTCAATTGGCCACCACGAGCGTGCGACATGACGCCTTTAGATTTCTTCCTTTGGGGTCATCTCAAAAGTAAGTTCTATACCAACAAGCCAACAACAATTCAACAGCTGAAAGATGAGATAATAAGGCATATTGGTGAGATCGAGGAGGAACTATGCAGAGACGTCCTCAAAAATTTAGACCATCGAGTGGAGGTGTGCCGCCTAAGCCTTGGCGGACATTTGGTTGATATTATTTTTCACACATAATTGCCATGACTTAAATAACATGATCCATTAGAGAAATAAATAATTTTTCACCAATAACACTGATTTATTTACTGCTGACTTTGATCCGTCTTAATGACACATCCTATACTAAAATGGAAAAGAATTCATGTTTTTCGATAGTATATAATATGCGTGGGAATTGCCCTCATAAACCTTGTTCTTTATTACACTCCCCCCCCCCAAGAAATCCATTGATTTTAGGTCAGGTGAACGTGGTGGCCATTCGATGCTATCCCTTCTTCCGAAACAATGCTGCGGAAAGTTTTGGTTAAGGTAGTTCCTTACTGCCAAATCATAATGGGGAGATGCTCCATTTTGTTGAAAAAACAATTCGGTGAAGATAGCTCTGGTTTTGAACTATGACATAAAACGTAAAATTAATAGTGAAACAACTGTAAGCCTATTTTTGGCCCACCCTGTATGTATATTATTTGGAATGCACCTTTTGAGTCGGACAATTGCAGAATTGATATTCTGACATATTGAAAAAGTACGAGAACCAGTGTCTTTGATTTTTTTTCTTCGTCTGTAAGGAATTGTCAAGCATTCACTGCCACCTCTAATACTAATAATATCATGAATAATACGCTATCAAGAATAATATATCATAATATAATATCCTGAATAATATAATATCCTGAATAATACGCTGTCATGAATAATATAATATCATGAATAATATAATATCATGAATAATATAATATCCTGAATAATACGCTGTCATGAATAATATAATATCATGAATAATATAATATCCTGAATAATACGCTGTCATGAATAATATAATATCATGAATAATATAATATCCTGAATAATACGCTGTCATGAATAATATAATATCATGAATAATATAATATCATGAATAATATAATATCATGAATAATATAATATCCTGATTAATACGCTGTCATGAATAATATAATATCATGAATAATATAATATCATGAATAATATAATATCCTGAATAATACGCTGTCATGAATAATATAATATCATGAATAATATAATATCATGAATAATATAATATCCTGATATCTGTCATGGCTAATATAATATCATGAATAATATAATATCATGAATAATATAATATCCTGAATAATACGCTCTCATGAATAATATAATATCATGAATAATATAATATCATGAATAATATAATATCATGAATAATATAATATCCTGAATAATACGCTCTCATGAATAATATAATATCATGAATAATATAATATCATGAATAATATAATATCCTGGATAATACGCTGTCATGAATAATATAATATCATGAATAATATAATATCCTGAATAATACGCTCTCATGAATAATATAATATCATGAATAATATAATATCATGAATAATATAATATCCTGAATAATATAATATCATGAATAATACGCTCATGAATAATATAATATCATGAATAATAATATCCTGAATAATATAATATCAATAATATAATATCATGAATAATATAATATCATGAATAATATAATATCCTGATTAATACGCTGTCATGAATAATATAATATCATGAATAATATAATATCATGAATAATATAATATCCTGAATAATACGCTAATCATGAATAATATAATATCATGAATAATATAATATCATGAATAATATAATATCCTGATTAATACGCTGTCATGAATAATATAATATCATGAATAATATAATATCATGAATAATACGCTGTCATGAATAATATAATATCATGAATAATATAATATCCTGAATAATACGCTGTCATGAATAATATAATATCATGAATAATATAATATCCTGAATAATACGCTCTCATGAATAATATAATATCATGAATAATATAATATCATGAATAATATAATATCATGAATAATATAATATCCTGATTAATACGCTGTCATGAATAATATAATATCATGAATAATATAATATCATGAATAATATAATATCCTGAATAATACGCTGTCATGAATAATATAATATCATGAATAATATAATATCATGAATAATATAATATCCTGATTAATACGCTGTCATGAATAATATAATATCATGAATAATAGAATATCATGAATAATATAATATCCTGAATAATACGCTGTCATGAATAATATAATATCATGAATAATATAATATCATGAATAATATAATATCCTGAATAATACGCTGTCATGAATAATATAATATCATGAATAATATAATATCCTGAATAATACGCTCTCATGAATAATATAATATCATGAATAATATAATATCATGAATAATATAATATCATGAATAATATAATATCCTGAATAATATAATATCATGAATAATATAATATCATGAATAATATAATATCATGAATAATATAATATCCTGAATAATACGCTGTCATGAATAATATAATATCATGAATAATATAATATCCATGAATAATATAATATCCTGAATAATACGCTGTCATGAATAATATAATATCATGAATAATATAATATCATGAATAATATAATATCCTGAATAATATAATATCATGAATAATATAATATCCTGAATAATATAATATCCTGAATAATACGCTATCATGAATAATATAATATCATGAATAATATAATATCATGAATAATATAATATCCTGAATAATACGCTGTCATGAATAATATAATATCATGAATAATATAATATCATGAATAATATAATATCCTGAATAATACGCTGTCATGAATAATATAATATCATGAATAATATAATATCCTGAATAATACGCTGTCATGAATAATATAATATCATGAATAATATAATATCATGAATAATATAATATCCTGAATAATACGCTGTCAAATAATATAATATCATGAATAATATAATATCCTGATAATACGCTGTCATGAATAATATAATATCATGAATAATATAATATCATGAATAATATAATATCCATGAATAATACGCTATCATGAATAATATAATATCATGAATAATATAATATCCTGAATAATATTATATCCTGAATAATACGCTGTCATGAATAATATAATATCATGAATAATATAATATCATGAATAATATAATATCCTAAATAATACGCTGTCATGAATAATATAATATCATGAATAATATAATATCATGAATAATATAATATCCTAAATAATACGCTATCATGAATAATATAATATCATGAATAATATAAAATCCTGAATAATTCGCTCTCATGAATAATATATCATTAATAATATACTACCATGAATATTATAATATCATAAATCAGTTTTGTCATTGAAAACTACTTTCTCTCATTTTATATTATCACAATTTTTTGTTATTTTTAACACGAGGTTCTGACCGCCATATATTTTCAAACTTCCTGTACTATGAGGTGTCCGTCCTGGGTAAGACGATAAACTACATCCGCGTCCTGAATAAGACGATAATATCCAACATTAATACCTCTGATCAGGAATTTTATAATATCAACCACCTATTAATTATTGGTATTCCTGAATCTACTCTAGCTTTGGTGGTAGCACCTGTTTAGGTCCCAGCTATGGGCAATTAGTTAACCCCCAAACTGAGGTCAAAGCACTATGAAAATGTAAAAATAGGTTTTAATACCAGAAATACTTTGTAAAAAATTATTACCAACAATAAATTTTTGAAGAAAAAAAATATTACCAGTAATAAAAATTTTGTCGGCATTAAATAACCCACTGAGGTTGACATGCCGTAAAACTAAACAAACTAAACCAATCGAAACTATAAGGTGTTCTTAGATGGCGTTTTTATTCTGCCTTTTTAAATAACAGCCGTATTTCGACAATCATATGATTGTCGGACATGACACCCAACTCATTCTGAAATGTTTATGCTAACACCTATATACACCCTTGTGTAAATTCATTGAAACAACCGATTTAGTTTCCTTTATTTCACCAAACGGTCAGATTTAGGCCCACTGAAGTGACAGGGTGTAATCAATTTGTATCTTTTACTCAGATTAAGTCATTTGCAATGGTGTGCAGTACTATAACTATTTTCGGGGTGTATGATGAAAATTGTTTGAACGCGAAAAAATATTATCCATCTGTGATTACATCAGATTTTCATACGCTCAGACACTATTGTCTCGACTGTCGATTAGTTGTCCTACGCCATTGTCTGCAATGGACGTTACTCAAGAATAATATAAAAATTGTAATGCTGCACGAACATACTGGCAAGCCTTATTGTGAGCATGTCAAAGTACTATAGACTGGCCCATGAAATTCTCCTGATTTAAATAATCGAGAATCTGTGGTCAATCTAAGGAAAGACTCATGGAATGGACATACAAAGTCCTGACATAATATCATGTTTCATTGGAAAAATACGAAAATAAATTAAATAATAACGGAATTATTCGTTTTGATTCAATTAAAATGCAATATTGTTTTTTTTTTTTTTTGCATATCTTTTCTCTATAATTTTATATATGACTTCATTCTGGTCAAATATAATACAAGTACAACGGCCGAAACGTTGTAATAAATATGGCAACAAAGATGAGGACAATAGTCCGAATAATCTAAATAATGTACGCGTTAACGTGTTGCAAAAAAAAAAAAAAAAATCTAGCATATAAAATTCTGTGACTTCTGTCCGTCCGTCTGTCCGTCACACCTTCTAAAATAGCCACACATTGACCGATAGAAAACAAATTTTGCGGAGAAGTGCAAACAAGTAAGGGGATACAAAATACAGTTGGTTTTACTAGGGTGCATAGCTTAGTGCAATAGATTTTCATTAATTTTGGGGGAAAAAATTAAAAGTTTTATTATTTAACATACAAAATACACCCACTATTTAAAATAAATTTAATGATTAAAATAACAAATAATTATTTAATAAAAATGCAATATTGTTTTTTTTGCATTTCTTTTCTGTAAGCTTTTATATTTCATCGATTGGTTTCCGAATATGAACGACACTCAGAGTTTGTAAATCTCCCAAAAAATGTTAGCGATCACCTCAATACTAAATACTATGAGGATCTCAACAAAAACTAATATTTATAGAAAAGGGAGAGGGAAGCTACGTAACGGCGGTGGACAAGAGACTGCAGCCGGAATGCCATGTCAGGACCAATAACATTGCAGATTCTTTTTTGCAATTTATCAGGAATCTCTAAACACAGAGCAGAAGCATCAGACCATATGTGGCAGCGATACTCAAAGCAATGACGACTTGTAGACATAAATGCGTAAGATATATTCTCATGCATAGACGGAGCAAACCTAGCAACTAATTCAATATAAACATTCCACTTGTCAGCGGAAATCATTAGCCAGAGAAGGCGCGATGATTCACTCTTCTGGAGGTTAGCATCTGCCATGCTGACGGAAGGCAAAAGGGGTTCTATCAAACGTTTAAAAGAGAGCAGCTTCGTTTTGGATGCATGTT
>CAHIKZ030005519.1:845000-995000 GCA_903632075.3 Acanthosepion pharaonis | reverse complement strand
TCACGCTTTACGACCCTCCTTAAATACGGATAGATAATTAAATTTTTGTACTTGCTTGATTTCAAAATTTGAAAAGGGTTTAGTCGCTGGAACCTTCAGTTCAGCCTAGCACTTCGCTATAAATACACCATAAGGCAAATCTATCAATCAGATCACCATATGTCACCATGGAAATCACAAAAAAAGTTTTAAAGTTAACGTTAATGGGTCCTCCCAATCTTAAATAGATCAACGTGGTGTCCCCCAGATGACGCCTTGAACCTTGATTTCTACTTTACTAAATGATCTAAGAGTATATTCTAATCTTTTGTGAATATCTATGCTGATGATGCAATGGTATATGAATACAGCTATAAAACTCTAGATGTCCAAACCTAGCTAACTGCAAGACCGACAAACAGATCAGTGAAAGAAAATTAGATGGTTACATTCATAAGAAAAAAACCAAACTATGACGTTCAGATGTTACCCGATCAATTGAAAACCTGTTCAAGTCTAGGGTTAACCGTTTTCTTCCCCATATCCCTCATAAACTGTTTTAACCTCTTACTTTGTGGAACTGAAAAGGATGCTTCACAGATCACTAAATCTTAACCTGTTCAAGTCTAGGGTTAACCGTTATCTTCCCATTCCTCAAAACTGTGCTTAACCAACTGTGTGCTCTGAAACGGACAATTTTCAATCACTAAATCTTAACCTGTTCAAGTCTAGGCTGTATTTATCTTCTCCATATTCATCCTGTGCTTATATGGCAATTACATTTGGAACTGACTCCAAGAGGATCTGGAAAAAAATCTTAACCTGTTCAAGTCTGGTTTATCACTTATTTCCCCATATCCTCATTAACTGTTTCTTTTTTGTATTTGGAAACTGAGTCCATTAGGATGCTTCCTCAATTTCCACAATCTTAACCTGTTCACGACATTTTAATTTCTTCTATAAATATCCTCATAAACTGTGATTCTTGTCAAAGGTCTTCCCAAGTATATCACTAACTTAACTCCAAGTCTAGGGTTAAAGTTATCCCAGAATCCTCATAAACTGTGCAATCCGCCTGTATTTGTGGATACTCCCCAAATTGGATCGCTATACAAAAATAGAAAATAGGGCGTGAAGTCTAGGGTTAACTCGTTATCTTCTCCACATATCCTCAAAACATCTATCTGACACTATCTGTGTGGAACCCTACCCCAGAGGATGCTTTATCACTGGGCGTGGTCTTAACTGTTCAAGTCTAGGGTTATATTATTTGCCCACATATCCTTATAAACTGGATTTTTTGTCCTTGTTTTGAAACTGACACCCAAGAGGATGCTTCCTTCCCAAAACCTTTGAAAAATATTTTATCTTCTTTATACATCCTCCTATATATATTTGTATATACTCCCAAGAGGATGTATCCCCGATCACTACAATCTATATATATAAGTCTATATATATATATATATATATATGTGTAAACTGTGTGTGTGTTACAACATTCACCCCAAGAGGATGTTTCATAATCAAACTCAATTTAACCTGTTCAAGTCTAAAGTTAACAGAAAATCCCCAATGTCCTCATAAACTTGCTTCTTACCTCTTACTTTGATAACTGACCCCCAAATGATGCTTCCCCTGATCATACAATTAAAACTATTCAATATATATATATATATATATATATATAAACTGTGCTTCTTACCTTACTTTGGGAACATATGATTTACCCCCAAAGAATAATCAACACAAGTCTAGGGATTAATCAAGTATCTCAATATCGATTAACTGACGACATCCATCGTTAGAAAACAATATGCTTTAAAATCACTGTTCATCCAAACTGTTCAAGTTTTGGGTCCTTGAAGAAAAACTTGTTGTCTATGATTTTTCAGTTTATTTGAGGATGTTAAAATGTGCTCTTAACCTGTTCAAGGACAGGGTTCCATCCATCATCCCCCATATCCTCATAAACTGTTTTTTTACCTATTAAAATCAAAAACTTGAGACGATATACCTGTATGTCGACAATCTTAAACTGTTCAAGTTTAGGGTTAATATCTGATATCCTCATAAACGTGTTGTAAGATATCGGAACCGACTCCCAAAGACGCAATGATCACTTTTCAAAATTTTTCAAGTCTAGGGTAAACATAAAACATATCCTCATAAATATGATTTTACCTCTTACTGGATGTCGTCAAGGATATCACTACAATTTAACCTGTTCACTTCTAGGGTTAATTCTATATCCTCATTAAACTTCTTTACCACTTACTTTGTGGAACCGATATAAGAGGATATATCATAATATAAACTATATATATATATATTATCTTCCCCATATCCTATAAACTGTACTTTCTTACCTCTTATTTGTGGAACCGATAGGATGCTTCCTAAGATCAAAATCAACCTGTTCAAGTCTAGGGTTAACATCTCTTCAAATATTCTATAAACTTGCTTCTTACCACCATTACTTTATACCAAGAGGATGCTTTCACATAACCTTTCAAGTCTAGGGTTCTCCGTTATCTTCCCACATATCCTCATAAACTGTGCTTCTCATCTTACTTTGAACCGACATGAGTAGAGGATGCTTCCCCGATCACTACAATCTTAAACTTATATGTCTAGGGTTTATCGTTATCTTCCCCATTTCCTCATTTTGCTTCTTACCTTTTTTGTGGAACATCTGAGGATGCTTTAATCACATTAATCTTGAACGAAGTTCAAGTCTAAATATTTAACCGTTATTTTTTTAATATCCTCATAAACTGTGCTTTTGCTCTTACTGTAAGCCATTATCAAGAGGATGCTTCCCAATCACTACAATATTAAACTGTTCAATATAAGCACCCGACAGTCCTCATAAACTGTCATTCTTAAGTTTACTTTGATGAAACTAAGCAAGAGGAAGCTTCCCTCAATCATACAATCTTAACCTGTTCATATCTATTAACCGTTATATTCTTTATATATCCTCATAAATATATTCTATATTATTGTTAAATATAACAAGACATTGAATCACTCTATCTTAACCAGTTCAAGTCTAACCGTTATCTTCTCCAATATTCATATAAACTGTTTCTTACCTCTTACTTTGGGACATTTTAACAGATATCTTCCCCATCAAAATCTTAACCTGTTATTTTGTTATCTTCCCACATCCTCATAAACTTGCTATGCGACGATAACTGGAACCCTCCCCAGGAGGAATATCGCAAGTCGCAAACTGTAATTCGTTATCTTACGATCCTCTATGACGTCATGCCGTGGAACCGACCCCCAAGGATGCTTCCCCAATCACTAGATCGAACCTGTTCAAGTCTAGGGTTAAACATTATCCCACATATCCTCAAAACTTTGCTTTTACCCATTACTTTGTGGAAATTAAAGCAAATATACGAACACTACAATCTTAACCTGTTCAAGTCTAGGGTTAACCGTTATCATTCACATATCCTCATAAATTTAATAATACATGTTTAAATAACGATCCCAAGAGGATGCCCCCAATCACTACAATATTATATTCAAGTCTATATATATATATATATATATATATATATATATATATGTATGTATGTAATATTCTGAAAGAAAGATAAACCTCAATCACTACAATCTTAACCTGTTCACGTTTGGGTTAACCAATCTTAGTCATAAACTGTTCTACGTCCTTACTTTGCCGACTTTTGGATGCTTCCCCAATCACTACTGTCTTAACCTGTTCAAGTCTAGGGTTAACGTTACCTTCCCACATATCCTCCCTGTGCCCTTACCCCTACCCGCCCCGACCCCAAGATGCTTTAATCACTAATTTAACCCTTCAAGTTGGGTTAACCGTTATCTTTCCCACATTTTCATAAACTGTTTCCTTTCTCAAAATTGACCTAAAGAGGATCGACAAATCAAAATAAACCTTTGAAGAAATATCGGGGTTTGAGGTGGAACTTTGACGAATAAAAAAAAAAAAAAAAATCAACAAACCTTTAAAGATGGCCGTTATCTTCCAACATAAATATTTCTTCCTTCTTTAAAATATATATATATATATATATATATATAATAAATAAAAAAAAACCTGTTCAAGTCTAAGATATTTTTTTTTTTCCATGAAAGATCATAAACTGTGCTTCTTACCTTTACTTATCGTTTGCTTTCCCAAGAGGATATTTTAATCATTACGTCTTAACCTGTTCATTGGGTTAACCGTTACGTTCACATATCCTCATGGCTTCTTGCTTGTTTGTGGAACCGACTCCCAAGAGGATGTTTAAAACTTAATTGTTTTGTGTCTAGGGTTAACCGTTAAGATATCCAAAACTGTGTTGCTGACCTTTACATTGTGGAACCGACTTATCGGTGATGCTTTAAATCACTATAATTTAACCTGTTCATTAGTGTTAGCTCTTCCCCACATATCCTCATAAACTGTGCACTTTGTTTGTGGAACAACTCTGAATATCCGATCACTATCTATCTTATCTATCTATCTATGTTATCCGTTATCTTCCCCACATATCCTCATAAACTGTGCTTCTTACTCTTACTTTTGTGGAACTCTCCCAAGAGGATGTGTTCCCCGTGTTTGTCTTAAACTGTTCAAGTCTAGGGTTAACCGTTATCTTCCCACATATCCTCAAACTGTGCTTCTTACATAGAGGGAACTGATATTACATGCTTCCTGAGTTCAGGAATCTTTTATTTGTTCAAGTCTATATTAACCGTTATCTTCCCCATATCCTCTTCAACTCGGTTACCATTGTTTGGCACCGACTCCCATATAGATGGACTGATCACTACAATCTTAACCTGTCAAGTCAGGGTTACTCTTTATCTTCCCCACATATCCTCATTTTTCTTGCTTACCAGTTACTTTTCTTCATCTCCCAAGAGGATGCTTGTCCAGCATCTTAACCTGTTATAGGAAGTCTAGGGTTAACCGTTATCTTCCCCACATATCCTCATAAACTTTTCTTACCTTTTGTGGAACCGATTTCAAGAGGATGCTTCCCCGATCACTACAATCTCTTCTTCATCTGGGTTAACCACTTCCCATCCTCATAAACTGTGGACTGATCTTACTTTTATAACAGTTCAGGATGCTTTTTACAATCTTAACCCTGTTTCTAGGGTTAACCGTTATCTTCCCCCATATCCTCATAAACTTGCTTCATTTTTGTGGAACCGACTCCCAAGAGGATGCTTCCCCATCACTACAATCTTAAACTGTTCAAGTCTAGGGTTCACCGTTATCTTCCCCACATGTCCTAATGAACTGTGCTTCCCTGTTTTTCTTTTGTGGAACCGACTCCCAAGAGATTTCCCGATCACTTCAATCTTAAACTGTTCAAGTCCTCTGTTTAAATGCTTCCCCAGATATTTAAAACTTTTGTTACCACTTACTTTGTTTCTGATTTTGGAGGATGTTCCCCGATCACTACAATCTCGCTGTTCAAGTCTACAGTTCACCCTTATCACATATCGCTATAAATACAGCATAAGGCTTAAACCGACTCCCAATCAGATATTCCCCATCACTCACCATATTAACCTGTTCAAGTCTAGGGTTAACCATTATCTTCCTTCCTCAAGTTAACTGTTAATGGCCCGTCCTCCCAAAGTGGAACCGACTCCCCAAGAGGATGCTTCCCCAATCACACAATCTTAAACTGTTCAAGTCTAGGGGTTAACCTTATTTCCCACTTCCTCATAAATGATCTTAAGAATTTGTGGAACCGACTCCCAATCTTTGATCAATATCTATGCTGATGTTCAATGGTCTATGAATACACCTATAAAACTCTAGATATCCTCATAAACTGTGCTTCTTACCTCTTTGTGACCGACTTTAAGAGGATCAGTGAAAATCTTAAAATTAGATGGTTAACCGTTATTTCCCACATATCCTCATAAAAACTTCTTACTAGTTTGACGTTCAGGATGCTTCCCCGATCACTACAATCTTAACCTGTTCAAGTCTAGGGTTAACCGTTATCTTCCCCACATATCCTCATAAACTGTGCTTCTTACCTCTTACTTTGTGGAACCGACTCCCAAGAGGATGCTTCCCCGATCACTACAATCTTAACCTGTTCAAGTCTAGGGTTAACCGTTATCTTCCGCACATATCCTCATAAACTGTGCTTCTTATCTCTTACTTTGTGGAACCGACTCCCAAGAGGATGCTTCCCCAATCACTACAATCTTAACCTGTTCAAGTCTAGGGTTAACCGTTATCTTCCCCACATATCCTCATAAACTGTGCTTCTTATCTCTTACTTTGTGGAACCGACTCCCAAGAGGATGCTTCCCCGATCACTACAATCTTAACCTGTTCAAGTCTAGGGTTAACCGTTATCTTCCCACATATCCTCATAAACTGTGCTTCTTACCTCTTACTTTGTGGAACTGACTCCCAAGAGGATGCTTCCTCAATCACTACAATCTTAACCTGTTCAAGTCTAGGGTTAACCGTTATCTTCTACCCACATATCCTCATAAACTGTGCTTCTTACTCTTACTTTGTGGAACCGACTCCCAAGTGGATGCTTCCCAATCACTACAATCTTAACCTGTTCAAGTCTAGGGTTAACCGTTATCTTCCCACATATCCTCATAAACTGTGCTTCTTACCTCTTACTTTGTGGAAACCGACTCCCAAGAGGATGCTTCCCCAATCACTACAATCTTAACCTGTTCAAGTCTAGGGTTAACCGTTATCTTCTTTACATATCCTCATAAACTGTGCTTCTTGACTCTTACTTTGTGGAACCGACTCCCAAGAGGATGCTTCCCCGATCACTACAATCTTAACCTGTTCAAGTCTAGGGTTAACCGTTATCTTCTCCACATATCCTCATAAACTGTGCTTCTTACCTCTTACTTTGTGGAACCGACTCCCAAGAGGATGCTTCCCCGATCACTACAATCTTAACCTGTTCAAGTCTAGGGTTAACCGTTATCTTCCCCACATATCCTCATAAACTGTGCTTCTTACCTCTTACTTTGTGGAAACTGACTCCCAAGAGGATGCTTCCTCAATCACTACAATCTTAACCTGTTCAAGTCTAGGGTTAACCGTTATCTTCCCCATATCCTCATAAACTTTGCTTCTTACCTCTTACTTTGTGGAACCGTCTCCCAAGAGGATGCTTCTCCGATCACTACAATTTTAACCTGTTCAAGTCTAGGGTTAACCGATATCTTCCCCACATATCCTCATAAACTGTGCTTCTTACCCATTACTTTGTGGAACCGACTCCCAAGTGGATGCTTCCCCAATCACTACAATCTTAACCTGTTCAAGTCTAAGGTTAACCGTTATCTTCTCCACATATCCTCATAAACTGTGCTTCTTGACTCTTACTGTGTGGAACCGACTCCCAAGAGGATGCTTCCCCAATCACTACAATCTTAACCTGTTCAAGTCTAGGGTTAAGCATTATCTTCCCCACATATCCTCATAAACTGTGCTTCTTACCTCTTACTTTGTGAAACTGACTCCCAAGAGGATGCTTCCTCAATCACTACAATCTTAACCTGTTCACGTCTAGGGTTAACCGTTATCTTCTTTACATATCCTCATAAACTGTGATTCTTACCTCCTACTTTGTGGAACCGACTCCCAAGTGGATGCTTCCCCAATCACTACAATCTTAACCTGTTCAAGTCTAGGGTTAACCGTTATCTTCCCCACATATCCTCATAAACTGTGCTTCTTACCTCTTACTTTGTGGAACCGACTCCCAAGTGGATGCTTCCCCAATCACTACAATCTTAACCTGTTCAAGTCTAGGGTTAACCGTTATCTTCCCCACATATCCTCATAAACTGTGCTTCTTACCTCTTACTTTGTGAAACTGACTCCCAAGAGGATGCTTCCTCAATCACTACAATCTTAACCTGTTCACGTCTAGGGTTAACCGTTATCTTCTTTACATATCCTCATAAACTGTGATTCTTACCTCTTACTTTTTGGAACCGACTCCCAAGAGGATGCTTCCCCGATCACTACAATCTTAACCTGTTCAAGTCTAGGGTTAACCGTTATCTTCTCCACATATCCTCATAAACTGTGCTTCTTACCTCTTACTTTGTGGAACCGACTCCCAAGAGGATGTTTCCCTAATCACTACAACTTTAACCTGTTCAAGTCTAGGGTTAACCGTTATCTTCCCCACATATCCTCATAAACTGTGCTTCTTACCTCTTACTTTGTGGAACCGACTCCCAAGAGGATGTTTCCCTAATCACTACAATCTTAACCTGTTCAAGTCTAGGGTTAACCGTTATCTTCCCCACATATCCTCATAAACTGTGCTTCTTACCTCTTACTTTGTGGAACCGACTCCCAAGAGGATGCTTCCCCGATCACTACAATCTTAACCTGTTCAAGTCTAGGGTTAACCGTTATCTTCTCCACATATCCTCATAAACTGTGCTTCTTACCTCTTACTTTGTGGAACTGACTCCCAAGAGGATGTTTCCCTAATCACTACAATCTTAACCTGTTCAAGTCTAGCGTTAACCGTTATCTTCCCCACATATCCTCATAAACTGTGCTTCTTACCTCTTACTTTGTGGAACCGACTCCCAAGAGGATGTTTCCCTAATCACTACAATCTTAACCTGTTCAAGTCTAGGGTTAACCGTTATCTTCTCCACATATCCTCATAAACTGTGCTTCTTAACTCTTACTTTGTGGAACCGACTCCCAAGAGGATGCTTCCCCGATCACTACAATCTTAACCTGTTCAATCTAGGGTTAACCGTTATCTTCCCCACATATCCTCATAAACTGTGCTTCTTACCTCTTTGTGGAATACAATATACAATTTGTAAAACTTCAGCAAATTATAAATTTTATAAGGCTTTTTAAAGCTTTCACTGATCACAGGAATGAAATTCCAACGCTACGGTTTGGAACCTAAATGTAATCTTTAAATTTATTCCCTCAAAAAATGGTAATGATTTGGAATAACATATTTTGTGTCTTCATTTATTATGTCAAGTTTCAACTTTCAAATTGAATGCAATACCATCATTCCAAAATCGACTTGCCCTACTGTAGCAGCAGTGATGTATCTTGGTTAGTTTGAATTCAGAATTTTCTTTCTCCTAGACTGGTTGCTTGCCAAGTGTTTGTCATTTGAACAACTCAATTTTCAGCCTGATTTGGAATTTCGACCAAAATCTGACTTTTGGCCCAAATCGGTGTGAAGTTTTGAAGTTCCATGGAGTGAATTGAGGAATTCAAAGTTATTTCTTCAGAATTATCATTGCTGTTTTCTGAACTGGACCAGAGGTCACTTTATTTTTGAGCCGGAGGCCCAATAACCCCTCCGCGGGAGCTATCTTAAAAGTGCGGCTTTTAAGCCTGCAATATATATAAATGAATAAATGAATTACGTTGATCCACAATCGATTCATTATTTGCGATAATAATCTTAACATTAAATGAGCATATAAGACAATGTTGATAGTAGAGAAGGAAAGTAAACAACAGGCGCTCTTACATAGGACAGTAAAGGAAAGCAAGAAGAAAAGACTAAGCATCAATTCTAAAAGTTTTTGCTTGATTTGTTTTACGGCTTATCAACCCATATCAGGCTATTTAAAGCCGAAACATTTTGGATTATAAGAATAATTATTTTTTTGCAAGTGGAAATTGCATTAACAACTTTTTTTTTTTTTTTTTTATTAACAATGACTTTTCAGATACAAATTCTGCTATTTAACCCATAGCTGGAAGAGAATGTGGATTGACACATTTCCCAAGGGTATTTGCGCGTAAGTTAATGCAATGAACATTTTGAAATTCGTTCTCCTATTTCTTATTCCGTGCCGATGTATGTCATTGGCCATTTAGTGCAACGTATTTTAGATATTCCTTTCTCTAGTACTTGTTACTCTTATTCCATTTAGCGCTGACTATATAAGTTATTGTTTTAAAGGTGGTGTTGATCTATTCAGTTTCGCTAGGTCTGGCCTAAGGCTAGAAATAAGGTGGGCTCTGTGATAATCGAATTTATTACAAGGTAAATGATTTGAAAGAATAGTCTACTAGCGATGGCTTCTCATAGCTGATAATAATAATTACCTTGGCCATTTTCTTCTTTAAACAAATATTCTCATGACAGATTCAATGAAAAGAAATACGTGTAAACCAGTGAACAAAAAAATCCCCTACCCTACTACGAACTTTCTTTCTTCGATATTCGTGGCATTCAGATATCTTTGCACTTTGCGTAACTAATTTAAATTCTTCTATTGCAACCAATGAATTATCTGTTCCAAGTTATCTACTCGTTGCAAAACGATACCTAGCATATGTCTCAGGTATTTATATTCGAAAAAATCTCCCAGTTGCAAGGGAAGTGTCTCTTGAGTCCTCAGATGATTCTTTCATGAACCTTCGACTTTCGTTATTGCACTCTGTTAGCTATCTCTTTTTTGCTTTATCGCTCTCCTTCTTCTCAGGACTGTAATATATTGAAAATAACAAAATATAGAAATGGCTCTTCCTCTACATCCATCTTCGAATATTTTTGTTTTTGTCGATTTTAATGCACATCACGTCAAGTGGCTTAAGCACTGATGTTGTCAGTATCAAGACTTTCAATTTTTCTCAATCTCTCAGTCAAATACTGGATTTCCCTACTCATTTCTTTAATAAATCTGTTTAACATTCTTCTTTACCTGATTTGTTCCTTACCTCCTCTCCTAGAAAATATAGCTCATCACAAATCTGCCCTTTTGGCAGTTCGGATCACACTGTAGTATCTGTTGATATTTCTTTTGAGTCGTCTATTAGAGAGAAACCCCCTATTCACAAGACTTCTTTCTGTTACCAGCTTACTGATTGGGATTCATTTTGTGATTTTGTTCGAGATGCCCCTTGGATTGATATTCTTAACCATCCTATTGAGAATTGTGCGCAAGAGTTTTCTTGTGTTTGAACTGGCATTGATGCTTTTATACCTTCTCTCAAATACCTTCACCTTGGTTCACACCAGCTTGTCCAGCTGCTATTGCCAATAGGAATCAATTTCCTGGTATACCAGCGTGAGTTTTTCCGACCTGTGACTGCTCGAAATAATTGTAAACGTGTCCTTAAAGAGGCTAAGTCTTTGTTTGTTGATACAACGAGGTCACGTATAGCCTCTAAGAAGTTTGGTTTACTCTATCATAGTGTGTTAAATAAGAGAAACTTTCCTATTCCTCATCTTTTCATTTTAGGTGTTAACATCTAGTGATAAATCAGAATGGTTTGTTCGTAAATTCTCTTCGAATTCTACTCTGGAGTACCTTTGCCTGATTTTACACTAGGAGTTTCTATTGAATTTTTATTGAGTGATATGCATAGAACTCCTTCTATGGCTTCTGCCATCATTTCTAAACTGTATCCTCACAAAGCATGTGGACTTGATAGTAATAGTCTTTAAGAAATATGCTTCTGAACTGTCTCCTGTTCTCTCTAAACTCTACACTAAATGCCTTGCTGCTTCTTACTTTCCTGTTTGGTGGAAATCCTCTTCTGTAGTCCCAGTCTTTTAGAACCCAGACGAACCATAAGAACATTATGTCTACCAAACTATTTGGATTCTACCTCTTTTTGGTAAAGTATTAGATGCTCTAATTAACTCAGGATTTGTTAAGCATTTCCCTTTGGAGGGTATACTTTCAGATAAGCAATATGGCTTTCGCTTCTCTTGTCCAACTGCTGATGTGTTAACGGTTATTTCTGTAATGTCTATCAAGCTTTAAATAAGAATGGTAAGGCTCAGGCTGTTTCTTTGAATATCTCGAAGACATTTGACAGGGTGTGGCATATTGGTCGTCACCAGTTGAAACGCTGTGATATTTCTGTAAGAATTTTTGAACTGATTCTCAAATAATGAAATGAAAGTTGTCTTGAACGGCCACTCTTCTGGATCTTTTTGCATTAATGCAGGTGTTCTCCTAGGGCTCTATCCTTGGAATGTTTCTAATCTTCATGAATGACTTTCCTGATGTCACCAGTTCTCAACTCGGTATCAATGCTGACGGCACATCTATATACACCTGTCTTAATAGTAAGTCTGACCGGTCTAATAAGATCAAATTGGCAGCTGATCTCAAGAATGACCTGTTGTTAAATAAGGCAAGGATTGGCTTGCTAATTTTAACACCCCACGAATGAAACTGCTCTCTTTTAATTATCTGACAGAATCTTTTTTAACTTCCATCAGTATGGCTGATGCTAACCCCCATGAGAGTGACTCATTGCGCCTTCTTAGACTAACGTTTTCAGTCGACATGAAGAAGAAAGAGAATATTAAATCTATTGCTAAGTCATCAGCTAAGAAAATTCGTTCACTATGTCGAGTTCGATAATGTTTCTCGCCAGATTACATATTTATAAGTCTACCATTCGCCCATACCTTGGATACTGCGGCCACATATGGTCCGGTGCTTCTGCCATATATTTTTGTGACTCTTGATGAAATCCAAAGAATAATCTGCAATGTTCATGGTCCTGAGGTGGCATCTCGACTTTAGTCACTTTCCCATTGCCATAACGTAGCTTCCCTGTGCATTTTCTATAAATGTGTTGATGGTAATTGTTCTGATGAATTTTCCGCTCTGGTAGCTAGACTTTATGAATTTAAGGGCAGTACTAGATTGGCGGTAAGGTCTCATCCTTTTAGAGTTGAAATACGAGATGTAACCGTAAGTTCTATGCTGATAGTTTCTTCTATCGCACATCTCGCTTGTGGAGCTTCTTTCCAGCTTATTGCTTTCCAGTCATGTTTGATGTTCAAAAATTTAAAAGCAATGTGAGTTGTTATCGTCTGTCTTCTTCATTTTTGTTCTTTTACTGTCCTCTCGTCTTATTAATACTTTTTCTCAGACTTAGTAACCTCCATCGTGCTAATGGCTTTATTGCCTTAGTTGGGGTGAAAAAAAATATGTGAAAAGCAACAAAACGATGGTGATGGTGACGAAGACGACGTCAGTGGTTAATTGAAATATTTTACTGGCTTTTATCTTTATATTGAAAGTCTCAAAAGGAAATTAATATTTTAGTCGCTACAAAGGAAGAAGAAAAGAAGATGGAGGAGATGACGAAGAAGAAGAAGAAGAAGCTAACAAGACTTTTTTTTTAATCTAAGAAAGAAAACTTTGCTGACTTCTTTTTTTTCTTTTACCAAGAAATCCACTTGGGAGTTTAATGCATAAACGCAGAAGACAGAAAACTCTTCTTCTTAAAGTTGTAGATATTCCTGAGTTGATAATTCTATTAATCAAAATACATAGGGATATTTGATCTCTCTCTCTCTCTCTCTCTACTCTCTCTCTCTACAGGGAACCAATATCATTTATGAAGTCGCATGTCTCGTAAGGAACAACTGCATTCCTGATCAAACCAAATTCATGAATTATATTGGACATACCACTAAACTCCTTAACTGTCCCCTGTCTCTAAACTCTTGCCAGTTAATTCCTTGCCCTCAACACTATATATATATATATATATATATATATATATATATATATATATATATATATATATACGAGGTCAAATAAATAGGGTGAATTTTTCGGTATAAGGACTTCTAATACAGATAGAAGCTTACTTTTTTTTATATTTTTCAACGTAGTCTCCCAGCACTGTCACACACTTTTCCCATCTGTGCACAAGCTTCCGTATTCCCTCAGCGTAAAAATCTTTGGACTGATGTCTCAGCCAGTCGCTCACTTTTGACTTCATCGTCACTTTTAAACTTCGTGCCTCTCGTGAACGCTTTCAAGGGACCAAACAGGTGAAAGCCTGAAGAGGCAAGGTCTGGACTGTAAGGGGGATGCTCATTAATAGTCTGCACGGTTTGGGCTGCTGTGTGAGGCTTTGCGTTGTCATGATGCAAGATGACTCCTTCTGACTGATGACCCCTGTGTTTGTTCTTTATGTCTTTCTTGACTTGCCTCAGCAGTTCACAAGTAGTTCTTCTGTCAGACTGAATGAGGTCATTGACTGATTCGATCACCTCAGGAGACCTCACTTCTGTAGGCCTCCCAGGCCTGTCTTCATCCTCAACACTGCTCTGTCCTTCTTTAAACAATTTAGCCCACTTGTAGACATTTTTTTTGGAATTCAACACAGTTGACATTTGCTGGTTTAGCACCTTCAGCAACCAAAAACTCGATAAATGACCGCTGTTCAATCCTGGAGCATGGTTCTTGGTTGGCCATCTTTGTTAATCGCCAAAACTCTCAAAGTTTTTTTTTAATCTACAAAAGAAATTAAATCCATGTGAAAAGAAGTAAAACAAAAAAAAAAATAAAATAAAAAAAGTAAGCTTCTATCTGTATTAGAAGTCCTTATACCGAAAAAATTCACCTTATTTATTGAATGACCCTATATATATATATATATATATATATATATATATATATATATATATATACAGGGTGTCCCAAAATAATGTATACACTCTTTAAATATTAATAGTTAATAATGCATTAGCGTGATGTGAGAACTTATATGGATGAAAATATGCAAAACAGATGGATTGGAAGAAGAGAGACAGTTGAATACTCACCTAGATCACCAGATTTGACACCCTTGGATTTCTTTTTGTGGGGGTTTCTAAAAGACAAAGTTTACAGCAGGAAACCTGAAACATTTGCTGAAATGAGAGTAGCAACTGAAGAAGAATGTGTTCAAATACCAGAGGAAATGATGCTGGACGTTTGTAGGTCTATTTCTTCAAGATATGAAAAGTGTATTGAACAGAACGGGAACCAGTTTGAGCACTGGATGTGAACTCATAATTATATGAACATTCTGCCATTGCCACAAGTAGCTTTTATCTTATCAATGTTAAATTTTCTATGTTTTTATATATTTTACTCTCAAATTCTTTAAATGTGTATTCTTTCTCTTGTATTAATCTTATTTACAAGTCAAAATACACAAATTGAATAAGTTATAACGATTCAGAGTGTAAACACTATTTTGGGACACCATGTATATATATATATATATATATATACTAGCAACATAGCCCGGCGTTGCCCGTGCTTGATTCAAAAATCGTACGACTCATACAGCAATCGCTATCACTTAAAATATAATCGCTATTTGTTAAAATATTTTTTCCCTTCCTTGCCTTTAAAGGAGTGCCCTTTGCCGTGCTGATGTTGCTTCTGCCTTACTTCTTGCCTATCTCACACTGCGATTTTTTTCTAAGCTCTATACTAAACATTAAATCTGTTATAAAAAAATAACTAAACAAAATGAACACAAAACGATCAGCTTTAAAAAAAGGACTTGTAATTGGAAAAACCGAATGAAAAAAGAATGTTAACAACAAATACTTTTTCACATCCAACCCAGTTCTGCGGAATCAGAATCAACGTTGAGTTTAAGCAAGCGAATGAGCCAATTGGAGTAAAGTGCCATGCAGATTTAAATTTTCCCACTTGTGACGAATGCAGCTATCGATTTTTTTTTGCATGCTAGCATGTTAGTTAACATTCTTGTCAGCCAGCTATTGGCTCTCACTCTGGTCAGTACAAAATGGCAGCAAACTACCTGAAAACTGCCGTAGAAACATGAAAAATCGATTATTTCCACTATCGATGGGAGTTGGGAAATGCAACATCGGTCTTGTCCTTCCCGCTAAATTGCAGCATGTGCATGTAAATTTTGGTGCAAATCCGTCAAAAATTGAGGCCGTGCATTTGTTACACACACACACACACACACACACACACACACACACACACACACACACATCCTTATATATATATATATATATATATATATATATATATATAGAGAGAGAGAGAGAGAGAGAGAGAGATCAAATGACCATTCAAGCATCCTGGCTTTGACTTCCATGTTAATTCCTTGAAAATTAATTCAGTTTATTTGGAGAGTTCATCCCCCCCTCCACAGAATATTTCTTTTATTTCTTCCTTTCTGACATTCTAATCTATTTTGGGGACTTTAGGGAAAGAAGAAAATAAGGATGGTGTGAGTTGAAATTGAGGGACTGTCCAGTGAATATCGGTTTACTGGACAGTACCTCAATTTCAACTCAATTTTTTACGGAATAAAGAAAGGGATCGTCCGCTGCTTACAACACAGTGGGTAAAAGATATAAGTAGCGACCCAGAGACATTAGATCAAGAATTGGTCAGTATAAGTACTATCCCACAACGTAACAGCTACCCTGGGTACATGCCGGCTTCTCTAAAAACTGGGATAGGCGGGTACTAGTACAACAACACCCAGAAAACAGTCTGCCTGCCTTATGTGAAGCGGTTATCAGAAAAAAAATACAAAGGATCTGCGCTCCATATAACATCAGGACAACCTTCAAAAGCTGGACGACACTTCACAGATATCTCTCCCAAGTAAGAACCCCATAACATGACTAAAGACTGGTTATAGCAGTGGAGAACTTAGAGAGGTGAATTAACAGGAGATAACTAATAACTGACATCCATCAGACATGGCACGTGGAACTAGAAATAAAGGGTTCAGCTCGACATTCCAACCACCTGAGGAAGACCGGAGCGTACAACGGCCGAAACGTTGTGATAAATATGGCAACAAAGATGAGTGCACATAATACCTCATCTCAGAAATATAGACAGATACTGAAGGATCGGATAAATATGGCAACAAAAGATGAGGACAATAGTCGAATAATGTAAATAGTGTATAATACCACATCTCAGAAATATAGATAGAATCGGATAAATATGGCAACAAAGATGAGGACAATAGTCCGAATAATGTAAATAGTGTACATAATACCATCTCAAAATATAGACAGATACTGAAGGATCGGATAAATATGGCGACAAAGATGAGGACAATAGTCCGAATAATGTAAATAGTGTACATAATACCACATTTCAGAAATATAGACAGATACTGAAGGATCGGATA
This sequence comes from Acanthosepion pharaonis, assembly GCA_903632075.3. NCBI lineage: Eukaryota > Metazoa > Mollusca > Cephalopoda > Sepiida > Sepiidae > Acanthosepion > Acanthosepion pharaonis. Next base: position 978,064 of record CAHIKZ030005519.1, on the reverse strand, counting down.
AATATGGCAACAAAGATGAGGACAATAGTCCGAATAATGTAAATAGTGTACATAATACCACATCTCAGAAATATAGACAGATACTGAAGGATCGGATAAATATGGCAACAAAGATGAGGACAATAGTCCGAATAATGTAAATAGTGTACATAATAATCTCAAAATATAGACAGATACTGAAGGATCGGAAAATGTATGGCAACAAAGATGAGGACAATAGTCCGAATAATGTAAATAGTGTACATAATACCACATCTCAGAAATATAGACAGATACTGAAGGATCGGATAAATATGGCAACAAAGATGAGGACAATAGTCCGAATAATGTAAATAGTGTACATAATACCACATCTCAGAAATATAGACAGATACTGAAGGATCGGATAAATATGGCAACAAAGATGAGGACAATAGTCCGAATAATGTAAATAGTGTACATAATACCACATCTCAGAAATATAGACAGATACTGAAGGATCGGATAAATATGGCAACAAAGATGAGGACAATAGTCCGAATAATGTAAATAGTGTACATAATACCACATCTCAGAAATATAGACAGATACTGAAGGATCGGATAAATATGGCAACAAAGATGAGGGACAATAGTCCGAATAATGTAAATAGTGTACATAATACCACATCTCAGAAATATAGACAGATACTGAAGGATCGGATAAATATGGCAACAAAGATGAGGACAATAGTCCGAATAATGTAAATAGTGTACATAATACCACATCTCAGAAATATAGACAGATACTGAAGGATCGGATAAATATGGCAACAAAGATGAGGACAATAGTCCGAATAATGTAAATAGTGTACATAATACCATCTCAGAAATATAGACAGATACTGAAGGATCGGATAAATATGGCAACAAAGATGAGGACAATAGTCCGAATAATGTAAATAGTGTACATAATACCACATCTCAGAAATATAGACAGATACTGAAGGATCGGATAAATATGGCAACAAAGATGAGGACAATAGTCCGAATAATGTAAATAGTGTACATAATACCACATCTCAGAAATATAGACAGATATGCTGAAGGATCGGATAAATATGGCAACAAAGATGAGGACAATAGTCCGAATAATGTAAATAGTGTACATAATACCAATCTCAGAAATATACAGATACTGAAGGATCGGATAAATATGGCAACAAAGATGAGGACAATAGTCCGAATAATGTAAATAGTGTACATAATACCACATCTCAGAAATATAGACAGATACTGAAGGATCGGATAAATATGGCAACAAAGATGAGGACAATAGTCCGAATAATGTAAATAGTGTACATAATACCACATCTCAGAAATATGAAGGATATAAATATGAAGGATCCGAATAAATATAGTACCACATCTCAGAAATATAGATAGGTAAAGATGAGGGACAATAGTCCGAATAATGTAAATAGTGTACATAATACCACATCTCAGAAATATAGATAGATACTGAAGGATCGGATAAATGGCAACAAAGATGAGGACAATAAATATGAGGACATAATACCACATTTCAAAATCCGGAAAATATATATAAAGATGAGGACAATAGTCCGATAAGGATCGGAAAGTGTACATAATACCTCATCTCAGAAATATAGACTGATACTGAAGGATCGGATAAATATGGCAACAAAGATGAGGACAATAGTCCGAATAATGTAAATAGTGTACATAATACCACATCTCAGAAATATAGATAGATACTGAAGGATCGGATAAATATGGCAACAAAGATGAGGACAATAGTCCGAATAATATAAATAGTGTACATAATACCTCATCTCAGAAATATAGACTGATACTGAAGGATCTGTAAATATGGCAACAAAGATGAGGACAATAGTCCGAATAATGTAAATAGTGTACATAATACCACATCTCAGAAATATAGACAGATACTGAAGGATCGGATAAATATGGCAACAAAGATGAGGACAATAGTCCGAATAATGTAAAATAGTGTACAATACCTCATCTCAGAAATATATATAGATGCTGAAGGATCGGATAAATATGGCAACAAAGATGAGGACAATAGTCGAATAATGTAAATAGTGTACATAATACCTCATCTCAGAAATATAGACAGATACTGAAGGATCTGTAAATAACAAAGATGAGGACAATAGTCGAATAATGTAAATAGTGTACATAATACTCATCTCAGAAATATAGACAGATACTGAAGGATCGGATAAATATGGCAACAAAGATGAGGACAATAGTCCGAATAATGTAAATAGTGTACATAATACCACATCTCAAAATATAGACAGATACTGAGAGGATCGGATAAATATGGCAACAAAGATGAGGACAATAGTCCGAATAATGTAAATAGTGTACATAATACCACATCTCAGAAATATAGACAGATACTGAAGGATCGGATAAATATGGCAACAAAGATGAGGACAATAGTCCGAATAATGTAAATAGTGTACATAATACCATCTCAGAAATATAGACAGATACTGAAGGATCGGATAAATATGGCAACAAAGATGAGGACAATAGTCCGAATAATGTAAATAGTGTACATAATACCTCATCTCAGAAATATAGACAGATACTGAAGGATCGGATAAATATGGCAACAAAGATGAGGACAATAGTCCGAATAATGTAAATAGTGTACATAATACCTCATCTCAGAAATATAGACAGATACTGAAGGATCGGATAAATATGGCAACAAAGATGAGGACAATAGTCCGAATAATGTAAATAGTGTACATAATACCACATCTCAGAAATATAGACAGATACTGAAGGATCGGATAAATATGGCAACAAAGATGAGGACAATAGTCCGAATAATGTAAATAGTGTACATAATACCTCATCTCAGAAATATAGACAGATACTGAAGGATCGGATAAATATGGCAACAAAGATGAGGACAATAGTCCGAATAATGTAAATAGTGTACATAATACCACATCTCAGAAATATAGACAGATACTGAAGGATCGGATAAATATGGCAACAAAGATGAGGACAATAGTCCGAATAATGTAAATAGTGTACATAATACCACATCTCAGAAATATAGACAGATACTGAAGGATCGGATAAATATGGCAACAAAGATGAGGACAATAGTCCGAATAATGTAAATAGTGTACATAATACCACATCTCAGAAATATAGACAGATACTGAAGGATCGGATAAATATGGCAACAAAGATGAGGACAATAGTCCGAATAATGTAAATAGTGTACATAATACCACATCTCAGAAATATAGATAGATACTGAAGGATCGGATAAATATGGCAACAAAGATGAGGACAATAGTCCGAATAATGTAAATAGTGTACATAATACCTCATCTCAGAAATATAGACAGATACTGAAGGATCGGATAAATATGGCAACAAAGATGGGACAATAAATAATGTAAATAGTGTACATAATACCACATCTCAAAATATAGACAGATACTGAAGGATCTGTAAATAGTCCAAAGAATACAATAGTCGAAAATAAATAGTGTACATAATACCACATCTCAGAAATATAGACAGATACTGAAGGATCGGAAAAATGGCAACAAAGATGAGGACAATAGTCCGAATAATGTAAATAGTGTACATAATACCACATCTCAGAAATATAGACAGATACAGAAAAAACGATTCCCGATTTTATGTCTAGTAGAATCTTATATTAATACTAGACCACCTGTGACCCGTTGGGTCAACATTGTTGTGTTTACTGTTTACATGAAGGGGTTTTTGAAAGTAGAGATATTTTAAAAATACATTTATTTGCAGTTATTGAAGTTGCTTTCAGCATTAAAAATTATCTGTTTGAAGAAAGTTGAACAATAAAAGCTTGGAATGTCAAAATTCGGAGAATTGCGATTTGATACAATAACACAAAATATTGTTGCGGGGCTGCGCGTAATTCAAGAATAATCAAACGATTTTCATTGAAAGAATAAAATTCAGTAGAAAAGACAACATAGTTTCAACAAACGGACATTAATATAACGACAAGAATAAAAGCAATTGGTCACAGATTGAAAAGTAATGTTTTTTTGTTTGGGTTAATAAAATTCTGAAGTAAAATATAAATTCTTTTTGTATACGTATGTGACAAAAAATGAAATGTTGTTATGTGTGTTTTTTGTGAAAAAGTCAACACGTGTGTGCGTGGTTCATAGTAAAGAGTATACAAATGATAGAATTTGTTTCTTACTGTGGACGGTGTTGCCGTAGTCTGAAGCAGTATTTGAGGTTTATCAGCGCTGTCGCTTTTAGCATGAGGTCGTGAAGTTCACAAGCGAGAGTGGCGTGGAACTTGATGACAGCTGTGCGATTCCTGTTTGGTGCCGGATTTCGTTTGGCTTATACATTTTCACGTAAGAAAATCGGCTCTCTCCCGCACTTTCTACGAGATAATGAATTTATCTTTCTTTCTTTTCCCAACTATCTATATATGACTTGTTTTTTTTTTCTTTCCCCCACTCTCTCAATATGACTTCTGGCAAACACACAAGATAGAAAGTTCACAGAGTTTCATATAAGAATAAGATGCGTTTACTAAAAAACAAAGTATATATGAACCTTATTTTAAGTTGACAGAGCTGAGTGCTACCATGTCTTGCGCCGGACGCCAGCCTGAAAATTCATAGATATACTCACCTGGTCATAATGAATGCCATGCCTGTCTTGGGTATGTCGCAGGTTTTGAGGAGCGTGAAATCACCGCTTAATTGTTTTTGCTGCCAGGTCCACACTGACCCGATGTGGTAGCACCTGGTAGGTTCCCCGCAGTGAAAGCACACACACACACGCGCACACACACACACACACACACACACACATATATATATATATATATATATATATATATTAATGTATGTTTCATTAAATAATATAGACAAGTTTTGTCTATTTTAAGCAAATTCCTTTCATATCGTCTGATATCTCCTCTGGGAGATTGTATCTCCAACGGATTAAATAATATGTTGGTCACACCACAAACTTGCTTTCACGAGGCTTGACTATGCATTTGAATGATAATTCTAACATTTTTAGGCATTTAAAACAACATGCTTGACCGTATATACAATTCCGGAAAATCCTTGTTGAAAACACAACTATACTTAAACGTGAAAACAATCAACAAAAACTAAAAATTCTTGAAGCTATATACATAAAACAGTTGAAACCTAACCTGAACAAAATAAACTATGAAATCTCCACAAATATTCTTGAATGTCTATAATTGGTAACAGAAGCAATTGGTTTATACCAGCGGCTTCCCATACTTAATACTTCTCGTTTTCACTCTCGCGTGTTCATGTGTGATGTCATGGGCCACGATGCGATTTTCGCTTTCAGTGTCTCGTATGCACGAGTTTGTCGTTGCTTTGAAATCTTCCATGCAAACAAAACAGACTATCATTGTGGCTATGTCCGTGTATTGTTTAATATATTGTATTGTAACTGTCATTTTTGATGATGGCTTATGTAAATCGAAAGCTTAGATAATTTTCCTTTCGTCTTTAATGATAATGTTATTAAGCTTATCAGACGATATGCAGGGAATTTGCTTAAAATAAATAGACAAAAACTTGTCTATATTATTTAATGAAAAAATGCCGCCTAAATACACACACACACACAATATATATATATATATATATATATATATATATATATTAAAGCTCCCAAGAATATTAGATTTCGGCATTATATGACCCATAAGGAGTTGATATGCCATTAAACAAACAATCAATAAATGCAACGCTAACAAAAAATCACTCACTGACGCCCCACTGCAGGCGTCACATTGCTGACTGCATCACCCACGAGAGAGTTTATGTTCACACATGAGTAGTAAGGCCTTTTACAAAGGATGGAGATCGTCTGAATATTTTCCATTGAAGTGGCGATGGAGAAGCGATAGGCTTGGGTCTTGGGGAAAAACAGGTTGCAGGGAGGGAAATGTCATCCCCGACAATCCTGGGTAAACGACCTTGAATTCTGTCAAGGCTGTAATTAGGCAGCTCCCGCCCAAATATGGCAGCAATACTCCGTGTTGAATAAATTTATTTTTTTAGAGGCAGCGTTCTTGTAAAGAAAAGAGCACTGAAGGAGGAGTCAGTAATTGGGTTGGTGCATAAATATCAGGCGTTTTTGTAGGTGAGTTATTTGTTAATAAAAATTGCTGTTTTGTTTCCTTTTTTTAAAAATAAAGTCATTATTTTATTTTCAGCTTATTAAAATGCGTGTAGATAATGATACTTATTTAAAATGTTATTGTTGAATTGTTATGTTTCTTTTATCATAATAAATATTATTGAAAAACGCCTGATAATTATGCACCAACTTAATAATTTGTGGAATTGAACAAGGAGCAGACTAAGTCGTGTCTATAGAATGTTTAATGTTAACTAGCGAATTGTTGATGCATTTCGTGGATGTTTTAAAAGCTAAAATAAAAAAATGAAGAGAGAATTAAGTGAATAGCCGAAAATGGCGGCAAAAATAAAATAGCGAAAACAAAATGGTGAAACATCAATGTCTGCTTCCAAAATTTTACGTTACGTTTTTAATTTTTTTTTTCAAATGAAATATTTAATACACTGACATTCTAATAATGGCGAGGAAGAAGGAAGAAAGCTTTCATTAAAATACAATCATTCTTTGCATTTTCTTTTTGCCGACAATCATATATTCACTTACAATTCTTGTTACAATTAATCTTTAGTTCTTTCTTCTTCCTTTCTTTTACTGCCTTCTGTAGGAATTTGTGTAATTTCTTTACCTGCTATATGATAGGATATGGAACAAAAAGGAAACTTTTGTAAATTTAACACGTTTCGATTATATTAAACTTCATCAGGAATCTTTTGGAATTGAAATATGGAAGAGACAATTCCTGTACTTTCAGTTTTCCATTGTTTCTTTTCCCTTGGTCAGGTGACTTTGTCTTGTATTGTTAATGTCTCTATGTGTGGATGAGTGTGTACGTTTGAATTCTAGTGGGTATTTTTGTGTAAGCCTGAAAGTGTTCGTGTGTATATTTCTTGAAGATAGTAATGGTATATTGGTGTTTGTTTGTTTTCATATATATATATATATATATATATATATATATATATATATATATATATATATATTATGCTTCTGAAAAATTTATTTCGGTTCAGCTCGCTGGGGAGGAAGTGTGAATTTGTAAACAGTTACTATTACTGCTAATAATGAAAGACTCTTCGGTAAAGCGAATGGAGTTTTCCCAGTCACTTTGTCTTTATATAAAAATAGATACGCTTAAATTCACCTACAATTTAGCTAGAGGGAACAGGTTGATGACCTGTGATACAATATATTTGTCACACATTATGAAAGTCCGACAATTATTTTAAGACATTTTTATGCGTATACGTTCTGTTTATAGATAAGAATATTTAAGTAAATGCTCTGTTTTATAATAAACAGTATTCATAACATTTAGCGGCCTGAATGTCCGAGAAATTTTCATAGAAAATATTCGTCCCCCGACAGGAATCGAACCTATATCCTATACGGAACCGTCATTTAGCCTGACGTGCCTTAACCGATCGAGCCACGGAGGGTCGTTCGATTAACAAGGTCGATTATACTGCTTTCAAACTTCAGTCTTCCATGAATCTCTCACGTACATTCAAATCTGCTCAAAGCGTATCCAAATGTAAACGAATGACGTCATACATTATGAAATAATTGTCGGACTCTGGGGAGGAATTGTGAAAGTGTAAACAGTGATTATTACTGCTAATAATGCAGAAAAGCGAATCGAGTTCTCTCAGTGTGTTTAACTAAAATAAATACGCTTAAACTCACGTTCATCCCTGCCCTACGCGAAAGGCTTAGGGGTAGAATCTCCGACTGACGCCAATTCAGCCGGGTTTCAATCTTAGCTAAAAACAACCGGACATCTAGCCACGCTGATGATCTGTGATACAGCAAACAGTCTGTCTGTGGATGACAATATATATATATATATATATATATATATATATATATATATATATATATATATTGCAATGAATCATCCATACAGAAAGTAAATTAGTAAAGTTAATGATATAAAATGTCGAAATCACTTTGCTAACAAAATTTTAAAGATGCATTAAACTACCAATCACTCGATAAATGTTAGGATCTTTGTTTTTAAAACTATAAACTGTATAAGATCTTCCTTAACTACTTACATATTTATAACATTCATGTAGTGATTGGTAATGATTTTATATCATTAACTTTACTAATTTACCCATTGTATGAATGATTCATTGTAATATATATATATATATATATATATATATATATATATATATATATATATATATATATATAACAGACTTTACTTCAAAAGCTGAAATGAAAATGAAAAGAAATTCACACGTTTTTGACGGACCTCATCAAGTATACGTAAAATTAACGAAGTGAGGAAGTGAGGTGGGAGAGAGGATATGAGTGTGTCATATGTATCATTTCAATTTCCTATTTTTAACCCCAGTGTGTCGGCTAGATGTTGCTCAAATTTAACGCGTCTCGTCTCTATATATAAGATCGACATTAATTTATTTCCAAAAGCTGAAATGAAAAATGAAAAGAAATTCACACGTTTTTTACGGACCTCATCAAGTATACGCAAAGCTTTTGGAAGTAAAGTCTGATGATCGAGAACCCTGTTAAAGGGGTTATGGTGAAATAGCTTATTACATGGAATCTTAACGTGGTCCGTCTTTTATTCAAACATATCTGCTCTGAATTTTACATTGAGCTCTCTGGATATCATCCTCCTCAGGTCTACCCATACGGATTACCTAAATTTGCATGAACTATATATATATATATATATATATATATATATATATATATATATATATATATAAAGAAATATAGTCTTAAGGTATGCTATATTTATGGAATAAAGTGCTCAATATCAGAGATAGAGCGTGTAAATATAAAAGTGAACATAGAAGTCAACACTTAGAGGCGACAGTCTATTTCATGCTATATGCAATCTTCAGGCCACATATGCTGTTATTTTCTCATATTTATATATATACGGGTTAGTGGTGCATTGTGGGTATTCTATTATGGCGGTTATTTTACCGAAGTCCTTTTATATATATATATATATATATATATATATATATATATATATATTAAGAAATATACTTAATATCTTACATTGATTGCACAAATCGGAGTTTCATAAGTTCTGCATTCGTTTTTCGGTTAATACTACTATGATATTTCTGTTTATCGCGCGATCTTTTATTGCAGGGATGGATTATTGTTGTTAAAATATTTAAATGACAACAGTATTATAGAAGCGGTGTTAATCCCAAAAATTGCACTTGACGAATGCAGAATGTATGAAACTCCGAGCTGTGCGATTAATGTAAGATATTAAGTATATTTCTTAATTTATTAAACTGCTCTGTTATTTAACATTGAGCACTGTTTTATCTTACACACACACACACACACATATATATATATGCATTTCTATACGAACGCTCGCTCGTACATTTACCTATATTTATTCATATTTACCTATATATATATATATATATATATATATAATTTTAAATATATATTTCGCTAAACTTCCATTAGTAACAAGTTAGTATGAATCTATCTTCCTCCCCAACTACGGGTTTACATACTAAAACTAAGAAAAATCACTCAGTTATGCGCCATGCGTGATACACGCTTAGGCGATCATGTATCGAAAGATACATGACTGACGAGGCTGATTTTTTTCCCGCAGTATGTTGCCATTTTTTCTTTCTGCGGTAGTTGCCATCCAAGGCTATAGAACCCGGTCTGTCCTGCTATTTACCCATAGCTCCGGGGGAAGGGGAGAGAAGATGTGGATTCATAACTTTCCCAAGGGTATTAGCACGTAATGTAATAGATCTGACTGGATTTCGAACTCAGTCCGAGCCGCTTACCATTACTCCACCGTACCTCGTCCAGGGGCTTTGTTCAGGGTCCCGTAACTTCCATTTGATATAGAACCATAAGTCTCACCGGACATTAAAGTATCAACCACCACAACTAGATTGCTGCGTCATTAACTATTATTTCAAGTTCCTAACGTTTTGTACGTCGAACCTAATTTAGGACCGACTTAGTGAAATACAAGCCTCCACTTTACCGGGCGCAGCGCTTCGGCTGGACTCGTGATATTGCTAATGAGACACTGGAACAATAATTTCATTTATATCCGACTGACGGAAAGGTTAAAATATGGCACAGGCCTCACGAGGCCAGTGATCTTAGTTGTTAACGAAGCACTGTCCAGAATTGTACTGGAACTATAATGATGTCGGTGTTTTCACGTTAACAAAGATGAACCGGTTGTGTAATGAAGTTGCAGGTTGCCGTATCTTTCTGTGATAGACTGGTTAGCAACCAAGGTTATAAAACCCGCTTTCTCGTGCTATTTAACCTATAGCTGGGGGGAGAAGAGATGGGTTCATAATGTTCCCAAGTTTTACGTAAGTGAATGTAACGAAACCGACTGGAATTCGAACTCGGCTGTCCGATTTCTCATTCCGAACCGATATCCATTTAATACTGGCTTATATCCGTAAAGTATTCTCAGTATCCCTCTGTAGAAACACATCTCTATTGCCTCAAGCCTCCTCGACATCTGCGTGGAAATTGCCCCGCATTAAGTGCTATACAGGAGGAGAGATGCTACATAACAGTCGAGTACTCTTCTCTTTGCTTTTTACGATGTCTGTTAATAATAAAGAGATTAGTTTCTAGGAGCTATCTTTCGCTTTTCGAATGCAACTTCGGATTTCGGTGTCATATTTTCCATTGATGACTGATGATAAAAACTAATATTTGTTGTTGATTTTCAAGAAAATTATTGTCTTTGGATAGTAACTATCATTTCCTCTTTGCTTACGCCTAGAAAAATATGAAAAAAGATTAATTTATCAGTAACCATTGCTTTTGTGACCAGAGTAACGATATTTGTAAAATAAGATTTTTTTTTGTTGCTGTATAATATATATCAAGACATTGGTAAAGCGAGTCGAGTTTTCTCAGTCACTTTGTGTTTATCTAAAAATAAATTCGTTTAAATTCACCTTCATCCCTGCCGTGCACCAACGGCCTAGGGGTAGAATCTCAACTGACGCTAATTCATCCGGGTTTCGATCCTAGCTAGCGGCAACAGGACGTCGAGCCAAACTAATGATCTGTGATACATAGAAACAGTCTGTCTGTGGATGATATATATATATATATATATATATATATATATATATATATATATATATATATATGTATCACGTCACTTGGACACATTCATACTTCAGACATAAACATTCTGGAGACATGTTCTATTTTGTTTTTCTAGATTCAAGTACACATAAACGAGTTGTTCCTTAAGAAATAATAAAAAAAAGTCCTCAAGAAATTCTGGTCACGTTGATTCCATAGAAAATGTAGAAGCTTTTAAGAAGAAACTTTCACATGTTCTCATCGATTTATTTTGCAGAAGTCTTTTAGTGTACGGAAAACAAAACACGCACGAAAGCAAAACAAAATAAGAAGAACCAACAAAAAATAACAAACTTTAGTTCAAACTTTGATATAAATGCCATACTTTTCTGTCGAAAAGAAACGCTAAAATAAACAATAATTTTATTTAAATAGTACGATGCACTTTTATCATGAGCGGGAGGCCGTCACCGAAAAGTGGGGATTTATAGCTAATAAGAGTACGTCAACGTTTTGCGAAGTTTTTTTTTATATTGACGTTCATGGCTCTCCGTGTTGTAGAGTGGTTTTCACAGTGGAGGCTTGTGTTTGTACTAAGTCGGTCCTAAAAGAGGTTCGACGTACAAAACGTTAGGAACTTGAAATAATAGTTAATGACGCAGCAATCTAGTTGTGGTGGTTGATACTTTAATGTCCGACATCGACTGACGCACCCAACTCCACTGAGCAGTATTCAGTCCCCCCCCCACGAGGGCATCATGTGGCACAAGGCCGGTTTAACGTGGGATCTCAGAGCCCGTGCGCTCGGCCAAAAATATGCCCATTGAACCCGTATAAACGGGTTCAGGGTCGGTTTACCTCCCCGAAAGAGAATCCGCCCTTCGGTGTAGCCTCGTTCGGGTTCCTCCCTGCTCGAAGGAAGAGAGTTCAACCGGTCAGCCGGTCGTCCGACTTCAGACTGAAATCAGACCAACTCACTGAGCTCCCTGGCGACTGCCACTACTACAACTTATTATATCTGGGAGAGTCTATTTACAATAGGATAGGTATGTTCTAGTATAACAATCCGTATTTTCTTTTCTTTAATATCTACAATATCAATATTGTGATGATTATTTTTTTTTAAAAATGATTTTCTATTGCCTTCTCTACAGTTTGAGTTTCATTATTTTCCTTAGAGATTGATTGGTCTTACGATGTTACCAGTAGCTGAAGGGAAGGCGGATTCATGCCTTTCCAATGAGCATTAGTGTGAAACGAGAGAAACTACTTCTTCTTCTTCTTTTATGTGCTCTAACTCTTTATAAGCGGGCAACCGTAGCTCTCCACAATTTCCTATTCTTTGTATCATATTAGTAAAGTATGTATTTTTACCATACCCCCTCCCCCAATGCCTTTTCTGACATTCATTCATACAAGATTGTCAGGTATGTGGCCTTCCTCTATCTCTCTTGCTCTCGATATAACCTGTGAGTGTTAAGTTCGCCAGGCCTTCTTTCCTCGTTATGCACTCAAGAAATTGCAATTGTCGCTTTCTGATGCTAATTTTAAGCTGAAAACTTCTTTACTCATTTGTTCAGTTGATTTTTTTTCTGTTTCTTAATATTTTGCTTAGCTTTTGGGAGGCATCTTTCGCTATTTCAATACTCCTTCGGATTTTGATATCATATTTTCAGTCCTCTGTTAAAAGGGTTTAATGGTTACATTACGGGCACTTCCAATATTCAGTCATTTATGTGCCATGCGTGATACACGCTTAGGCGATCATGCATCTTTCGATACATGACTGAAGAGGCAGATATTTTCCCGCAGTAGGTTGCCATTTCTTTCTGCGGTAGATCAGCTGCCATCCTGCTATTTACCCGTAGCTGGGGAGAGAAGATGAGGATACATACCTTTCCCAAGCGTATTAGCGCGTAAGTGAATGTAATACAATTACAGTTAGGTACACTTTCTGGAATTCGAACTTGGCTCTCCGATTTCTCAATCCGAGCCGCTATCCATTACTCCACCGTCCTTTCTATATTTTCTTGTCTTTGCTCACATCCCGAACTTGATGGTATTTTATACAACTTCACAGCTTTCTGTCTTTCATTTGACAAATATTAGCCACGCGATTTATAAATTCTCTATCTCTGGAACTAACATTTCTGAATATGATTCATTTAATCGAATCGCTCGCAACTAGGGGCCCAGAAATGTTTTTGACAAATATTAGCCACGCGATTTATAAATTCTATATCTCTGGAACTAACATTTCTGAATATGATTCATTTAATCGAATCGCTTGCAACTAGGGGCCCAGAAATGTTTTTGACAAATATTAGCCACGCGATTTATAAATTCTATATCTCTGGAACTAACATTTCTGAATATGATTCATTTAATCGAATCGCTTCTTAACTTGGGGCCCAGAAAAGTTTTTGACGAATATTAGCCACGCGATTTATAAATTCTATATCTCTGGAACTAACATTTCTGAATATGATTCATTTAATCGAATCGCTTGCAACTAGGGGCCCAAAATGTTTTTGACAAAAATATTAGCCACGCGATTTATAAATTCTATATCTCTGGAACTAACATTTCTGAATATGATTCATTTAATCGAATCGCTCACAACTAAAGGGCCCAGAAAAGTTTTTGACGAATATTAGCCACGCGATTTATAAATTCTATATCTCTGGAACTAACATTTCTGAACATGATTCATTTAATCGAATCGCTTGCAACTAGGGGCCCAGAAATGTTTTTGACGAATATTAGCCACGCGGTTTATAAATTCTACATCTCTGGAACTAACATTTCTGAATATGATTCATTTAATCGAATCGCTCGCAACTAGGGCCCAGAAAAAGTTTTTGACGAATATTAGCCACGCGATTTATAAATTCTATATCTCTGGAACTAACATTTCTGAATATGATTCATTTAATCGAATCGCTCGCAACTTGGGGCCCAGAAAAGTTTTTGACGAATATTAGCCACGCGATTTATAAATTCTATATCTCTGGAACTAACATTTCTGAACATGATTCATTTAATCGAATCGCTTGCAACTAGGGGGCCCAGAAATGTTTTGACGAATATTAACCACGCAGTTTATAAATTCTATATCTCTGGAACTAACATTTCTGAATATGATTCATTTAATCGAATCGCTTGCAACTAGGGGCCCAGAAATGTTTTTGACAAATATTAGCCACGCGATTTATAAATTCTATATCTCTGGAACTAACATTTCTGAATATGATTCATTTAATCGAATCGCTCGCAACTAGGGGCCCAGAAAAGTTTTTGACGAATATTAGCCACGCGATTTATAAATTCTATATCTCTGGAACTAACATTTCTGAACATGATTCATTTAATCGAATCGCTTGCAACTAGGGGCCCAGAAATGTTTTTGACGAATATTAGCCACGCGGTTTATAAATTCTATATCTCTGGAACTAACGTTTCTGAACATGATTCATTTAATCGAATCGCTTGCAACTAGGGGCCCAGAAAAGTTTTTGACGAATATTAGCAACGCGATTTATAAATTCTATATCTCTAGAACTAACATTTCTGAACATGATTCATTTAATCGAATCGCTTGCAACTAGGGGCCCAGAAATGTCTTTGACGAATATTAGCCACACAATGAACAAATTCTGAAAATATAGCTCAATTAGTGGGGTTGGGACAATAATTCCATAAAACATAATTTCTGCATACCTTTCTTTAATATGTATCTGTTTTTCTTGTAACTTTTACACACCCTGCTTTTTAAAACTAGGTGATTGCTTGTTAAATGGTTAGCATAGTGTCCGTCTGAGGAGTGAATTGGAATTCACCATAGTTTTCAAAGCCGTTTATAGGTCAATAAAATGTAGATATCGCAGCCACTCGAATATGAGGATGCCAGTGCACTGGGTGGGTAGCTAATCCCCATTGCAGACGCCTGCTCAGACACATTTGTGCTTGTTCAACACCCACAGAGCCCAACTTTGGTTTATACTGCAACTATGCTGAGCTACACTTTTGGGAGAGAGCGTATTATCTCGCGTGATCAACAGTCTGAACAAGGCTAGCACGCTCACCCCCTCAGTCACGATGGCTTGTGACTTCGTGCTATCACCACTACCGACGGCTCCTAAAGGTTCCGTCTACCCAATTTCACTCACAAGGCTTGGTTCAACCCGTGACATGGTCTTCGTGCGGACCCTTTGGATTGGTCTGTAGATTATTTATTAATCAAACATTGACAAATTTTTATTAGTTTCATATTTTATGTCTACACGAACACATCGACGTGGTGTAATGGTTAAGCAAGCATGTCTCGCTACATTTGCATTTGAGTAGAGAGTTCAGTTCTCACTGGGTGCCCCATATTTTCGGCTATGTGCCACATCTAAGCTACGCTTACAATAGTTCCCTTGGGCATATCGAGTGTAGTGATTGTCTTGCTAGATCAATTGCAATTGAGTAGTGAGTTCGATCCTTGCTGGTTGTCCCATACTTTCGGCCTTATGCTGCACTTAAGCCAGGCCTAGAACAGCATCATAGCTTATGTCATCATCGTTTTTTAATACGTTGTTTAGTTTTTGGAAGATAACCTTTGCTATCCTAATGTGACTTCGGATTTCTGTGTCACTTTTTCCGTCAACTATTAAAACACTTCCTCGATATTTAAACTTCTTGCTTGTAGATTTAGCTGTTATTCTTATAGATTTAACTGTTACGGTAGTTAGATAATCCCTATGGCAGACGTAGCCGAGTGGTTAAAACATTCGCATTCTGATCATGAGACCCGGGTTCGAATCACACCATGGCCGATTTGTCAGATTTCCTGATGTTATCGGACTGGAGGGGGTTGATTCCAGCGTTTGGAAATTGCCTGAAACCATACCAGGGGTTGACCCAAGCCTTGTGAGTTAAAATCGGGTAGACGGAACCCTTGGGTGTTGTTCATAATGACGGTCGACTCTGAGTATAGAATCCAGAGGTTAGCAGTGAATATTTCGAAGACAGTAGGGAAGCGTAGTTCAGGTTAGCAGTGGATATTTCGATAAAAGTAGCAGAGCATAGTTCGTCCTTCTGGTTCTCTTCGCCTGACAAGCTAGAACTAGACATTCGGATAGAGTAAACAAAATGGCCGTCTTTATACACGACGGATTGAATGTTCTACGTCTTCCATTGAGTCAAGTGATTTTGACTGGCTCACTAGTTTTATATATATATATATATATATATATATATATATATACAAAAAACTGCAACATTGGGTGCTGTCGATAGGTGTGCTAACAAGAAGTCACAAGTCATCGTGGCCGAGGGCTTGAGCGTGCTGGCCTTATTCAAATTGTTGATCACGCTAGTTGTTCGGATTGTTGGTCATTCTAGATAACACGCTCTTTTCCAGACACTGTAACTAAGGTCTGCTCAGCATATTTGCAGTATAAGCCACAGGTGGGTTCTGTGGGTGTTGAATGAACATGAAATGCGCCTCAGCAAGCGTCTGCAATAGGGATGGGCTAGCCACCCTAGTAGACGGGTATCCTCGAATACGACTGGCCAGGTATACATACATTGCGGACGCCTGCTCAGAAATATTTTTGTTTGCTTAATACCCACAGAGCCAACTGATCAGACATTAATTACAGTTTCTGGGAGAGAACGTATAACCTGATCAGCATATCGAACAAGGACAGTGCGCATAAACCCTTGGTCCCGTCGACTTGTGACTCTGTGTTAGCGGTTTCTCAACGGTTATGTCTACCCAATTCCACTCAAATGGATTGGTTTTGCTCGCAGGTACATCCTAAGTGTGCCGCATGCTGGGTTCAATTCCGCGGGTTAATGTTATCAAGAAGTTACTTCCCCGAAAATTTGACCATGGCGAGTTTCGAACAAAGGTCTCATAGCCAGAATAAAAAATAACCACTCTACCATACGTTCATCAAACGTTCAAAGTAGCACACTGGATATGAGGCCATGTCTCATATATCACGCCCCAGATTTTCAAAGATACAAATAGCGCTTAACATACGTAGAGAGGAAGTAAACCATATTACAGACGTCTGCTCAACCCCCAGAATTCACCCGTGGTTTATAATGCAACTAAGCTGAGCGGACATTAGTTACAGCTTCTGGGATACAGCGCATAATCTGGAGAGCTCATTTTGCTCCCAAAAGACCACCAACAACCCTCGGCCACGATGACTTACGATTTCGTGCTAGCACAGCCATTGACGGCTTACGAACTGTTCCGTCTATTCAATTTCACTCACAAGACTTGGATTATGCTTTTCAGACCCTTTCCGCTCTGGAATCGCCAATATTATCAAGAGGTCAGCGCCTTGACAAATCGACCACGGTGAGATCCGAACCCGGGGCTCATAGCCAGAAATGAAACATCCTAACCACTTGGCCAGGCGTTTTACCAACTGTCCGATGTAATCCACTTAGCCTATGTCTCTCATGTATCAGATCAGGTTTTCAAAGATCTCTTGAGCGCTTACGTCCACATGAACAAACAAGTTCACTATTGGGCATTAATATGATGCAATGTTTTATGTCTCGACAACAAAACAAAATCACAAATCAATGAACAACTTTTGTGCTTCTTATTAGAAATAACATTTCCCGATTACCTTTCTTTACAACCGAACCACAAATTCAATATTGAATCGAATTTCCTACAAAGCATCAAACAATGACCGACTTCTTTGAATCTTTCTTCTTTTTTTTAAAAAATCATTCTCTTTACAAAGAAATTAACCATCCAGTCTTTATCGCTGAATTTCTTTGATTTCGGTCATTGCTTGATTCCATTTTTTTTCTTTTATTCTTTCTTTTAACTCACGAAAAACGCAGTTGAAAAAGATTCTTAAATTTTATCTTTAGGATGGTAAGCCAGCCACAAAATGTGCACATCAAATCTTCTTTGACTTGTAATATTAAACAAAAAAATATTTATAGTGGCTCTTACTGAGGTTTCGTCTTTTTTGGACGACATTGCTGTGTCATTGAATGTGTTTAATTTGATTAGAATTTTAACATCATTATTTACTTCATTATTTTTACAAGGCACATCAAGCTTTTAAATCGTTTTCGCTTTTTTTTTCTTAAGTATTAAATAATAGCATATTACCCGTCAAAAATATCGGGTTTATCATATATTTGGTATTGAAATTAAAATTCCTTCCAATTAAAAAGAAAGCAACACAACAAGGAACAGTTTTTTTATGTCTCTTAATTTGATGGCGTAGTACGCAATAAATATAATAAACCTTCCCATTGGCCAAAAATAAGCATCGATCCCGATGTTATTTTGGAATATATACGAACGAAAAGTTCATTTTTTTGTTTAGCACCCACCGCGGTATGGACAGGAAGACACACAGAAATAATTTTAAATTGGTACCTGAGAACATTGCTAGAATCAAAGTTACACCTGCGGACATTTAAATGAACTCATAAGTCCTCAGAGCACCAAAGTCTGCAAAACGTTTTTTTATTTCTTCTTCTTTCCTTTTGTTATTAAATGCTTATAAATCATAAAAGCCTTTTGTTTTCTTTCTGTTTTCTGTATGGTAGACAATATACTAAAATATTCCAATTATTATTTTATATTTAAATTATATTAAACTATTTTTTCCCTATTTCGTATTGTCCCACAATGTTCGTTACGTTTTCATTATATTCCTCGGTATGATGATAAACTACATCCGGCAGCAAGGCCTTTAGTCGGGAGATTGCAAGTTTTCAGGAGCGTGAAATCACCTCATAATCGCTGTTGTCCCCAGGTCCACCCCTGCCCGGGGTGGTAGCACCTGTTAGGATCCCAGCTATGGGCAAATAGTGACCCACTAAACGAAAACAAAACACTATGAAAGTATAAAAATACAATTTTATAGTAAAAATACCAGTAAAAATATTTAAAAAAAAAATCAACATTACAAACAACACATATTCACAGGGTGCGATGAGTAAATTGTCGCCATTTTATAATGTATTTTATTTTTAATTTTGCGCATGCGCATTTTCTGTTTCTGATTTTGTGGACTGCACAGTATAGTAAGGTTATTTGAGCACCATCTGTGAGTAAAAGAGCTCCATGACGCAATTCACTCATCCAAAAAGTTGAAAACGGTATGCTGTACTGCTTGGCAATCGCGCCGGAAGCTTCGATACGAACATTTCACAGTGTTTGGGTGTCAATCTGAGGACAGTGCAGAGGATGCCGTGTCTCCAAAGGATGTACCGAAAGTGATGAAAACTAAGGACAGAAAGAAGTAATGATCATGGATGGAAGGAGCGAGGATGGAAGGAGCGAGGATGGAAGGAAAGAAGAAAGGAATGAATGAGCAAAGATAGGAGTAATTATGGAAGGTGAGCAGGAAGGAGGGAATGAGTAAGGATGGCAGAAAAGCAGGAAGGAGGAAAGACAGAATAAAAGAAGGAATGTGGAAGGAAGGAAGGAAAGAATGAAGGAATGAGCAAAGATGGAATGAGCGAAGATGGACGGAATGAAGGAATACGGGAAGAAGCAAGGATGGAAAGAGCGAGGATGGAAGGAAAGAAGGAAGCTGGAATGAGAAAGGATAGAAGGAAAAACAGAAAAAAGCAAGGACGGAAAGGAAGAAAGAAGGGGACAGGATGGAAGGAAACGATGGAAGGAAAGGGTAGGTGAGGATGGAAGTAAAAAAGGATGTAAGGAAGGAAAGAATGAGAAAAAATTGAAGGAAAATCGGAATTAGAAAAGATGGAAGGAAATCAGGACGGAATTAAAGAGCAAGGATGAAAGGAAAGACGGGGAGAGTAAGGATGTAAGAAAAGAAAGAAGGAATGAGCAAGGAAGGAAGAAGCAAGGATGAACGGAAACAAGTAAAGAGGGAATGAACACGGATGGAAGGAAAGCAGGAACGAAAAAGGAGGGAAGAAAGGAAGGAAGGAATGAGCACGCATTGAAGGAACAGGGGTAGAAGAAAAGGAGCGAGGATGAAAGGAAAAAAGGAGAAATAGAAAGAAAATGGAAGGAAAGAATGAGCAAAAATGGAAAGGAGAAAGAAATGAGCAAAGATAGATGGATAGAAGTTTGGAAGGAATTAGCAATACTGGAAGGAAAGAAAGAGTTAGGAGGGATAGAATGAAAGGACGGAATGAATGAGCAAGGATGGAAAATAAGAAAAAAGAAAAGATGCAAGGAAGGAGTGAGCAAAGACGGAAGAAAAAAAGGATGGAAGGAAGAAAGGAAAGAATGAGCAAAGAGGGAAGGAATGAAGGAAGGAATAACCAAAGAAGAAATGAAGGAAGGAATGACCAAAGAAGGAAGGAAGTAATGACCAAAGAAGGAAGGAAGGAAGGAATGACCAAAGAAGGAAAGAAGGAATGACCAAAGAAGGAATGAAGGAAGGAATGACCAAAGAAGGAAGGAAGGAAGGAATGACCAAAGAAGGAAGGAAGGAAAGAATGACCAAAGATGGAAGGGAGGAATGACCAAAGAAGGAATGAAGGACGGAATGACCAAAGAAAGAATGAAGGACGGAATGACCAAAGAAGGAATGAAGGAAGGAATGACCAAAGAAGGAATGAAGGACGGAATGACTAAAGAAAGAATGAAGGAAGGAATGACCAAAGAAGGAAGGGAAGTAATGACCAAAGAAGGAAAGAAGGAATGACCAAAGAAGGAATGAAGGAAGGAATGACCAAAGAAGGAAGGAAGGAAGGAAGGAAGGAATGACCAAAGAAGGAATGAAGTAATGACCAAAAAAGGAAGGAAGGGAAGTAATGACCAAAAAAAAAGAAAGAAGGAATGACCAAAGAAGGAATGAAGGAAGGAATGACCAAAGAAAAAGGAAGGAAAGAATGACCAAAGATGGAAGGGGAGGAATGACCAAAGAAGGGAATGAATGAAGGAATAACCAAAGAAGGAATGAAGGACGGAATGACCAAAGAAGGAATGAAGGAAGGAATGACTAAAGAAAGAATGAAGGAAGGAATGACCAAAGAAGGAAGGAAGTAATGACCAAAGAAGGAAGTGATGACCAAAGAAGGAAGGAAGGAAGGAAGGAATGACCAAAGAAGGAATGAAGTAATGACCAAAGAAGGAAGGAAGGAAGGAATGACCAAAGAAGGAAAGAAGGAATGACCAAAGAAGGAATGAAGGAAGTAATAACCAAAGAAGGAAGGAAGGAAATAATGACCAAAGATGGAAGGGAGGAATGACCAATGAAGGAATGAATGAAGGAATAACCAAAGAAGGAATGAAAGACGGAATGACCAAAGAAGGAATGAAGGAAGGAATGACCAAAGAAGGAATGAAGGAAGGAATGACCAAAAAGGAAGGAAGTAATGACCAAAGAAGGAAGGAAGGAATGACCAAAGAAGGAAAGAAGGAATGACCAAAGAAGGAATGAAGGAAGGAATGACCAAAGAAGGAAGGAAGGAATGACCAAAGAAGGAATGAAGTAATGACCAAAGAAGGAAGGAAGGAAGTAATGACCAAAGAAAGAAAGAAGGAATGACCAAAGAAGGAATGAAGGAAGGAATGACCAAAGAAAGAAGGAAGGAAAGAATGACCAAAGATGGAAGGGAGGAATGACCAAAGAAGGAATGAATGAAGGAATAACCAAAGAAGGAATGAAGGAAGGAATGACCAAAGAAGGAATGAAGGAAGGAATGACTAAAGAAAGAATGAAGGAAGGAATGACCAAAGAAGGAAGGAAGTAATGACCAAAGAAGGAAGTGATGACCAAAGAAGGAAGGAAGGAAGGAAGGAATGACCAAAGAAGGAATGAAGTAATGACCAAAGAAAGAAGGATGGAAGGAATGACCAAAGAAGGAAAGAAGGAATGACCAAAGAAGGAATGAAGGAAGGAATGACCAAAGAAGGAAGGAAGTAATGACCAAAAAAGGAAGGAAGGAAGGAAGGAATGACCAAAGAAGAAAAGAAGGAATGACCAAAGAAGGAATGAAGGAAGGAATGACCAAAGAAGGAAGGAAGTAATGACCAAAGAAGGAAGGAAGGAATGACCAAAGAAGGAAAGAAGGAATGACCATAGAAGGTATGAAGGAAGGAATGACCAAAGAAGGAAGGAAGGAAAGAATGACCAAAGATGGAAGGGAGGAATGACCAAAGAAGGAATGAATGAAGGAATAACCAAAAGAAGGAATGAAGGACGGAATGACCAAAGAAGGAATGAAGGAAGGAATGACCAAAAAGAAGGAATGAAGGAAGGAATGACTAAAAGAAAGAATGAAGGAAGGAATGACCAAAGAAGGAAGGAAGTAATGACCAAAGAAGGAAGTGATGACCAAAGAAGAATGAAGGAATGAAGGAAGGAATGACCAAAGAAGGAATGAAGTAATGACCAAAGAAGGAAGGAAGGAATGACCAAAAAAGGAAAGAAGGAATGACCAAAGAAGGAATGAAGGAAGGAATGACCAAAGAAGGAAGGAAGGAAAGAATGACCAAAGATGGAAGGGAGGAATGACCAAAGAAGGAATGAATGAAGGAATAACCAAAGAAGGAATGAAGGACGGAATGACCAAAGAAGGAATGAAGGAAGGAATGACCAAAGAAGGAATGAAGGAAGGAATGACTAAAGAAAGAATGAAGGAAGGAATGACCAAAGAAGGAAGGAAGTAATGACCAAAGAAGGAAGGAAGGAATGATCAAAGAAGGAAAGAAGGAATGACCATAGAAGGAATGAAGGAAGGAATGACCAAAGAAGGAAGGAAGGAAAGAATGACCAAAGATGGAAGGGAGGAATGACCAAAGAAGGAATGAATGAAGGAATAACCAAAGAAGGAATGAAGGACGGAATGACCAAAGAAGGAATGAAGGAAGGAATGACCAAAGAAGAAATGAAGGAAGGAATGACTAAAGAAAGAATGAAGGAAGGAATGACCAAAGAAGGAAGGAAGTAATGACCAAAGAAGGAAGTGATGACCAAAGAAGGAAGGAAGGAATGAAGGAAGGAATGACCAAAGAAGGAATGAAGTAATGACCAAAGAAGGAAGGAAGGAATGACCAAAGAAGGAAAGAAGGAATGACCAAAGAAGGAATGAAGGAAGGAATGACCAAAGAAAGAAGGAAGGGAAGAATGACCAAAGATGGAAGGGAGGAATGACCAAAGAAGGAATGAATGAAGGAATAACCAAAGAAGGAATGAAGGACGGAATGACTAAAGAAGGAATGAAGGAAGGAATGACCAAAGAAGGAATGAAAGAAGGAATGACTAAAGAAAGAATGAAGGAAGGAATGACCAAAGAAGGAAGGAAGTAATGACCAAAGAAGGAAGTGATGACCAAAGAAGGAAGGAAGGAAGGAAGGAATGACCAAAGAAGGAATGATCGAAGTATAGAAAGCAGGATAGAAGCCAAGCGATAAAAAAAAAATAAATAATGTCCAAATCGATCAAAGAAATACATCAAAATTAAGGTAAAAAGATAAAAAAAACGAATGGTTTTTGATTTGTGCTGCTAATTCTGGACGAAAATTAAGAAAAAAAAATCTCAATATGTCTTTTAAATGTTGAGCTTCAAGAATGAAGATGCATTTCGGTTGATAAAAAGAAACACGCAACCTATTGAAAATACTTTGTTGCATTACCCCTGGAATCTTTTCCAGCTGTGCTGGTCAAACTCTCTACTTTCGGGCAGAGGGGAGCCCCAAACGAGGCTATGTCGAAGGGGAGAGTCTCGTCTCGGGAAACAGCTATCCGACTCTGTTTTATACGAGAATTTTTAGCCGAGTCTATAGGTTCGGTTTGCCCTTATTTTAAAACTCGGTCTTGTGCTACAGATTACCTTGTGGGGAGGTTGGTGATTATATCCCTGTAGAGCCACAGCCACAGCACACTAGCAGTGACTGCTTTATTTCTGTAGTTTTTTACTGGTTGGTGTCCATTCGTCCATTCGATTTCAAATTCGGAGTTGTCTTTCTCCTCGACCGCTTCCAGTCTATCCTGATATTTAATTGCGAGCCGAGAGAGAGAGAGAGAGAGAGAGAGAGAGAGAGAGAGAGAGAGAAAGAGAAAAAAAAAGAACTAATTTGTGTGCGAAAGTGAATTCGGTTGGAATTTGAAATCAGTATGCCGATTCCTTTTCGCGAGGGGCCGCAGGTTCGAGTACTGCCGGAGGTCACATGCCCCTTATTAAGTTTACTCGAGTACACAGGTCGGTAGACGAAATAAATACTGTTTAAAATAAACGGAGTGACTACTCAAACACGGGTATCCACTAAAAGATAACGTTTGAAGTAATATATATATATATATATATATATATATATATATATATATATATATATGGATTAATGAAAAAAAATGCTGCCTAAATACACACAATTTAAATTACATGATCCAGCAGCCCACTAAACTATCAACATTTGGAATTATAAATGTAGCCTGGTGAAAAAGTAAATTGAAATAACCAAATAAATATTGAACACCCTGAACGGCAACAAACAGGACTTCTACGAAAAACTAAAAGATATGACTACCTCGGACCAACTGGAAGAAATTGTACTTGTAATCTCTGATGATGGCTTATGTAAGCCGAAAGCTTAGACAGGATTAACAATAAAAGCATGTATCAATATGGTGATTTTCTTTCATGTTTCAGTGATAATACTAAAAAGCTTATTTGACAATATGAAAGGAATTTACTTAAAATAGACAAAACTTGTCTATATTATTTTACGCAACATGCAATATTGAAAAAATGCTGCCTAAATACACACAGTATATCTATCTATCTATCTGTGTGTGTGTGTGTTCTATTTATATGTATTATTCTATCATTATATAGGCGAAGGCTTAATAGACACTTGCACGATTATAAAGCTCTTCCTATAGTATAGTGGTCAAAACAAGTCGGACCTGACGTCCTCGGGACGTAGGTTCGAATCCTGCCGTAGAAGTCATTTCCTTTAATAAGATTTTTTGAATGTTCAGGCCGGCAATAAAATACTGTTTAAAAAAAAATAAAAGGAGCGTCTAATCAAATACAGGTAGCCACAAAAATTAACGACTGATGTAATGAAAATAAGAAAAAAAGTTAAAATGATAAAAAAAACAAACAAACGCTTTCTGTCATATTAGAAGTGTGCTTGTATTACAACCGAATTTTCGGGAGAGTACAACTATTTTAACCAAGGACACCGAACACTGGAGAGTCAGACATCTGAAAGAATCAGCGTATATGCTAAGCTATGAGGATCTCCTTAGTAGGCCTAGCGTAGAAATAAATCCGATATGGGAGCCGTTTAATAAAGAGTGAATGACAAAAATGACGAGCAAAAGTCATTAGCAGGCAGGTTAGGCTTACGGCTCAAATTTTTCCACACAGAATTATCTAATGGGACAATAACCGGGTGGATTAATTGATGAAGTTCGTGATATGGCAATTGTGAGTTCAATTGTGAGAAGGACAGCGTGGAAAACGGAGAGAGAAATAAATGAGCAATACTAAAAATAAGAACTAGACAAGATAAACCTATACATAGGCAGTGGAACCATCTACTCCCGTAGATTAAATAAAGGGTTAATTTCGGAATTCCCTGTTGCTTACACGGTCGTCATTGCCTGAAGAAGTCCGGAGAACACAACCTGTGACGGTTACACACCTGGCCCAGTGTCGGATCCTTTGGTTACGGCGCCAACGGTGACGTCGCTCCTCCTGGTCGCTCCTCCTGGGTCCAAGCGTGCCGCTCCAACCCTTTGGTCAGATGATCACCAGCCTCGCCTTTCCCGACTCGCTTCAATACCTGGTCACTAAAAACAACTATACCGATCTCGGTCTGTCTACCCACGCTGTGTTTAGATCTTAGACAGACAGGACCAGCAGGATCAGGGCCGATACAAGTTGAGTCCGACGGGGTGGCAAAACACAAATAAAATAAAAACTCACGACACCAAACAAAATTGCTGATAAAAAGGTAACAACCTTTTATATCTTAAAGTCCGTTACATAAAAACAAAATTGTTCTCAATTCCCGACCCGCTCTGTGGACTATGGCACAAGCTTCTATCACACAATAGGAAAATGTCAATTACCTACTTTCTAGAATCATGTATGTATGTCGGAGTGTGGTTCAGTTCGACACTGGGGCTAATTTCTATCGATCATTCGCAGTTGATTCTTCTCTCCGACTTGAGTTGTATTTCTTCTTCTTCTTCTGTTTTAGACTGGTAGATTTCTTGTTTTCAACCCAGTGGAAGATTTCTTGCTTCAACTCGGTGGAAGATTTCTTGTCTTCAACTTGGGCTGGAAGGATTTCTTGTTTCGAGGATTCTTCTGTCGTCCGAGGTGAACTGCAACTCACGCCCAACCCTAACTCCAACTTCAACTCAACTTCAGCTCCAACTGTTCTCAGGTTTTCAGGCAATCTTCTTCTTCATCTACTTGGGCTGGAAGTTCTTCTGTCTGAGGTTCTTTTGCCCGCAAACGGGGCGAGTGAATCGGGTCTTATGTCCGCGTTCAGGATCTTCCCCTGCCCGCGGTCCTGCTGCAACTCAGCCCAACTCCGGCTGCATCTCAATTCAAACTGATTTCTGTCGACTGGGGTCCTGCTTATATTGACGCCGCAACAAACTGGGGTGGGTCTGTCGGCGTCAGGGTTTTCTCGATAATTCCAAAAAGTCGTATTAATTTTTTGACTTTCCATTATCGTTATTGTTTTCACCCCTACTTTCTCACAGAGCTCTTGGTGGGGCGGCGCATATCTATTTCTCTTAGTCTCTCTCATGTCAGGTGATCGCTCTCAACCAATCGTTCCCGATCAGACCTTTCTTTCTCTTCTTTTCCGCAGCCCACGTGACCGCCTCGTCCAACAGTTATTGATCGAGGTTTTTCTTTCCTTCTTCTTCCGCGGTCACGTGATTGTATTCGACCAATTGTTATTGACCGAACACCCTCTCCCTTTTGTTGGCGGGTGTGGTTACCTCGTGCTGGTTTTAAAAAAAACAAAATCCGATTTCGCACCTTTTTGCACGTACGCAAAATGACAATCTTTAGCTTTCTTTCACCTGGACTTTGTCAAACAGCCCTCTGCTAATTAGTCTTGACTTTTAGAAAGGATCTTTTCCGCCTTCCTGGCGCCCTCCGTGGTCCAAAACAATTGCTCTTCTTTTTTACCTCTTTGTTTTTTTACCTGATAGTCGAAAATCTTAATTATCTAGGTCGAAATATCTCTACTTTCTTAACGTGGGTGTCCAATTCTTAACAGGTCAATTCCGTATATCGTTTCACTGGTCCTCCCCTCAACCCAAAGACACTTTCTCTCAGATCACAAATTTCGTTTCTATTGTTCAAAGAAAAAAAAAAAAATTTCTCTTCACTCCAAATTGATAAGGTTTTCCACGCAAGAGTCGGTCAGGGCCTCTGACCGACATCTGGTCGATATCATGTCTTTTCCCTTTCTTTCTCTTTTATTATTTCCAATTCTATTCTTCCTTTGTTTTAAAAAAAATAAAGTCGACCACACGCAGACCTATCTCTACCATCAACTGGGTCATGCGTCATACATTTCTCTTTCTTTCTTTTTCTTCCCTTCCTTCCTTTTTTTCTTTTCTTTCCTTCTTCTTTCCTTAGGATCGTCTAGTACATTCTTAGTGAATTATTTTCAACTCAGTTATTTTCCGTTTTTAAAAAAAAATTAACAACCTGTTTAATAAACTGAATAAGAAAAAATTAACTCATATTTCTATGAATATTTCCAATAAATGCAAGGTGCCATAATCCTCCCCTAACCGATTTGTCATTTACCCGTAAATGACACCTAAACTGAATTACATCATTTAACATGCCCATGCATTTGTCTCATGCAATTCTATTCTACTTTCTAACATGCAAGGGTAATGTTCTTTCCATTTTCTTTTGTTCTACATGCAATGAAATGTTCTTTTCATTTTCTTTTCTTCTACATGCAATGAAATGTTCTTTTTATTTTCTTCTGTTCTACATGCAATGAAATGTTCTTTTCATTTTCTTTTGTTCTACATGCAATGTAATGTTCTTTTCATTTTCTTTTTGTTCTACATGCAATGAAATGTTCTTTTCATTTTCTTTTTGTTCTACATGCAATGAAATGTTCTTTTCATTTTCTTTTGATCTACATGCAATGAAATGTTCTTTTCATTTTCTTTTGTTCTACATGCAATGAAATGTGTGCGTGTGTCTGTAGGTGCAGATGTGTTCTTTAGGGTTTGTTCTTCTTGGTCAATGTTTTCCTCTCTGCTGTGGGAGGTTTTTCCGCCGCACGTGGTGGTCTCACGCCAGCCTCCTCCATTGGTCTTCCAGCAATTTCTTCGCCAGTTCTGTCTGAGTGAGGAACACCGCTCAGCATCTCCCTCTCGAGTTGTTGCATGCTCACTAGACTGTCGTTCGCTAATCTTCTCCCTACTCTTAATCTTCCATATTATTACACCCCCGATGGCTATAACTAGGAATGTACCCATTACTATTGACCAACTTATCGCGATCTGCTCATCGTCTTCCCAAGCTACACCTTCGTCTCCCCAACGCACTTAACTTATCTCTTAAGTGATCCATATCGATCTTTTCTATTGGCTTCATTAATACTGGCATCTTATTTAAGGTAACATTAGAGAATCTCTTCACTATCGGCTCCCATAATTCTGTACAATTGACTAAGCCTCTACCAATCATCTCTATGAGTGAATCTTTTCTTCATACCTTTCTTCCATCTGGTAATAGGGGGCAAGGAGATGGACACCCCAACCGCCGAACATCCATGGGTAGCGTCACCAGGGATAACGGTGGCCTTATTCTTAATGTCCTTGTGGACTCTCCCCCCCACATACCCTAGACAGGCTGATATGTTTCTGGGTGGCTACTGCCCACACCCCGTCTGAAACACTGATAGCTTGTGGTAATGCCGAGTTTGTTAATACCTCCACTTGGCAGATTCTTTTGATTCCTTCTCCCCTCCTTCAAACAATTCCAGTATGCACAGTTTGCGGTTACCAGTTTTATAGATAGGGCTCAACGAGGTACAAGTCCCCAGGGTATCATCTCTACACCTTCTAGCTTCTTCAGCTGATAGCAACATGAATTTCGTTCTCCCCGAATTTAATGCTATGTAGTCTGCTTCCACCTTGTACCTTGCTATCATTCCTGAAAGGTAACAAATTCTCTTGTTGTTATTCTTCACAACTACTTAGTCTCGCTCGACTCATCACTCAATCATTTTATAACTTTTTTTTTTCTTAGTTCGGCTCTTCCCTCCTCTAACTAACCCCTAGCAGACAGAATGGTCTGGTCAGGTGTGCGTGGCGCCCACTCTAAAGGTCGTACTTCATGACACCACTGGTGATCAATCAACAATGCCAATGATCTTCTTCCGTCCCTTGTGAGGTGCAGCCCGCGACTCCATTCCCTCCACTCACATCTACCATAGTCAGCCAATAGGATTTTGGATGAGCCAGTGTCGCTATCTGTCGACACTAAATGCTCCTATTCTGCACAGCCCTTTTGTTCTACTGAGATTTGGGGTTCTTCTCCTCCCTGATCTCATCTTCTGAGGTGATTCCTGTTCAACCTCTAACCTTCTTTCTGTGTTTAATTCTCGTCCAGGAGGTTCCTTGTCCTCTTCTTCATCCCCTGATTCTTCTTCCTGTTTTTAGAGTCTTCGCCTTGAATGTCTTCGATACCTCTCGACTCTATGTCTAAACTTTTCTTGTTCCTTATCCTTTCCTTAAGCTGGGAAAAGGGGTATTCGATCCTCCTCCTCCCTCGCTGGACCCTTCGTCCTGTTCAGGGTGTCTCTTTTAGAGCCTTCGACTGCCTGATTGGACCTCTTCGTCTTTTTTCCTTTTCTTCGGACATGGGGGTGTGATGGCGATCTCACGGGGTCTTCTCTGCACTGACTCAGTCGACGACTGAACATTGCTAATCCCGCTGAGGGTTCCAACTCTGTCACTCGGACTGCTTCGTTTATCTGGTCAAGTCGACCTATCTCCTCATCTTCTTCAGGTCTTCCTCCGTCTCCATTCCTTCCGGTTCAACCAGAGTTACCTTCCTTTTCCTTGTCTTCTTAGGCCTCAGCTCGCTCATTTCTAGGTTAGCTATTTCAGCCTTCTTCAGATCATTGGCATGAACCCTCCTCGCTCGTCCTGCCACTTGATCCCATATTACATACGATACTGGGCCCGTCTGCTCTACTATCCGGTAGTACGGCTCCCATCTCTGGTCCAGCTTTCCTTCTCTCTGGTGGATTTTATAGTAGACAGGGTCTCCAACCTTCAATTCTACCACCTTTCTTTCAGCATTCACCCTCTCATTTCTTTTCTTCTGGGCCCTCTTTATTCTTCTTCTGGCCTGTACAGATATCTTATGTTGCTGTTCCAGCAATAGTTGATGATGATCTTCTCCCATATACCTTCTTCGGGGCTTCAAGTAGGTTATCTACAGGCAGGACCACGTCTCTGCCAAACAACAAAAATAAGGAGAAAATCTGGAGGTTTCGTTTATCGTAAACCTCACGGCCGCCAGAAACTTGCGTCAAATACAAGTCCCAATTTCAATGTTTTCTCTGACCAACTTGGCCAATACATCTCCCAAGGTTCTATGAAACCTTTCCACTTTAGCATTTCCCTGGGGGTGATATGGGGATGTTTTTATGTGCTCTACATTCAAACCTGTCAAAACCTCTCTCATGATGCTGTTCACATTCTCCGTGCCATTATCTGTTACCAATTGCACAGGGCACCATACCTAGGAAGATTTCGCTTATTATCAACCCGGCCACAGTTCTGGCCTTCTTGTCTGGTACTGCAAATGCTTCAGGCCAATTTGTTAGCCAATCGACAAAACTCACTATATAGTTGTTTCCTTGTGCAGTTTCCCCATATGGTCCTGATACGTCCATACTCACTTTCTCGAAGGGAAGTTGGGTACGTCTGTTTCCTCAAAGGGTGCCATTTCCTGCCTTCTGCTCTGCGACTGGCACACTACACAACTTCGAACATAGTTAGTGACTTCTCCGTACAGTTTGGGCCAATAGTACTTTCTTCCTATGAGATCACATGTCCTATCAATTCCCATGTGACCCAACCTCTCGTGGCACTGTTCCAATATCTCTGGTCTTAAACTTTTTTGGGCACATACAACTTGGGTTTGACTTCTTCATCCCTTCCTGAGAGATAATACAGCCTTTCCTCTATTATGGCATACTTGGTGGTCTCTCCTGACTTCACCTTTTCTCTCAGAGCAGCTATTTCACTGTCTGCTTGCTCCTTCTCAATTCCTTCTGTCCAGTAAGGATCGGTTATTATCTGGGCGTCCCCTTCTTCGTCCGATTCTAATATAGGGCGATCTTTTAGCTTATTAGAGTTAATTACTCCTATTCTATAGGCTTTATCATCTACTCCCTGTTCTACCCTTACAGATCTTTCTTCCAGTTGTTTCGGTATTCTTGAGAGTAAATCTGCGCACGTGTTTTCCTTTCCTGCCAAATACTCTATCTTACAGTGGTAGCCACTTAACTTAAGTGCCCACTGTTGAATTTTCTTATTATTTGTCCACTCTGCCTGCAATAGATACTGCAGAGGCTTGTGGTCCGTCTTTATAGTGAAGACCGCACCATTTAAATAGTAGTCCAGCTTTTGGAGAGCATACATGATAGCATATGCTTCCCTCTCTATTACTGGCCACCTCTGTTGTGTCTCTGAGAGCTTATGGGAGAGGAAGTATATCAGTACTTCCTCTGGTATGCCTGGCACTGGTCCTTCCTTATCAGGACACGGCTGGGTAAGTACTGCCCTACACACTGCTCACTGGCATCCGTGTATAATATCATGGGCTTGCTGAGGTCTGGGTACGTCAGCAGTGGAACGGTGGTCAACTGTTCCTTTAGCGAGTCAAATGCTCGTTGACAGTCCTCTGTCCACTTGAACCTAGCGTATTTCTTCGTCAGGGCCACCAGCAGGTATGGCAATTCTTGAAAATGCCGGGACGAAGCGTCGGTAGTAACCTATAGCTCCTATGAAACCTCTTACCTGCCTCACGGTCTTAGGCTCTGGCATTTCCCTTATGACCTTTACCTTATCCATGTCGGGTTTAATACCGTCTCCGTTTATGACGAAGCCTAAATACCTAGTTTCTTCCCTCAGAAACTGACACTTTGACAATTTCAATTTTAATCCGTGTTTCCTCAACCTTCCCAACACCTGTCCTAAATGAAAAAAGTGTTGTTCCACTGTCTCCGAAAATATCAAGATATCGTCCAAATACGCCATGGCAAAGCTCTCCTTATCCTCCCTAACACTATTGACATTAGCTGTTGGAAGACTCCCGGGGCATTAAGCTAAACCGAATGGCATCACTCTGAACTGAAACAGTCCCAGGTGACACGCGAATGCGGCCTTCTCCTTGTCAGCCTCATCCAGGGCTACCTGCCAATACCCGGACCTCAAGTCCAACGTAGAAAGTACTTTGCCTTCCCTAATAATGCCAAAATGTCGTCTATCAATGGCAATGGCACCGCCAACGGCTTCGATATAGAATTCAGCTTTCTAAAATCTACACAGAAACGGTGGCCGCCATCTTTCTTACCTACTATTACTATTGGGAAGCTCCAAGGAGAGATCGATCTTTCGATCATCCCAGCTTCCAACATTTCCTCTACTGCCTCTTCTACAAGGGGTCTTTTATGTATAGGTGTCGATTTTCATTTCGACTGTGTGGGTCTGACCTAGCTCCTTGTCTGACTGGGCCACCACATCTCGATTGTTTCTTAACAGACCCCCCACTCTGGTTCTAAATTGATCCGGTGCTAATATATCCTCATCTAAGATTCCTTTTGTTTGCTCTACTAGCTTCCTTCGTTCCTCCTCGAATCTCACCCGATTCAGAGTTCGTAGGGGAAGTGCTCTCCCTATCTTCTCCCCTCCCTAACCTTTATAGTCTTTTGGGCCTGGTTCACCATCATTATGGGCACCAACTCGGCTGCCTCCACTACCGTTTCGCATAGGGTTACCTCGTTATCTTCTAGGCCCCCCTTCTTCCACAGGGACCAACTGCAGAGGTCCTCTCCGTACCCTTTTTCTGACATTAGCCTACCCTTCCCGACACTGCGGTCCTAGGAGGTAACTTTACATCTTCCTCCACCACTATGGTTATCTCTTCCTCTGGTGGGCATCCCAATGGCGTTCTCTCGCCGTTCACCACCAACACAGTAGGATTAAATTCGATCTGGGCCTTCTGGCTCCGGAGCCAATCTTCTCCCAAGATTGCCTCTGTACACAGGTCGGGGGTTACGTAAAAGTTTTGGGTGCTTTTCACCCTTCCAATCCTCACCGGGAGCCTCACCATCCCTTTTATCTCCAGGGGAGCCCCATCTGCTTGCGTGATCTCTATGTCTGCTTCCCGTAACCTTCTCTTCCGTTTCACCCCGCCTGTATGTCTCCTCTCATCAATGACACAGATGCTCCCGTGTCCACCAAAGCCCTCATCTCTCTACCACCTATCTCTGCTCTACAGGATAGTTCTCTCTCTTGCGTTAGCGAAGAGAACACCTGAGCTTTCTTCTTTCTGGGTCTCCACCTTTGGGTTAACCCAGCCATAGGCGCCGGTAATAATAATTCATCTTCATTTCTTTTATGAGGTGGAGTTCTGCGCCCCCTGCACCTGGGCGACCCCGGCCGGACCTCTCCCGGTCTCCCATGGCCGTTTCTAAGAATACAGTTTCTTTTCAGGTGTCCTGGCCTCCTGCAAAACCAGCACCTTCTTGCTGGACAGCTTGCCGCAAAGTGGCCCGCCCGACCACATGTCCAACATTTTGCTCTTTCCCTTTTTAACTGGGTTGGCCTTGTGTCTATCCTCGGGGGAACCCGTCCTCTATTCAAGCGGTTCGCCCACCCACTGGTCCAAGCTTTTATTTCTCTTCTTTTTAACTGGGCCACCCTCCTCTTAATTCTGGGGTGGCCCGCTGGCTTTTCCCTGGGCCGGTCTCTTGGGTTCAGCCTTCTTTGTTAATATCGGCGGGGCACCCTTCTTCAGCCCGCACCACTTGGCCAGGTGTCCTTTCTTACCACACCTGGTGCATCTGTCCTGATTGAAGTCTGGGGGCAGCCCCACTTCGTCGGACATTCCGCTGCCCTGTGGTCCTCGTACCCACAGGTCCAGCAGACCAGCCCGTATCGACCCGGCGTGGGCTTATAAAAGCCATGCCTGGTCAACCATGCCCTTCTATTGGGGTCCTCCTCCCATAATTCTGCCCGATCCACCTCTTCCTTAACCCTCTGATTCCATACAGGGGTTCTTCCGCCTACCCCTTCTTCCAGCCTCCTGACTTGGTGTCTGCTTCTTCCCACACCTCTTCACCTTATCCCATACCCCTGGCTCTCTCTGGCCAGCTCTATCGCTGCCGACAGTCTGGGCGGTCCCTCTTTCAGGACGTCGTGCCGAACACGCTCATCACTCAGAGCTTCCACATACAGGTCCGCCAGTTGGGCCTGCATGACTGCGTTGTCCCTGACCACCTCGGGGAATGCTAATGACGATAGCCTTCCCGCTCGGGCTAATTCTCCCGGGGTCTCCTCCCGAAGCTGTGTTAGTTTTAAAAGGGCCCTCATGGCCTCTATGGCCCGTACCCTCGTCAGCGAACTCTTTGGTCAGCAGTTTTTTACTTCTTCCCAGGCCAAGCGGGGATGATTTTCCAAGAGTCCCTTACGAACTCCGACGCTTTTCCCTTTGTGGCATCGTATGCCAGGTACAGGGTTTCCTGGTCCGAGAGCTCGCAGATGGTTCGGCTCTTTTTCGAGGATTGTCAGCCAGTTCCTGAACTCCTTCCCTACCATCAAACACTGGGACCCTCGGTCCACCCAACAACCCCCCTTAAATCTACTGACAACCCCCCTACCTACTTCTTCTTCACCCCCACTGCTCTATCCGACTCATAATCTGACATGTCTACAGAAAAGACAGTCTATATAGCAACAATCGAGGTTGGGAAACAAAATAAGGTGTCCTACCTTACAGACGATTCTGTTCCTTCTTTTCCTTTGGTCCCGGGTCGTTCCGATTTCTGCTTGAACTTTCAGCAACGGCGGTCGATCGTGGTCTTCTCAGGGTTGAAATCCCTCGGTCACCACGGCACCATATGTGACGTGGTTGTCTCAGGGTTGATCCGTTGGTCACGGCACCACTTTGTGACGGTTACACACCTGGCCCAGTGTCGGATCCTTTGGTTACGGCGCCAACGGTGACGTCGCTCCTCCTGGTCGCTCCTCCTGGGTCCAAGCGTGCCGCTCCAACCCTTTGGTCAGATGATCACCAGCCTCGCCTTTCCCCGACTCGCTTCCAATACCTGGTCACTAAAGCAACTATACCGATCTCCGGTCTGTCTACCCACGCTGTGTTTAGATCTTAGACAGACAGGACCAGCAGGGATCGGGGCCGATACAAGTTGAGTCCGACGGGGTGGCAAAACACAAATAAAATAAAACTCACGACACCAAACAAAATTGCTGATAAAAAAGGTAACAACCTTTTATATCTTAAAGTCCGTTACATAAAACAAAATTGTTCTCAATTCCCGACCCGCTCTGTGGACTATGGCACCAAGCTTCTATCACACAATAGGAAAATGTCAATTACCTACTTTCTAGAATCATGTATGTATGTCGGGTGTGGTTCAGTTCGACACTGGGGCTAATTTCTATCGATCATTCGCAGTTGATTCTTCTCTCCGACTTGAGTTGTATTTCTTCTTCTTCTTCTGTTTAGACTGGTAGATTTCTTGTTTCAACCCAGTGGAAGATTTCTTGCTTCAACTCGGTGGAAGATTTCTTGTCTTCAACTTGGGCTGGAAGGATTTCTTGTTTCGAGGATTCTTCTGTCGTCCGAGGGTGAACTGCAACTCACGCCCAACCTAACTCCAACTTCAACTCAACTTCAGCTCCAACTGTTCTCAGGTTTTCAGGCAATCTTCTTCTTCATCTACTTGGGCTGGAAGTTCTTCTGTCTGAGGGTTCTTTTGCCCGCAAACGGGGCGAGTGAATCGGGTCTTATGTCCGCGTTCAGGATCTTCCCCTGCCCGCGGTCCTGCTGCAACTCAGCCCAACTCCGGCTGCATCTCCAATTCAAACTGATTTCTGTCGACTGGGGTCCTGCTTATATTGACGCCGCAACAAACTGGGGTGGGTCTGTCGGCGTCAGGGTTTTCTCGATAATTCCAAAAGTCGTATTAATTTTGACTTTCCATTATCGTTATTGTTTTCACCCCTACTTTCTCACAGAGCTCTTGGTGGGGCGGCGCATATCTATTTCTCTTAGTCTCTCTCATGTCAGGTGATCGCTCTCAACCAATCGTTCCCGATCGAACCTTTCTTTCTCTTCTTTTCCGCAGCCCACGTGACCGCCTCGTCCAACAGTTATTGATCGAGGTTTTCTTTCCTTCTTCTTCCGCGGTCACGTGATTGTATTCGACCAATTGTTATTGACCGAACACCCTCTCCCTTTTGTTGGCGGGTGTGGTTACCTCGTGCTGGTTTTAAAAAAAAACAAAATCCGATTTCGCACCTTTTTGCACGTACGCAAAATGACAATCTTTAGCTTTCTTTCACCTGGACTTTGTCAAACAGCCCGCTGCTAATTAGTCTTGACTTTAGAAAAGGTTCTTTTCCGCCTTCCTGGCGCCCTCCGTGGTCCAAAAACAATTGCTCTTCTTTTTACCTCTTTGTTTTACTCTGACCGACATCTGGTCGATATCATGTCTTTTTCCCTTTCTTTCTCTTTTATTATTTCCAATTCTATTCTTCCCTTTGTTTTAAAAAAAAAAAAAAGTCGACCACACGCAGATCTATCTCTACCATCAACTGGGTCATGCGTCATACATTTCTCTTTCTTTCTTTTCTTCCCTTCCTTCCTTTTTCTTTCTTTCCTTCTTCTTTCCTTAGGATCGTCTAGTACATTCTTAGTGAATTATTTTCAACTCAGTTATTTTCCGTTTTAAAAAAATTAACAACCTGTTTAATAAACTGAATAAGAAAAAAATTAACTCATATTTCTATGAATATTTCCAATAAATGCAAGGTGCCATAAACCGAAGCGTCGTGATAACAACAACAAAGATGAGGACAATATTCCGTATGTAAATAATGTAAATAATAACACTTCCTTATCATAGAAATTCATAAGCGGCGACAGTCTGTTTCATGCTTACACGAAATCTTTGGCGTAAAGTCTTCGATATGGATGTTGACTTCAATGTCCATTCGCGCTATCTCTGATATTAAGCACTTTAACCCATAAATAGATCATACCTTATATATATATATATATATATATATATATATATATATATATATATATATATGTATGTGTGTGTGTGTGTGTGTGTGTAGGACAACTCTGAATTCAAATCCGGAGTGGATCCCCTAAGGTGGATGGACGGCACTTTGTTTTACCTTCCGGCAATTCCCGCAGCCGCGCTGCTACCAAACTGTATTGGTTTATCCTCTCATTTGGACTCTGTTAGCAAGGCCGAGAGGGGGAACTAGACGTCCGGGCAGCCCTAGTTATCCATATATCCCGCCCAGGCTCGTAGCGTACCACGCTACTCCATCGTCTCTCGAGACGGATCGATGCCGTATATATAGTTTGTGAGTATGTATTTATTCGTGTGTTTCTTGTTTAATGTTTGCAATAATTATTGGAGCTGAATGTACGTATAAAGAGTGTGGACATAGTAATCAACACTGCTAATTCTGTTAATTATCTATCTATCTATCTATCTATCTATCTATCTATCTAATTCTGTTCATATCTATGTATCTAATTCTGTTCATATCTATCTAATTCTGTTAATATCTATCTATCTATCTATCTATCTATCTATCTATCTATGTTCATATCTATCTATCTATCTATCTATCTATCTATCTATCTATCTATCTATCTATCTAATTCTGTTCATATCTATCTATCTATCTATCTATCTATCTAATTCTGTTCATACCTAGGTATGAACAGAATTAGACAGACAGATAGATAGATAGATAGATAGATAGATAGATAGATATGAACAGAATTAGATACATAGATATGAACTGAATTAGATAATTCTGTTCATATCTATCTATCTATCTATCTATCTGTCTGTCTAATTCTGTTCATACCTAGGTATGAACAGAATTAGATAGATAGATAGATAGATAGATAGAATTACATAATTAGATACATCGACATGAACTGAATTAGATACTATCTAATTCTGTTCATATCTATCTAATTCTGTTCAGATCTATCTATCTATCTATCTATCTATCTATCTATCTATCTATCTATCTATCTAATACTGTTCATATCTATCTATCTATCTATCTATCTATCTATCTATCTATCTATCTATCTAATTCTGTTCATATCTATGTATCTAATTCTGTTCATATCTATCTATCTATCTATCTATCTATCTAATTCTGCACATATCTATCTATCTATCTATCTATCTATCTATCTATCTATCTATCTATCTAATTCTGCACATATCTATCTATCTAGCTATCTATCTTCGTCTACTAATACTCAAGAAAACTATGAAGTATTTTACAAATGACAAGGAACTCATATAATATAGCAGATTATCAAGATAATATTGCCTAAACTCTACAGAAGACTTTTTTCTTTATTCCTTAACAATTTAAAATTAAGATAATATCCTAAAATTGGCTGCCATACTTGGTACGTCTGCAATCTTCGAATACAGTATTCTTTACAGGATTATATAATCACTTCTCTCTGATCGGACATTATTTAAGCAATGAAAACTTCACTCGATCCTAAATATTACCTTTTTTTTCTATATAAGTTTCTGTTTCTATATGTCATTCGAAATAATGCCATTGTAAACCAGCAGAAAGAAAAGAATCAAAAGATCTATGGTAACGGAATAGTTTTAAGAAAATGTCGGATAGATAGAAATCGAAAAAAAATGAAAGCTGAAATATATAATTAGATACAATCATATTTGTAACCGAGGCGATGTGGCATAGTTACATTGTCTATAACATAGAAAGTCATTCAAAATATAGAATTACAAAAACAATATAAGGTTGTTAATAAGAACAACAATAACAACAGACTAGATAAACACACACACACACGCATTTATAGGTAGTATTATATATATATATATATATATATATATATATATATATATATTCATGCACGTTTCATTAAATAATATAGACAAGTGTTGTCTATTTATTTTATGTAAAATTTTTTCGTAACGTCTGATAAGTTTAATAACATTATCGTTGAACGAAGAAAGAAATTCACAATATTGATCCATATTTTTTTTAATATAATCTAAGCTTTCGGCTTACATAAGCCATTATCAAAGATGTCAATTACAACATATTAAGCAATATACGGACAAGACAGTGATGATAGTCTGTCAATGTTTACATAAATGATTTCTAAGCAACGATAAACACGCGCATATAAGACGCTAGAAGCGAAAATCGCACCGCATGTCATGACGTCACATATGACCACACGAGAGTGAATTGGAGAAGTATGGCCAGCTGTTGGTATAAACCAATGGCTTCTGTTACCAATTATAGAAATTATAGACATTTAAGAATATTTGTAGAGATGCCATAATTGATTTTGTTTAGGTTGGGTTTCAACTGTTTGATGTATAATGCTTCAAGGATTTTTAGTTTTTGTCTATTGTTTTCATGTCGAAGTAGCTTAGATTGTATTAAAAAAAATATGGATCAATATTGTGAATTTCTTTCTTCGTTCAACGATAATGTTATTAAACTTATCAGACGTTACGAAAAAATTTTACATAAAAAAAAATAGACAACACTTGCCTATATTATTTAATGAAACGTGTATGAATGAAAAGTTGCTGCCTAAATACACACAATATATATATATATATATATATATATATATATATATATATATATATATATATATATAATATACCTATTAGAGCCTTGACATCTACTATCCAACACAATCTATGCAATCTAAAAAAATTAAAAAAAATTACAACCATATCCAAAACGATCATGGACTAGCAGTATAACCCCACTTCGACCGGGAGTTTCATTACTGGGAATTTTTGCCGTTCAGTTGAAGCAGTTTAAGTTTAAAGTCAGCTCCCCGCTGAAAATTAATATTTGTAACAACAATTAAGTGTAACTGAGGCACATCCCCAAATAGGTTACCGGTGGCTTTTAACAATTTGAATGGGGAGGTGGCTCTGAAAAGGGACCGTTTTTTTTTTGTGTTCTCAATCATGCAAGGAAGGAACCTCTTCCATGGACCGTCATAATAATAATAATATACGATCATTTTTATTTATAATATTTTTTTTTCATAATTCTAATAATCTTTTGCGTTAGAATTCAACTCTTTAAATTGATTGCAAGCTGTTTATTACAGACATTAAATTTTGCCTTTGACTTTTGCGCAAAATGTAAAAAATCTGTTTTTTCCGATTTTTCACCTTCAACATTGGAATTTTTTCCAGCCAATTTGGACTCAAAAATGGGACTGAAGAATTATCTATCAAACAAACAAAAAAAAAAAAGTCATCGATATCGGATGAAAACTGTGGAAACGCATAAACAACATCCGATCTTCCGTACACAAACACACACACATTTGAGAATTGTAGATATAGATATGGACAGAACCCAAAATGCCTAGAACAATAATAATTCGGGAGTAGGTATATAAAAAAAATAAACGGTAACAAATCTCTCTTAATATATCATTTAATGTAACTTTTCGTGGATTCCCATTTTTAGCAGACGATTCGTTTATTTATTAAACAATATATATATATATATATATATATATATATATATATATATATATATATATGTTGTCTACCTGTCTGAATATCCGAAAATCTAAAGAAAAGAATATAGGTACCTCCACTGAATCAGGTTTAGTAGTAGTTTTGTGTGTGTGTGTGTGTGTGTGTGTGTGTGTACGTTTATATATTGGATCAGATTTCCTACATTTTTCAACCGATTTCAACAAAACTTCACAGGACTACGTAAAATTACCTTGTGGTGGTTCTGACAGCGCCAAAAATTGGAAAAACACAATTGTTTTTGCTCGAAATCAATTTGAAAACACGATTAAGAGGCATCACTGTCGCCAGAATGAAAGGGAGGGACAACTAATATCGAGTTATACTTATTATAAAACCCAGGTTGTTTGTGTGTGTGTGTGTTCGTTTATATATGGGATCGGATTTCCTACATTTTTCAACCGATTTCAACAAAACTTCACTTTTTTTTGGCAGGTAGTGTTTCTTATTGTCTTGCACACTTTTTACTTTATTTTTACATTCAGAATGCTTTAAAAATTCCATTTACAAGACAATTGTTTATAATAAAATTCTATTCAATCGGTAGACTCATAACGATTGAAAACAATGCTTTTGTTTCAGTTTGGGTTTGACCAATTCGTAAAAAAACAAAACAAACAAACAGACAAAAAACAAAAACTAATTAAGACATGCGTGTCCGTCAACCATAAACAATAATCTTTGTCAATTTTATTTTCCAGTCTTTATGATGGTCGATACTTGATCTATCTCTTACTGTTACATCCCCGGGCAACGCCGGCTCTGCTGATAGTCATCAATAAATATGAATGAGCCGGTTTCAGAAGCAGCCATGCAAGCCCAAGCCAAGACACTGTTTCCACAATGTTTCACAGATGTGCTTGTGTGTTTTGGATCGTAAGCAGATCCTTTCTTTCTCCAAACTTTGGCAATTCCATCACTTTCGTAGAGAATAATCTTGGTCTCATCAGTCCATAAAACTTACTTCCAGAACTTTTGTCGCTCATTTCTGTACTTCCTTACAAATTCCAATATGGCCTTACGATTCTTACTGTTGTCTTGTGCTTTGAATCTTGCAATATGGCCTCTATATTTCTGCTCTCGAAGTCTTCATCGAACGGTGGATTGGGAAACCTTCACCCTTGCACCGTGGAAGCTGATGCTGATGTCACTGACTCATGTTTTGTGGCTTTCTCGCAATGTTTCCCTCATCAACTGCTGTTGTTTTCCTTGGCCGACTTGTTCTATGTCTGTTGCTCAGTACACCAGTAGTTTTTTCTTTCCTTTACGGGAGATTCCAACTTGTCTTTTCGATGCCTAATATTATTTTTGTATATACAGTTCGCATCAGAGTCAAGCAGTGTGTATAAGAAACTTAAAGTTGGTCACAAGATAAGTCCTTTGAATTTTTATCTATATGTTGACTATATAATAATTATATATACACTACAAGCTAAAAATTTGAAGAAATCCTGCATTTGTTTAAAAAACATCTTAAAATTAAATATTTTTCTATTTTTTTGATTAAAAGATAAAACTACAATGTATTTGCTTTTTCAGTCTTTATCCAAGTTCTTCTTACTATCGAAAAATTCAAATTTGTATGAGAAATATATTTTGTTTTCACTATTAACCCCTCAGTAGACATTTTCAAAATTTTCAAGTAAGTTAAATGTTACAGGTTCTAAATGTTAACTCATAACTGTCTAATGGCTCTGATCGATTTTCTTTCTTTTCTCAGTTAAAATGACTTGCTTTTCTCCCATAGACAGCTTTCTTGTCTTCGTATGGGTTTATCCCTTTTAACAAGAAATGCCATATTTACAGACGAAACTCAAAGCTAAAACCAAGAGTAGTCATTCAGAGCTATTTAATGTTTAAGCAATCAATCAAAAGGCAACACCTGGACAACAAGTAACACATGTCAGTCACGTGTTCCAGTAGTTATGCTCAATTGAAAATGGGTTGGTTCAAACAAAAGGTGGTATGTCCTAAGTTGATATACGCATCTAAATGTAAATATCTGAAAATACCTGAAAATAAAAGCTTAAATTTTGATCTTAAACCTAAATGTCTTCAGTGAACAACAAAAACAAAGGGATTGGCTTTGACGTTCCAGTACTTTGGGAGGGGACTGCATACATACATACATACATACATACATACATACATGCATATATATATATATATGTGTGTGTGTGTGTGTGTGTGTATGTGTGTGTGTATTTTATATAAGTTTCGTTAAAGACAGCTGACTAGGTACTGCAATTAAGCTTTTTATTTAATTCAATTTATTGAATTTCGATTTAATCGTCCTTGATTATGGCTAAAAGAATAGCCGAAAGCCCATGGGAAGGCAGAATCTATGTGCAGTTTTCACACACATAGTTTCCAGAAAAGAATACACTTCTACGAACACGAGAAAAATTAAGCAAAACATTAATCGCAGTATTTTTGTATAAAAGATTGATTGATGGCCAAATACACAATATATATATATATATATATATATATATATATATATATATATTTTTATTTATTGAATGATCCTCGTATATATATATATATATATATATATATATATATATATATATATATATATATATATATACACGAGGGTCATTCAATAAATAATATGACCCTCGTATATATATATATGTGTGAATTTTTCGGTATAAAGACTTCTAATACAGATAGAAGCTTACTTTTTTTTATATTTTTCAACGTAGTCTCCCAGCACTGTCACACACTTTTCCCATCGGTGCACAAGCTTCCGTATTCCCTCAGCGTAAAAATCTTTGGAGCGGAAAACTTCAAAATAAATTATATTGAAATTTTCGGCTCTTGTTTTGAAACATGAAACCTCTTATGTCGCGAGTTGGAGTCATATTTTTAAATAAATAATTATATATATATATATATATTTATATATAATCAGACCGAAAATAATATATTTTAACGTTCACAGCATTAATTCAAAAGAGGGCTCAATGCCGATAGTAGAGCAATAATTATTATAATTTTTTCATATAGATAAAAACAATTTACTCATTAAAAAGATGAAACTTCGTTTCAGTGCATTTAATTGAGAATCAAAATGGTTATCCCATTTTTGGTTCTCACCAGTTGAAGTGCAATTAAGTTGCATCTTTGTAGTGAGTAAATTGTTTTTGTGTATATGAAAAAATTATAATATATATATATATATATATATATATATAGGATGAGAACAAATAGAGCAAAATTACGGCGTTCATAACATTTAATTTAAAATGACATCATTTAACATTAATATCCTATAAGAAAGAGTAGTAGAGTAGTG
Source organism: Acanthosepion pharaonis (assembly GCA_903632075.3). Taxonomy (NCBI): domain Eukaryota; kingdom Metazoa; phylum Mollusca; class Cephalopoda; order Sepiida; family Sepiidae; genus Acanthosepion; species Acanthosepion pharaonis. The sequence goes on along the minus strand of CAHIKZ030005519.1, from coordinate 933,612 downwards.
GTTTGCGGCTTGGATTGAGGAATTGGAAAGCCGAGTTCGAACTCCTGTCGAATCCATTACATTCACTTACGTGCTACCCTTAGGAAAGGTATGGATCCTCTTCTCCTTCCAGCTATGGGTAAAATAGCAGGACAGATTGGGTTCTATAGCTTTGAATGGCAACTTGTCTAAGAGAAGGACAACTCTGAATTCAAAAAGGGTGAGGAGGTTCGTTTGGGGACCTTGTGGCACGTAGTGCTCCAGGTCTCTGTATTCGGCCCTTCAAAAAGTGTGGTTGGTTCTGCACAAAGCCTTCACCACTATAATCAAATCATACGTGCTGGCGTCTGGGCTGTCGATTCCAAGGAACTGAGCTGCTTGACCCTCATACGTTGAATATGACGGGAGAGTCCACCATGTATATATATTTTTTTAACTGTGAAGTGAAATCAGAGCCTTAATTCATTACTCCAACATGCTTCCTAGTAGATGTGAAGTAAGTATTTAAAATACACACATTCTTATTTTATCAAAGAGTAAATAAAGTTAGGATAATAGTCCAAATTTTTATGAAGAAATAATAAAAAAATTCATTACCGTACTTCACCAAGCATAATGTATTACTGGCTACCGGACTGTGTGTGTGTGTGTGTGTGTGTGTGTGTGTGTGTGTGTGTGTGATAGAATTTTGGGGGATTAATTAAAATAATCATTACAGTAATTCACCGAGTCTAGAAGAATCCATTAGAATGCACAAAACACCGGACGGCCTATTTTCATTCTCTTTGGGACTCATCAGCAGTGCGCATCCTTTACCGAGAACCCGGACCGTTACGATTCAACGCAAGCGTCATACCAGTTGACGAACAGGACTCGGTGACGAAGAAGACAATTACTATTATTAATAGTATTAATAACCCAACGGGTTGTGCCCCAAGAGCAACGTCTTCCTTCCCCTTACCCGCTCCACCGCAGAGCATTAGCTGGGTCAAGCAAGGTTATACAAGTAATAGAATTTTGTGGGATTGGAATAATCATTACAGTAATTCATATATATATATATATATAAAATCAAATATAGATCAAGTATGTCTAGATATCCGAGAAAATGATAGGATAAAGAACAAGTAGAAAACAGATCATAATCTAACATCTTTCACTTTATTAAAGCTTCGTCAATGATAAAGATAAAAAAAAAACAAAAAACACTTCCCTCGTGATCTCCGATGAAGCTTTAATAAAGGAAAATATGTTAAAGATCTGTTTTTCAACTTGTTCTTTATCCTATATACATATATATATATATATATATATATATATATATACAGGGTGACCCCAAAAAACGGGAATTTTTGAAGTGCGTATTGCCAGACATAAGCAAGTGGCAACACTGCAAGACAGTGACCTTGAGCAAGTAAACATGTCGCCATTTAGAATTCAAGATGAAATTCACAGTATCCCGGCTGAGATGTTGCAGCAGTCAATGAGGAATCTCAACAGCAGATTTCAAGAATGCATTCGTACAGGAGGACGCCATCTACAGGACGTAATTTTTAAAAAATGAAAATTCCATCATTGTTTCTAAAATGGCATATTTTAAGGTTTGAATTACTATGAATAAAATATTTTTTTCCATCACTCTTGGTGTTATTGGATTGTTAAAAAGTCCCCATTTTTTGGGTCACCCTCTCTCTCTCTCTCTCTCTCTCTATATATATATATATATATATACGCGATTTTTGGTCAGCATTCTCTCTTTTATATAAGTTTCATTAAATACAACTAACCACTGATTTTTTGGTTGATTCATTTTTACGGCTTATCAACCTTTTGTAGATTATGTAAAGCAAGAAAATATTTTTAGATTGTAAGAATTTTTTTTTAGATAATGTTTTAGTGATAAAAGCCTTACTAATTAATCCATAGCGGGAGGAGAACAGTTGGATTCATGCCTTTCCCAAAGATATTTGCCCGTAAGCGAATAGAACTAACCCAAGGGGATTTGTAACTCGGTTCTCTGATTAACAATTCCGAGCCATTATTTCTTAGACCACTCGCAAATCAAAATCACCTGGTATTCTCAAACGGTCACCCATTCAGGCATTGACCAGGCTTGACGTTGCTTAATTTACGTTGTCGTACGGGAAACGGTCTTTCAACGTGATGTTGCCCGTAAGTACAACTGATAAAGTACCGCGATAAAGTTTTTTATTCAATTTTTCTTGTGTGCATACAAGTATTTTCTTTTCTGGACATAAAATGTGTCAAAATATACCAAATCTTCTAATATATCCGCGCGCTTTCAGTTATTCTGTTAGCCATTATCAAGGATTTGTTTTTCCTTTTTAACTGGATATGTAGATTTTTATATATGTGTATCTATGTAATGAAATTCATTTTATTTCTTCAAACACGGTCAGCGCATTGTGGCCGTGTTCATAGTTGATATTATTGAGTGTTGGCTTTTTCTTTTTTTTATTAATGCTTCCATTATTTTTTCTTTACTTTTGCATCTCAATGAGGCTATTATAATCGTCTTGTCTACGAGTATGTTGCGGACGGAGTTTGATAGATTTCCGTGTCTGTTTAAATGGCTCCTAATTAAGCTATATATATATATATATATATATATATATATATATATATACTGCTAGGGTCGTTCTCCGTGGCAGACCGGGTAGGGGAGGAAAGTGAAAGCGTCCGTGAGTTGACGTAATTATGTAGTTAGGACTGTTTATTGCCAACTGAGTAACGAACGTTTCTACCCCACTCCATCTCTCTCTCTCTCTCTCTCTCTCTCTCTCTATCTATCTATCTATCTATCTATCTTTCTCACACACATATAAACAAATATAGATATGTCTTTCTCACATATATTTATATCTATATCTATATTTATATATGTGTGTGTGTGTGTGTGTGTGTGAGAGATAGATAGATAGATAGATAGATAGATAGATAGATAGATAGATAGATAGATAGATAGATAGATAGAAAAAAGAGAGAGAGATGGAGTGGGGTAGAAACGTTCGTTGTTCAGTTGGCAATACACAGTCCTCACTATATCATTACGTCAACTCACAAACGCCTTCTCTTTCCCCCCCTACCCGGTCTGCCACGGAGAACGACCCCAGCAGAGCGATCGTACCGAATAACCTTAGCAGGAATTCCTATTGCACGAACACAACATTCTTTTTTGTTAGCAATAAAAAATAGAAGATTATTCACTATAAGATCTTCCCCCTAAAAAAAAAAAATGTCATGGATACAGGTGAGGTAGGTGGGGGAGTACAAAAGAACGATTTATCCGATTATCTCCCCTGTTTTCCGTGTCGGCATTCTGATCCTATTATGAATTAGTCACGAACTCTCAACAAACAACCATGTGGGGAAGCCACAAAAATAAGGAGGCATCTTCTTAAAAAAGCATTGAGAAACGAAGGTATAGCTCGGTCCACGTAGACTGATAACTCGGGCAAGCAGGCAACAAATATGTTTTTCGTAATATTCGCTGAAATAAAAACGGAATCCTCTTTATAACTTCAATATAATTTACAAGAAAAAAATGTAAAAATATATTTTAAAAAACCAATAAGAAATAAACAAGCAAAATTAAAAAAAAAAAAAGACAACAAAAAACACACAAACAAAAAAAAAAAAAAAAAACCCGGAAATCTCGCGTTGTTTTCTCGCTGGTTGACGTGAACTCATTTTCTATTGATATCCAAGAAGTCATTTTCTTTTCTAACAATAAACCAGACTAGAAGCAAATAAAATTTAATAAGATTCTAAAATGCAACTTTTCTTTTACCAAGAAGCAGAATTCTTTATTCCGATCATTGCTTTATTTATTAAAGCGAATCGTAGCTTATAAATTTTGTTTAGCTGTTGAATCGTTACAGTAAAAATGGAACATCTATTGATTTCTGTAAAACAACGTCTAAAGAATAAAACATTTAATAAAAAAATGTTTTGCTGATGTTTAACCTTTGTGCCCACAAAAATAGGTTTGTCAAAAGAACGTTTTTTCCCTTTACACCGCTGTTATTTTCTACCTTACTCCTCGGCAATGTATATTGTTTTAAAAAGCGATGATTAGAATTTTAATAAAACCTAAATATATGATGAAAGTGAATTTATACATTTTCTTTGTTCTACAGAATTGATAACAAAAATAATTAAACTATTTAGTTACGTCCGGATTCTGAGTATTTGAAAGTAAAACAAATGTTTTAAAATTTGAAGTTTTAGTTAAAAGGGTTAGAAAAAAAAAAAAGAAAAAAAAAAGAAAGAATTTTTCCAATTTATTCATTAAAAATTTGGGTTTGCGTGGGGTGGTGACACCTAATTACAACAAAACGTTTGTTGGCATTTCGATTTTTGGTAAAAAAAATCCTACAGAAAAAAGAAAAGTTCAAACAAATGTTTTTAGGCAACATTAATATATATCGGCACACAATAAATCACAAAGACAATACGAGCCGAGTTTAAAAACAACGAAAAAGTTATTCTCAAAATGCACAAAAAAGAAATACACAAATTACGTACTTTGTGCGTCAAGTGTTATTGAAACATACCTTTTACACAATTAAAAGTAAATTACTGCATAAGAAATGCAGTGATATAATTTAAAATTAAATCTTAATTCTTCTTGAAGGAAAATTACATAAAGTGAAAAAAAGAGAAATACTTTTCTGTATAGTTTTCAAAGAAAGATTTGATACATTTTTTTTTGTATGACAAATGTTCGTGGTTTCTTTTTCTAGTGGAAACAGCGAAGATTTAGTCAGATTAACCTAGGTAACTCCACTTTTTTGGCATAAATTTTCAATACGTAATGTTTAAAATTAAATTTTAAAAATGAAAAATCTTTCTTGAAGATTTCATTTTAGTTTTAATTGAAAGCTTAATGATTAAGAGTCTGTCTACATTTCTGAGATGAGGTATTATGTACATTATTTACCTCAAGGACACATGGCACAGTGGATAAAGGCGTTGGTTAGATCCAGTGACGTGGACCCAAAGCGTGTGAGTTCAATACCCGGTTAAGGCAGTGGAGAACTTTCAGAGGGAAATTAGCAGATGATAACTGATAACTGACCTCCATCAAACGTGGAACTAGAACAGTCTACCCCAGTGAGCGAAATAAAGGGCTCAGTTCGACATTCCAACCACCTGAAGAAGGTCGGAGCGTACAATGTGATAAATATGGCGACAATAGTCCGAATAATGTAAATAATATACTTAATAATTAAATTTATTATTTCCAGTAAGTAAAATATTCTGGAGTATTTCAGATAGAAATTATATAGATTGGAATGTCAAATTTAATTTCGATTTTTTAAAATTTTCTCAAAAGCGGCCATTTTCTTAATTTTAAGAAATTTGTAAACAAAACAAAACAAAAAAAGCGGTAAAACGTCAATGTTATTATATAGCCACTGCGATGGCGTAAACAAAAGATTTTAACCAGAATTTCGAACGTGTTAGAAAGAAGTAAAAATTTCAAAAAATAATTAAAAAATACTTTGCTATTTCATCTTAATAATAACATAAACATTTTGACGATAAAACTTTATTTTTATTAAGTCTGTGGCCTTTTTCATTACGCTATGCTCTTTTCCCAGAGGTACCTAAACCACACCAGCCGAAGACTTTTCTTTGAGGTCGAAAGGGTACGGCTTGTTTCAATTATCGTCTGGTGGTTATCTAAATTTTTCTGCGTCGTTTTGCTTCCAGACCGAGGCGACCTGTATTACTGTAGCATTGTATATAAAACCGAATATTTAGGCTGGTAGCCAAAATAAAATACTGTTTAAAATAAAACTGAGCGTCTACTTAAATATAGTTATCCACTAAAGATAAAGTTTAAAAATTATAAAAAATATGTCGGACTAATAATTAAAAATACATTATTCCTTTATATATATATATATATATATATATATATATATATATATATATATATATATATATATATATATATATTTTTTTATTTTATATACTTATAAATAAACTACTCTCCTTTAATCACCATAGAGATCGTTCCCTGCCCCCCATTAGAATATCTGATATTCTTGAGAGCAACTTCTTGAGAGCAACTCTCTGTGTCTGCTCGGTCTTACGTTGACTGCTGACCTGAGATGGAACAAATACATTGAGTCAATTGCTTCGTCCAACCGCAAGGAAAATTGGCTCTCTGTGCCGCGCCAGGAAATTTTTCTCCCCGGAATCGATACTCAAATATACAATATATGGTGCCATATATGGTCTGGTGCACCTTCTGTTTACCTCGGAGTTCTTGACAAGATCCAGAGACGGATATGTAATATAATTGGCCCTGATCTGGCATCTCGTCTACAGTTGCTTTCTCACAGACGCGCCGTCGCCTCTCTCTGTCTTTTTTACAAATACTTTCATGGTAATTGCTCCGATGAGCTGCTTTCACTGGTTCCCAGACTCCATGAATTCAAGCGCCCTACGAGGCTGGCATCCCGCTCTCACCCTTACACTGTAGAAACTATTAAATGTAGCCGTCTCTACTACTCCAATAGCTTCTATACCTCGCACCTCTCGCCTGTGGAACACCCTTCCCAATTACTGTTTCCCTGAGAGCTATAATCTCCAACTATTCGAATATAATGTAAATCGACACCTCCAGTTATCTTGATCTATCCACTATCCTTCTCCTCATCCTTTCTTCTATCACTCCTATCTGCTCTCGCTCCAAATCTTCTGCAACCCCCTGCATCCTAGTGGCTTCACGCCTTGCTCGGGGCGTAATGCTTAAAAAAAAAGAAATATGTTTTGTTTATGTTTCTTCAGCTGTGAAGGTTTTTTCAAGCATTAACTGCTATATCAGAGATATGAAATAGCCGCACAGAACACTTTTCTGTGTTTCAAAAAATTTTTCTCTTAGTAACAACTTTGTTTAGTTTCTGAAAGATATATTTCGTGAATCCCTTGCACTTTCGTATTTACTTGAAATACAGTTTGACGATTTATATTACACTACTCATACAGTTAAATGTTTGCAACTGCTTCATGTTGACATCTCCATCACGTCGCGTGCACTTGAGAAGGCTTCTTTTGCAGTCAACTGTGACTTTCTCTTTTGAAAAGATACTACGTAAATACAAAAGTGCTATTCAATTTTGGACATCGACAAAATATTTAATTATAATATTAATATTTTTCGGACTTCGGGTTTTTGTTCTTTTGTTTTTTTCTTTCCTAATTTCTGTTTCCTGATTTCCAGTTTGTTGGATGTCCTCCGCTATAGTTCCTGCGTTAAAAAAAACAAACTCTGGAGAACATTCTGACCCCTCTGAATATCGCAGTATTTGTCTCATATAGCTTTTCTCGTTCCAGCCCTCTGTGTAAATCTCGTCTCCAGAGTGAGCGAGCGAGCGTTGGTGACGTCTTCCCACTCCTCGATGTCCGGGTCTGTCCATAGCCCTTATGTCCCTTTGGCTGACGTCCTTGAAGAAAAGATTAGGTCTCCCTCGTGCCCTGTTACCGGTGGCCAGTTCCCCGTACAGAAGGACCTTCGGAGTCGACTGTTGCTTCCCGTGGTTTGTTGTCGCAGTGAGGTGATGCTGGTATGTCACCCCTCGAGGGCGCAGGTCTGGGCAGGGTTTTATGAGATATCGACGGTTGACCTTGTAGCACGTCTCCCCTCTCCATGCCACCGATGTTGTCTAAGGTAGAGGCCTGTACAGTTTAGCGCCGGCATTGTCGCAGGATTTGCCAGAACGGAATTGAACATAACATCGGACTGTCTTAAGGACTCCGGCTCCGGATTTGCCATCAGGGTTTACTCCCGAAGCTTTACCCGTGATTGGGTTTGACTGCATGTCAGGGGGGGTTTCAAATCAGTAGACTGTTACTTCCCGTGATTTGCCGTCGTGGTGAGGCGACGCTGGAGTGTCGACTCCAGGGTGCAGGCCTTGGCAGGTTTTTATGAGAGATCGATGGTTCTCCACGCAGGACGCCCCCCACCACTAATTCATGCCACCGATGTCCAAGGGAAAGGTAAATACCAATGCAGCTTGGTACCGGCGTCGTCGCAGGATTTGCCAGAACGGAGTTGAACATAACATCAGACTGTCTTAGGGACTCCGGGTATGAACTTGCCCTCAGGGTTTACTTTCGAAGTCTTTCCTGTTACGGTTTTTGGGGTATATTATATGTAACTAGTGAGCGAGTCAGAATGACTTATTTCCCTTTATAGTCGACCAATAGAAGGTTGACCAATCAGAAGCCGCACAACACTGTATTCGTTGTGTATAAAGGCGGCCATCTTGTTTCCTCTACCGGAAGGACCAAAGGCGACCAGGAGAAGGATGAACTACACTCTGCTGTGATATCCACTGCGAACCTGCACTACGCTTTCCTACTGTCTCCGAAATATTCACTGCCAACCTCTGGATTCTATACTCGAGGACGACCGTCATGAACATGTCTAACATTTCCTTCCCACCGTATCCTTCTTAAATAAATTAATTTATTCAGATTGAATTTTGATGAAGAAAAAACAAAAAAACAAACAAAAAAAAATTCTCATGTTCCTCATCTTGTGCTCGTCTTACATCCGTGTGAAAACATGACCTCGGGAGAACTGTTTCATTTCTTCGTTGACAATTGACATTAACCAACTGAGTGACTCTGACGCAGGCCAATATATGTGACTGGGACATGACTTAATCAAAACACGGTTGGCCTAGGCTTGTGTACATAACCCGTCCGACCCACAAGAAAAAAATTAATACAAGACAAAAAAGTCCTGAAATTCTTTTCGAATGTACGGATAATCTCAAAAGACCTTGTAAAATTCCTCTTAGGCATCATTATTATTACTAGTTTGGTATCATTTAAAATACACTATTTATTTATTATATTGTTTCTTGGAATGGTTGACAAGACATCAGTTAATTTCCAATTGATTCGAACTTTATAAAATGGTAAATTATAAAGTGATTTCCTTAGAGACTGTTCACATATTTTAATAATTTTGAAAAGTTTTATAAATTTATGAGTAGAAATTGTTTTCATATTCATTCTTTATAAATTTGTAAGTGATAAATATTGCATTGCATTAGTTTTAATTGTATTAGTTTCAGAATGCTGTAAATATAAAATTATTCTTGTAAATAAACATTCTAATAAATAGTGTTTAATATTTTTTTGTAAATTCCCAAGAACAAAAATAAATGTATAAATTCCTGTTTATCATGTGTTTACTCCTTATGACAATTCTAATAATCGCTTTGTAAAACAATAAACATTGCCGAGGAGTGAAGGTAGTTAAAATAACAGCGGTGTCAAGGGAAAACCAAACCTTTTGACACTCCATTTTTGACTGCTAAAATTATTGTATTTATCAGTGAATAATTTCCGAAAAGTTCCATAAAATAATAATCTGATTTTAATGGCTTCAAAAAATTAAAGCTCTGTTGGAATTTTTAGCTAGTACTGAGCTGACACATTTTATAGTTCACCAATAGAAGGGTTAACCAATCAGAAGGCTCAACATATTCAATGCGACGTGTATAAAGGCGGCCATGTTTTTTTTCCCGAATATTCACTTTGATATCGAAGACTGAAGAATTACAGAACAGCTGCTGGTGGTATTGGCGATATAGTCAGATTCAGTAGAGTGTCTGACTCGTGAGTGTTAATCTTTAAGGTTGTTTCATTGAACAGAGTACGTACTGCGCTGTATTCTATATTCATAGACTATGGTGAACATGGTTAACAAGCCCAGGATAAGGGTTGTCTAGACAGAGTTAAAGTGGAATATATTATTTCACTATCTTAATTAAAATTCGAATTGTGCGTGTGTGTATTGGCTGTGTGCCTGTGTATATTTTAAATGGCAGACGCATATGTAGGTCACGTACACGCAACACAGACATTCGCACATACTGTTGCAGTTTTTTGTGTATATATATGTAACTAGTGAGTTAGCTCAAATGACTTGACTCACTTTATACTCCACCAATAGAAGGTTAATGTTGTGTATGATACACCTAATTTACATAAGCGGACTACCGACCATATAAATATGGGTTGGTACCGGAAGACGGGGAAGATAGTAGAGATTAAGAAATTGAATCCAGAGACTCTGCCCGACTGCGATTTAGTCAACCCATTATGCAGGAACAGTCTTCCCAAGAATATACCAAACTAACTGTAAATATTGTGTACCTATTCTTTGTTTCAATACATTTTGTTAACGTACATTTTGTGTTGTATTATTCCATGCTTATTTAAGCTTCAACAGTTAACCAATCAGAAGACGTAGAACATTCAATCGGTCGTGTATAAAGGCGGCCATTTTGTTTACTCTACCCGAATGTCCAGTCCAGTTCGTCAGGCGAAGAGAAACAGAAGGACGAACTACGCTCTGCAACTTTTACAAAAATATCCACTGCTAACCTGAACAACGCTTTCCTACTGTCTTCGAAATATTCACTGCTAACCTCTGGATTCTATACTCGAAGACGACCGTCATCAGGAATAACGCATACAAGGTCTGATCAAAAAGTATAGGGTCTGTTGCTATGGCCACAGAGATAAAGAACGCAGAGCAAAGCCGCTTGTCGCCGACTGATCTTAAACTCTGTCGCGCATGCGCACTAAGTTAAAACATTTTCATTCACTTTCCTTGTTTTTAGCAGTGTTTGGAAGGAAAGTGCGGTCAACTCACTACAACTCAGAGGTTACATCAATGACCATGGCTTGTGCAGCAGTTTTTGGTCTAGCACAAAAAGTGTGTGGCTTCAGAAGGGAAACTACTTTGAAGGGAATTAAATGTCGAATTGATATGAGGTGTAGTTTTATTTTTATAGCACCAGTCCTGATACTTTTTGATCAAGCAAAGTAACGCATGCAGTGTGTGGCTGAGAATCTTGAATTTTTAATAATACTAGAAATGTTTTTATAACACACTGACGTATGTACAAATCCTCACAGTATCGCTAATATTTTTTCGAGATTTAAAATCTCTACGTATCGTTCAATTTCGCAATCGAAATCGATGAAATTTGAATAAGCTGATTTGCTTGGAAAATACTATAACAAAAATCTACTTCGCAGCTTTATAATTTCTTTAATTTAATTTCATTTTATAGGACTTCATGGTAAACAATATTTTTAAAGAAAATTTCTTTTTTTATCAGGAAAGAATAAATTCTTAGGATTTCTTACTCTTGAGCATGCAACATGCAACTGGCCATGCATAAATATTTCTTTCTGGCGTCAAATTCCAACTTTTTGAGGCGTTTAGCCTTGTGATTTGTATATAGTTCCCGCAAACGCCAAGAAATCAGATTCTTGTATATAAAAAACTTAAAAGAAAGATATGCAAAAAATAATATTACATTTTTATTAAATAAGTATTTGTTATTTTAATCATTAAATTGTTTTAAAATAGTGGGAGTATTTTGTATGTTAAATAATAAAACTTTTAATCTTCTCTAAAAAAATGAATGAAAATTTATTGTTATTAAGCTAAGCACCGTAGTAAAACCAACTGCACCCTCCTTACCTGTTTGCATTTCTCCAGAAAATTTGGTTTCAGTCGGGCAATGTATGGTTATTTTAGAAGGTGTGACGGACGGCCGGACGAACGGAAGTCACAGAATTTTATATATAGATATTTTATATATAGATATATTTTTATCTTCAATATCTAATACTGAAATCGAACTTTCTCGCCATATTCACGATATATTAATGAATGCCATGCCTCATGTTTGGCTCTAACCTTGATTTTGGATAGAAAAAAAATCATTATCGGAATACCAACCTTTGATCGAGGAACGAGGAATCATTAATGAATGGTATGCATCAAAGAATTCTTTTTTTTGTATTGAATACAAGAATTAATTTCCTTAAGAAACTTCCATATATTCCGACTGATAATAAACATTTCCCATCCGCCCAACTCCCTAAAAAATACAAAATATTTTCGACATCCAATAAATTGAGAATTGGTTAATCTCCAGCACCGACCACCATTTGCTGATTATATCCATGACTGTATTTTTTCAAGTGTCTACCGAGTCGCGATATTTGGCAAAATAATCGCACAGTGCAACGTTAATGGTGCTATTCGCTGTAGAGATTTTTTCCAGTTGCGTGTGTGTTTGTGCCTGGCAGTATGCGTGGAATGATCAAAAATTCCAAAGCTTGAAAATAACTGTTCAACAGCTTTTATTTTTCGTTGAAAGAAGAGAGTGCAAAATAATAGTATTTGCGGGTAAAAATATGTTTTTTTTTTTCAGTTAACAAAATTTTAGAGTATAGTAGTTGTTTTTGTTGAGAGAGATTTCTCCGCTAGTTCCCAAGGGAGGAATGAGAAATCCAAATGTGGAACTGCTAGGACAGGCCTCGTGTTTTTCAGCAAGAGCTGTGTGTAGTTTTCATTTGGTAGGTGTCTCGAACGGAGATTTCTCTGGTGGTTCCCTCGGGAGAAACAAGAAATCTGACGTCAGGCTAGCAGAACAGGCCTCGTCTTCTGCAGCGAGTGTTTTGTGTAGCTATTCCAGCTGAAGATAGAGACCGATGAAAGAAAAAAAATGGGAAAGAGGCTGAATAGAGCTCGGTCAGTGCTTTTATGACCTCTGGGACTTCCGGTTGTAGCCTGTTGATTATTTCCGTTGAAGCTGCTGCTGAATCTGGCAAAGTAAGGAAGCCCCCACATGCCACGATGACCAACAATTGAGATAGTTTCTATATGCCGGTTCCTTATAAGGAAACATTCAACATTCATTGGCTGAACATCCGCTGCTATATATTTGTAAAATCTTTCCCCGAGAACACATTTTTCAGCAAAATAGGTTTCTCTCGACTAGTAACTTTTTTTTTTATCGCCGCTTTCAGTATTGATGGGCATTTCCTTCCAAACCTTTTGTTTTGAAATAGGGTGGAAAGCAAACATTTCTCATTGTTCATTTTGTTATAATCCTTTGTTCGAGTTACACGAACTATCTATTTTGGTTGTTGTTATGATTGGAAGTTCTCAAGTGATGTGGTTTCTATTATTTGGTACAGTTCTTTGTTTGTGACTCTGTGGCGCAAGTCCACCAGATTCCAACAAGTGTGGCCCTCGCTAAGATCTACGAGGGTAAATAAAAAATTATCCGCACTTTGGCCTTAACATTGTTATTGTTGTAGCATACCAACGGACGATAATGGGTATGTCCCCGTTAACATAAATACAGTAGTAAATACTGTATGTTGGTCTGCAGTTGGAGATTCGTCTCCAGGTGTACTGGTCAAACTCTGCATCCGGGGCAGAGTGAATCCCCAGTCTCGTCCCGGGAAGCAGCCACCTGACCCCGTTTTATACGGGGTCTACGGGGAATTTTTGTCCGAGCCCGTAGGCTCGGATACTTCACATTAAATTCGGCCCTGTGCCACATCTGACCGCGTGGGGGCGGTTGGTAGATATCCTGCAGTTGGAGATTCGTCTCCAGCTGTACTGGTCAAACCCTCTGCCTCCGGGCACAGAGGATCCCCAGACGAGGCTATGCGGAAGGGCAGAGTCTCGTCTCCGGAAACAGCTACACGATTCAGTTTTATACAGGGTCTACGGGGAATATTTGGCCGAGCCTACGGGATAGGATACTCGATATTAAATTCGGCCTTATCTCACATCTGGTCGCGTGGGGCGGTTGGTAGACATCCTGTAGTTGGTGATTTATTGTTGAATTCACTTGACTCCCTTCTAGCAGCTGACTACTACGCGCCGTTGGCGTATGTTGTTCTTGTCCTAAGTATTATCGTTCATTACCAACCTTCGTTTGATTAACCTTCCCTAGGTTACAACAGTTAGGATTTTCCCTCCTACATGCTTCATTAGCTCGAAGCCATTTTAATCATTGTATTTTTCTGACAGTTCGGATATTTCCGAATGGGTTTAGCTTTAGTTTTTAGGTTAATGTTTTGATTATGTAGCATTTTGCTATTTTGCGCCAAACTACCCATTGTTTTTAAACAATCTGCAAGAGGCTGATAAACCGTAAAAATCACTCAATCAATCAATTCAGGTTATTGCTGCCAGAGAATAAGGATTGAGAAAAGAAATGTTTTAAATTACGCAACTGACAATTGCGTTGTATGAGAATGCATATAAAGCAAATTTAACTTAAACTGATTTAAATATTTTTTTCCCCAAATTTAATCACCTTCATTTTCATCGATTGTACAGCACACATATTTTTGATTCCACGTTTAATGAAATCTGCGTTTTTCCGGAAAAAAAAATATTTGAAAGATTGCCTGTTTAATTTTCTATTTTATTTTTCAAATTTTCGAATAAGGTTTTGTGTTCTAAGTTGTGGATAAATTGTCCGTAGTTCACGTTTGGTTTGCTTAAAAATAAGCACCAATGTTGTATTGTATTTTGTATTTTCCAATTTTCGAATAAGGTGTTGAGTTTTGTGTTCAAAGTTGTGGATAAACTGACCGAAGTTCATATTTTCTTATGAAAGATGTAAACTTGTGCCCGGAAAGTTCAGGCAGTACACTCTTGGTAAGTTTACATTCTGAAATGAACTATAAACGAACCACGGAAAAAAGTATCTGTCTATATTTGTGAGATGAAGTATTATGTACACTATTTACATTATTCGGACTATTGTCCTCATCTTTGTTGCCATGTTTATCCGATCCTTCAGTATCTGTCTATATTTCTGAGATGAGGTATTATGTACACTATTTACATTATTCGGACTATTGTCCTCATCTTTGTTGCCATATTTATCCGATCCTTCAGTATTTGTGTATATTTCTGAGATGAGGTATTATGTACACTATTTACATTATTCGGACTATTGTCCTCATCTTTGTTGCCATATTTATCCCATCCTTCAGTAGTTGTGTATAATACTGAGATGAGGTATTATGTATACTATTTACATTATTCGGACTATTGTCCTCATATTTGTTGCCATATTTATCACAATGTTTCCGCTGTTGTACGCTCCGGCCTTCTTCAGGTTGTTGGAATGTTCTAGTTCCACGTGCCATGTCTACTACCGTACATGCCATGGTCACTAATGGAACCTCTCTGGTGTGATGAGACGGTCACACTCTACACACTTTCCTTCTAAACTCTGCTATACCCAAGGAAAGTGAGAAGGTTATAACTTAGTTTCTTCAAGCATGACAAAGGTTAAGGTCAATCTGAAACAAGTGGCTTGATTCTGCGTACGTCAGATCAAAAAGTATCGGTCTACTAGAGCGGCTACCCAATCCCTATTGCAGACACTCGCTCAGGCACATTTGTGTTTGTTCAACACACACAACTACGCTGAGCAGACCTTAGTTATAGTTTCTGGGAGAGCGTGTGTTATCTAGAATGACTAACAATTCAAAAAACACCAACACAGCTATGGACGACCCCATATGATCCGTCTACCCAATTTCATCTCCTTCCTGACAAATCGATTATGGCGAAATTTGAACCCCGGTCTCATGGTCAGAAAGCGAACGTTCTAAGCACTCGGCCACGCGCCCTTTTTATAATCATACTTATTATAAAACCCAAGTTGTGTGTGTGTGTGTGTGCGCGCGTGTGCGCACGTGTCTGTACGCTTATATATTGGATCGGATTTCCTACATTTTTCAACCGATTTCAACAAAACTTCACAGGACTACGTAAAATTACCTTGCGGTAGATCTGACTGCGCCCAAAATTGGAAAAACACAATTGTTTTTGCACGAAATCAATTTGAAAACATATCGAGTTATACTTATTATAAAACCCAGGTTGTTTGCGTGTGTGTGTCTGTTCGTTTATATATGGAATCGGATTTCCTACATTTTTCAACCGATTTCAACAAAACTTTTTTTTGGCAGGTAGTGTTTCTGATTGTCTTGCACACTTTTTTCTTTATTTTTACATTCAGAATGCTTTAAAAAGTCCATTTACAAGACAATTGTTTATAATAAAATTCTATTCAATCGGTAGACTCATAAAGATTGAAAACAATGTTTTTGTTTGAGTTTGGGTTTGACCAATTCGTAAAAAAAAACAACAACAAAAAACAAATTAAGACATGCGTGTCCGTCAACCTTAAACAATAATCTTTGTCAATTTTATTTTTCAGTCTTTATGATGGTCGATACTTGATCTATCTCTTACTGTTACATCCCCGGGCAACGCCGGGCTCTGCTGCTAGTATTATATATACTGCACTATTTAATATGTGTATGGAAAAAAACAGATCCGCAGTAGAAAATTTCTGGGAAAAACTGGTAAGACATTATTGCAGTAATAGGACTATTTTGTCCATGTCCTGTTAACTGAAAAAACACAACAAAAAATACGCGGATTTACCACATTATTATATTAAAAAAAATGTACTCACTTGAAATATTTAAAATACGACTCTAGCGTTGCGACACTGCACGTTTCAAAATTGAAACCTTTAAGAAATAACACATTCTTAAAAAAAACTCTTTCGGGATACAGTATATTTATTTCGTCTTGGAGTTAACAAAAATGGAAAAAAAAATATTAGACCTGATGATGAAAATGTGATCATTTTCGAAACACCAACACCAGTACATCAAATCCATCTTACAATTTTAAATATAAGGATCACGTCATTAAACGAATGGTTTGTAGATTTATTAAATTTGTTAGCGGAGAGATTTCGCCATTAATTATATTAACTTTACTGATTAATTCTTTGTATGGTTACCTCTTTATAATATTATATACACTTCACCATTTAATACACACACACACACACACATATATATATATATATATATATATATATATGTGTGTGTGTGTGTGTGTGTGTGTGTGTGTGTGTGTGTACCGGGTGTAACAGCAAAATTGTCCTACTGTTAGATTAAGCTCTGAACCAGTGTATCTCAGAAATGATTAAAGATTTCTTACCGGAATTTTCCGAGGTTTTTATAACGCTATTGTATTCTACTTTGAGTAATAAAAAATTATAATTACTCTCACAAGTTAACAGAAGAATCGTAATGAAATCGATCATAAACAAAAAAATGACATATTCATCTTTAAATAATCATAGATAAGGAAGGATTGAAATAAAGTTCATATATATATATATATATATATATATATATATATATATATATATATATATATATATAAGAAAATATACGGAAAAAACAAACAAAATTCCTTATATGCAATTACGCTGTTTTAATGTTAATATAATGTCAACGTCGACGTTTCGGTCTAATAAACCATCTTCATATTCATAAAATATAATTAACATTATCAATTCAAATTATATAATTATAATTATATTTTATGAATATGTCCTGAAGATGGTTTATTAGACCGAAACGTCCGACGTTGACATTATATTAACATTAAAACAGCATAATTGCATATAAGGATTTTTGTTTGTTTTTTCCGTATATTTTTCTTCATACTGTCAGATCTATATCCATATATATATATATATATATATATATATATATATATATATATATTATTATTCCAGGATCATTTTCCGTCTTATTCAAGATGATCTTCGTCCTTTCTTACCTTCTAACTTTCTATCCTGGAGTAACAAGGTACCTTACACGTTTCACATACGATTTCATTTGCAAGTCTTTTTTCACTGCTCTTTGGACTGTCATAGCTGGAACTCCTCCCTGCCGAACGTTTTATGAATTAAGTTCAATCGTTTCTAATCGATCTCTTCAGCTCGATGTTGAAATGATAATCCCTTTTCCTGTTGTGACGACCTGATCCAGTTTTCCTCTTCCAACTTTTAAAGTTATTCACCGTTCACTTGGTGTTTTTTTTTTTAAATGGACTTTGAAGATTGAAGCCAGAGTATGAATGTTGCTACCAATACTGATGGCCTGAATTATCTTTTTCCGCTCACCATTGCTCAGTTAGGAAGACAGTGGGGCTGAAAAAAAACAAAACAATTTTAACCTGCTCTCTTTCTCGCTGAATAGTTCAAAGGGATTTTGAGTGATTCTCACGACAACAATTGTGCTATTACACGACTTGGGCAATTTTGCTGTTACACTCTGTATATATATATATATATATATATATATATATATATATATATATATAAAAAATATAAAATACCCAAGCAAATAACTCTACACAGAGACATACACACACGCGCGCGTGCGCAGCTTGTGTTCGTTTTTGAAGATATATATGTCTGTGAGAATAACTTCAAGGACACCCTTACAGACATGCAAACACACACACACACACACACACACACACACATATATATATATATATATATATATATAAAACCGAATACACAAGCAAACATACAAATACGAAAATATACACACGTGAAAACATACACAGAGATTTGCATACGATCTATGATGGGGTGTTTTTTTCTATACCTTTTCAACTTCAAAATGATAATAATCAACTTCACAATGGAATTATTTTCAGGTAAAAAAATTAATCAACTCCAAAATGGATTAATCAACTTCAAATTGGAAAAAAACTTCAAAATGAGAAATAATCAACTTCAAATTGGATTAATCAACTTCAAATTGGATTAATCAACTTCAAATTGAGAATTAATATAATACTAATAAATTTAATAGTTATTCTTTTATTTTTACTTAAAAGGGATATAAAAAAATATAAACGTTCCTAAGAAATTTATTTAAAAGTTTACATAATCTAAGTTAATTACAGAGGGAAGTAATCTCTGTATTCCAGATACGAAGTTAGTGCAAGTCTCAGGGGAAATATTATTAATTGCATCGGAGATCATCGCTTCTAACTTGCTGAGGCGGAATTCTTTAGTAGTTAAAGATCCCTGGCCATCACCTCTTAAAATCCCAACAATTGAGTCTGCCATACTTCTTTTTACGTCAGCTTTAATGACAGACCAAACCTTTTCAATGGGATTTAACATCGGACTATAGGGGGCAAGTCTGAAAATTTGGTGTTGCCTAAATTCATCCTCCTCCACAACTTCTTCAGTTGAAGTATAGCAAGGAGCGTTATCAATAACTAAGACAAGTCCCCTTTCATAAATTTCATTTGCCTTTCTAAGGCACTCCCTGGTCCATTCTTTCGCATCCTCTTTTTTAAAAGAACCACTTTTAATTTTATGATGAATTAATCCATTATTACTAATACATCCAATAACATGGATGTTATTTCCCCTGGATCCGGCCGTGACTGTAGTGCACCTCGTGCCTTTTTTAGAGCGACCTTCTCTTCTTGAAATATGGAGATTAAAATTGGTTTCATCCATATAAAGAATTGGCACAGTTTGGGACTGAAATTCCAATAAAGCTACTGCGTAATCCTTACGTTTCGCCTTATTGACATTATTATTGGCAGCTTCTGGTTCATAATGTACCACTTTTAAAGTAAAGGCCATGGAGTCCAAGTGCTTTCTTATGCATTCTTTCGTCACACGAACCTCATACTTTTTGACCAACTTATCTACAATGTCTTGAAGAGTGACCCTAGGAGAGTTTTCAATTAATTCGACCATAAAATTCTTATGCTCTTGCGTAATTTTATATTTTCTTGCTCCTCCCCTAGAGTCGCTCTCATCAGCACCCTGGTCTAACCAACAGTACGCTGTTGGCAGAGGCACACCAATTGTTCTTGTCAGGTCTTTCCAATTTCCTGCTGCGGCACGGGCAGCTAAAATCTGGGCCTTTTTTTCGCCAGCCACAGTTTTCTTGAGGTAAGTCCTCTTTGGAGCTGTTGCTAATTCTTCTTCAGCTTCTTTTGTAGAGGTTTCTCCAGCATTATCATCAATCATCATTTTTGCCCATACGGGACTTTCTCCTCCTACTTTTACTGTAGGCTCACCCAATGCTTTCTTGGCCTCTAAGTTGTTTGTATTTTGGTTTTTTCTTCATCTATATAATGAAGACGAACAGTCAATTTCCTTACTCATGGGGTAAATTAATTGAAATAATAATTTTCAATTTACCAAAAAAAAATCTCTCAATTTGAAGTTGCTTATTCCAATTTGAAGTTGTTTATTCTTATTTTGAAGTTGATTGTTTTTAGGTCTTTGATATTTTCTCAATTTGAAGTTGATTAATCCATTTTGAAGTTGATTGTTCCATTTTGAAGTTGATTGATCCAATTTGAAGTTGATTAAACCATTTTGAAGTTGATTAATTTTTTACTTGAAAATAAGTCCATTTTGAAGTTGATTATTATCATTTTGAAGTTGAAAAGGTATAGACATAGATACCCGCCCCCAGACATGTACACGCACGCACATAGCGCTCACATGATAACACACAAACATGTATGGTACTCTCATGAAAGCATGCACACATACACACACAGGCAGATACATATCCGCACACGCATACATAAACCACGTAGGCACACGAACGTACGTACATTTACATTCGATTACACATACCTGAATTA
This sequence comes from Acanthosepion pharaonis, assembly GCA_903632075.3. Lineage (NCBI taxonomy): Eukaryota > Metazoa > Mollusca > Cephalopoda > Sepiida > Sepiidae > Acanthosepion > Acanthosepion pharaonis. The sequence goes on along the minus strand of CAHIKZ030005519.1, from coordinate 913,220 downwards.
GCATTTACACTTTCTTTCTCTCTCTCTTACCCACGCGCACACACAAATACGCACACACACACACATAAATAAATAAATATAATGAGATTATTTTTAAGGTGGCGGAATCGAAAGCGTTACTCTCCAGAATGCAATTTCTGGGATCAATAATAATAATAATAAATGCTATTCTTTGGATAAGCCAATCATTAAATTGACAAAGTCCAGAAAGTCTTATAAAATGATTTTAACTTTTCACAGTTGAAGCTCGATTTGAAATTTAAAGAAAACAAAAGTTCGACTAGAAAGACAAAATAAATTTAAGTATTGCCTATTTGTAAATCGACATAATTGTTTTTTTCTTCTTCTCGAAGTCTTAATCAATCGTGTCTGCTTTTGTCACGAGAAAGCAATCTCTCTGGATCAATAGCCACGTCTTCTTTTTTTTTTATCCTACGCCAGTCGGTGGAAGTAAAACCTCAGTACAAGCAAAAAAAACAAAAAACAAAAAAAACAAAAAAAACACCCCCCCTCCAAAAAATAAAACAAAACAAAAAAAAATCTCCAGAAATTTATTTAATAATGCATAAAATCATCGAGCTTAATTTAATAACCAGGCTTGCGAAATGTGAAGTTCCTTGCAATGATTATATCGTTTCACGTGAAATGGTTGACTATGAAAAGAAAAATAACAGACGATATTTTTAAACTCATGGCGCGGCTTTGTTTTCAAATCCAATTCTGTCTCATTTAATTCTTTGACCTTTTCCCAACGGATTTGTAACCAAAAATATCCAGTCTTTATATTGTTTTCCTTCTTTTAGGGGCTAGAAAAATAGACGAAAACAAAATAATAGCTGTCTGATTTCATGACCTGCATCCTGGCTCAGCTAGTCGCATATTTCCGGTCTGCGTTCGAGCTCAGGTCAAAGCCAGACATTTGAATGATTATTTTCGATGTAGGTAAACGTTGATATAAGAATTCCAGTCGACCTTTGGAACCCTGTTCCAAACTGTTTTAACTCTATATTTGTATATATAGAGTTTACTGAGTGAAAGATTTTTTTTATTAATTGACTACCCGATACAAGGCCCGAGAACCACTCAGTGTAGAGGACCACAGATTGAGGTTGTTACATGGATAAGATGAGGGGGTAAGAAGTGCGTATTATGAGGAAAATAAGGTAACACTTTATTTCGTCCGCCGTGCCGTGCCTCTTCAAGCTCTCTCGATAACAGTGATCTCCCTTTTAAATCAACTCCCCCAAATCATCTGGAGGCAGGATTGAACTCGCAACTCTTTCGTCCAAGCCACTGGATTCAGTTAACGCTTTTGTATACTGGGCCATGAGAACATCAGTGTATGGATTTTTGGGACTTATAAACTTAATGTCATTCATTTTTTACCAGAGCTCATATTACAATTTGTTATTGTTTTTTCTCGAGCACTCCGTATTACTGGTTCTCATATTATATTCTTTTCTATACTTGGTTGGCTCAAGAGATTTTTGTGGCCTAGCATATGTGCTGATTCCTTAAGCTTTCTTGTTTTCCAGTGATGTTCTCTGTCTATTATTCAATCTCATCCCACAGCGGGCGGTGATCTCTTTTTTTCCCTCCTTATGTCACAAGTCACGCTTGGTTTTTCTATTTTCCCTTCGTGTTACGGCTTTACGGTGTTCCTACAGTCTTATCTTAAGGGGGCGACCTGTTTCTCCTTTATATTTCTTACAACTGCTGCATAGGATGTTGTACACACAGTCCTTAATTATATAGCGAGCGGGAAAGTCTCCTTTCGGGAGTCTGTTAAACAAAATAGCGATTTTTTTTGTGGAATAAGCTGTTTGAACTTACTAACAAATATGTAGGGAATGAGGATGGTTCATTCCAATGTAAGTGGCATGGCGAGATTTATCTGTAAATTTGTGAACTGGTAAGCATAATATACGTGGCTCGTCGAGAGAAAGAAAAATTAAACAGAGAAAAAAAAAAGAGAGATAGAAGTGTAAGAGAGAAAAGAGGAAGAACGAGAAAGTGTAAGAAAGGTAGAGAGGGAGGGAGAGAAAAAGAAAGAGGGAGAGAAGGCACAAGAGAAGAAAAGAGGGAGAAAGAGAGGGAAGAAAAACGAGAGATAGATAGATAGATAGATAGATAGATAGAGAGAGAGAGAAAAGAATGATGAAAGAGAGAGAAGAGAAGGAAAAGAGAGCGGACGAGAAAGAAAGAGGGTTCCAGGAAGGTAAAGAGAAAGAAGAGAGAAAAATGATTGAGAAAGAGGGAGAAAAGAAAGAGGGAAAGTGAAAGAGTATGAGTGAGCATGGAAAAATGAGATAGCAAGAGAAAGAGGAAAGAAAGCAAAAGAAAGAGAGAGAGAGAGAGAGAGAGAGAGAGAGATGTAAGGTGGAAGAGAATAAGAGAGAAAGAGAGTAGAGAACATAAAGAGAGAAGAAAAGAGAGAGAGCGGGGAAAAAGTGAGAAAATGAAAGAGAGCAATATATTGTTTTTTTTTTGTATTTTAAGCAACTGGTGTTTCCGAATGGCGTCATTGTGGTTATTTTCTAAGCGTAGCATGGCACAAGGCCAAAAATACGGAGTGAGATTTGAACTCACTTTTCAGTCGTAACTGATCTAGCGAAACAAGTTTGCTAACCATTACACCACGCCAAGGTGCCCCAAAAGATTTCTTAAGCGAAGCTTAGATGTGGCACAAGGCTGAAATTATGGCGCACCTAGTGAGGATCGAACTCAGTATTCAGTCGTGATCGGTCTAGCAAGACAAGCTTGTTAACCGCCTCGAGGTGCCACAAACACAGTACTTGTGTGGTGTTTGAACGCAGGCAAACGTCTCTTAGAGTTGTCTGACGTTTTTCAAGGCTACATCTCCCTAACAAACCTGAAAAATGTCGAAACACAATCTTCTAAATTCACTTTTTCGTTTAGTCCTTGAAGTAATTTACGTGGATGACATTGTAGTCGAGGAAAGCAAGAAGAAAAGACTATCTACTGTAAAAAGACAGTCAACGATGTCAGAAATAAACAGTTACAACAATTTAACAATCTGGGTAGTGTAGCAACGGATAACACGAAATAAAAATGCGAAAACTCAAAGGACTATCAAAAGATGTCATTCAGAAACTAAACAAAGTATTAAGAGATATGAAAATGTCCTTAGAAACAAAGATGCATTGCTATAATAATCATAGTAAGCGGAATCTGTCGGGTTCGAGAAACCATAGATCTGCGACACAGCATTTGCTATGGTGAGTTTCTAAGACGGCTTAGATGTGGCACAGGGCCGAAAGTATGGGGCACCCAGTGAGGATCGAAATCACTACTCAGTCGTAATTGGTCTAGTAAGAAAAGCTTTCTAACCATTACACCACGTCGAGGTGCCCTAAAGATTTTCTAAGTGTAGCTTAGATGTGGCGCTAGGCCGAAAGTGTGGGGCACCCAGTGAGGATCGAACTCACTATTCAGTGTTAATAGATTTAGCGTGACAAGCTTGCTAACCCTTACACCACGCCGAGGTGCCCCCACGGCATTTGTCATGGCTGTACAGGCCCACACGGGAGTGACGAACCCGACTGTAATGAATACATATGAAGATGTGCTCCCCCGATGTCGTTCTATTCCAACAGATCTGTAATAGATTTACCGTAGCTAAGCTTGGCACAGTGGAGAAATGGATAGCGGCTCGGATTGAAGAAACAGGGAGCTGATTTCGAAGTCCAGCCGAAATCCATTTCTTTCACTTACCGATCATTAAACTCGATGATTTTATGCATTTTTATACAAGTTTCTGGAGTTTTTTCCTTGTACTGAGTTTTTTTTTACTTCCACCAATGGCGTAGGATAAAAAAAGAGGAGGTGGCTATTGACCCAGAGAGATTGCTTTCTCGTGACAAAAGCAGACACGATTGATTAAGATTCCGAGAAGAAAAAACAAAAAAATTATGTCGGTTTACAAATAGGCAATACTTAAATTTATTTTGTCTTTCTGGTCGAACTTTTGTTTTCTTGGGAAAGGTATGAATCCTCTTCTTCTCCCACTCAGCTATGGGTAAATAGCAAGACAGACTGGTTTCTATAGCTTTGGATGGAAACTGGTCTACCGCAGAAAGAAATGGCAACCTACTGCGGGAAAAAAATCTGCCTCGTCAGTCACGTATCGAAAGATACATGATCGCCTAAGCGTGTATCACGCATGGCACATAACTGACTGAAGTTTGTATAAGAGTCAAGATTAATATTTTGGATTCAATTTGGATTTAATTAACTGTTCGGTTGTTACATATATTCATTCTTTTTCTTTTCTGGTGTTCTTTGAATGATCTAGAATAATAATTTCTTATAGATCTTTTTGATTCTTATTAACTCTGGTAATCTTTTGAAAACTGTTTTCTAACGTTATTGCCATTTTATTTTAGCTTAGACGCACCTTTAAGATGGCATGCCAAATAGACAAGAATGAGCATGTTTAACATCTCGTTCTTTTTAATCAAAGCAATGTGTGCTGTGTACGGAGATGACGTTGTCGGAGTTATCTCCTCCTAAATTCTGACACCACCACTTGGGGGGTATCCAATTACTATATATACTTGATGAGTCCCTGGCCTTGTTCTCTCTCTCTTTCTTTAACTTTCAGCGTACTACGACCATGTAAGCTCTCGCAGAAGATAAGCGCTCCCTCTTGTGGGAGACGCCATGAACATACACCCACAAACGTACGTACGAACATTCACTGAAACATAAATTTTCCACACACACACGTTAATGTCTTTGTCTATTGTAAATTCTTTTGTTTGGTTTGGTTTGGTTTATTTTAAGGCATATCAACCTTAATGGGTTATTTAATGCCGACAAAATTTTTATTGCTGGTAATATCTTTTCAAAAATGTATTGCTGGTAATTTTTTTTTCAAATATGTATTGCTGGAAATAAAGTATTGCTGGTAAAAAAAAAATTTACAAAGTATTTCTGGTATTAAAACCTATTTTCACACTTTCATAGTGTTTTGACTCTTGTTTGGTAGTTAACTATTTGCCTATAGCTGGGACCCTAACAGGTGCTGCTACACCGGGTCAAGGTGGACCTGGGAACATCAGCAATTAAGTGGTGGTTCCACGTTCCTCAAACATCCTGATCAGATTGCTGTTGGACGTAGTTTATCGTCTTACCCAGGACGCGGACGTGGTTTATCGTCTTACCCAGGACGCGGATGTAGTTTATCGTCTTACCCAAGTCGACACATATTTGTTTGTATCTATATAACGGTTCTTATTGTTTTCTTTTACATTCCCTTTGGTAGACCCATTCTGCCATATTTGCTGTGTAATAATGTTTTTCATTTCACAACACACACACACACACACACACACACACACACACACACACACACACACACACACACACACACACACACGGCCCGCAACGACTTCATTGCCGACAGAATGGTACAGGAATAATTTTCCCGTTTCAAGGAGAGGATGTTCGAAATCACAGACTCTTCGACCCGTTCAGTTTGAGGTAAACCAATTGCACGCGCCAGACCACTAGGGAATTGGTTTAGAAGATCCCAGAAACACGGCGCATCGGTACCACACTCATTGACCAAAAGAAACAATCTCCATTGCCACCAGTTTAATCTCTTGATCCAGGTTGCTCTCGGACACAAAGAAAGATTCCTTTACCATATTATCATTGGGAACGAAAATGGTACCTTTAGGTGAATATGACGCAGAGAATGGTTGAGTTCCGTGAAGATATCACCCTAAACAAACCAGAGTTGGATCCGTACAAGTGAATTATCTGCATTTGCTGGTATTGGCAAGGGCTAATTTACTACGAGATACTTAAAAAAAGGTAAATGCCAAGCTATGTGTTGAACAGGCTTAAAGAGGCAATTCAGCTGAAAAAGACCAGATATAGAGTATGATTATTGCACAAAACGCTGCTCCCTCCCACTCGCCGCTAATATAACCAAAGATGCTATTAAGGAGCCCGGTTGGGAATTCTGCTACACCCAACATATTCTCCTGATTTAGCTCCTTCAAACTAGTACCTTTTTCGGTTGATTTCTAACAATTTGAGGGGTGTTTTGTTCAACAACAATGTAGAGCATAAAATATGGCCTGGTTAATTCTTCGAATCAAAACCTAGAGATTTCTATCGTCGAGGCACTGAACAGATAGTGGATCATTAGCAGGAGGTCATGAACAATGAAGGGGAATACATTGTTAAATGACTCATCAGGACTAGAATATTGCTGTCTTATATGGTCTGGTGCGCCCGCTGTACGTCTCGAGGTCCTTGACAAAATCCAGAGACGACTATGCAAGATGATAGGTCCTGACCTGGCATCTAGTCTCCAATCGCTATCGCTATCCCACAGACATGCAGTGGCCTCCCGCTGTCTCTTCTACAGATATTTTCACGGTAACTGTTCCGACGAGCTACTTTCGCTGGTTCTCGGACTACAATAATTTAAACGAGTTATCAGGCTGGCATCTCGTTCCCACCCTTTCACTGTCAAAATGGTTAAATGTAACAGTCTCTTCTTCTCAAACATCTTCTTCTATCGCACTTCCCGTCTGTGGAACTCCCTTCCTCTTACTGTCTCCTCGATGACTATAATCTTCAAATATGCAAGCGTAATGTCAATCGACATTTGACACCTTGTGCTTGTTTCCCGTCCTTCTCTGTATCCTTTCCTCAAACATGCCTCTTTACTCTTGCTCTCAACCATCTGTAACCCCTTGCGTGCTAGTGGCACTCTCGCCTTGCTTGGGGTGAACTGCCTTAATATTTATATATATATATATATATATATATATATATATATATACACATATATATATATATATGTGGTACAGTTCAATTTATATTACAATGAATCATTCATACAAAAAGTAGATTAGTAAAGTTAATGATATAAAATGGCAAAATCCCTTCACTAACAAAATTTTAAAGATGCATTAACCTCCCAATCACTCGAGGAATGTTATGATCCTTGTTTTTTTATAAATTATAAGCTGTCTAAGAAGATGACTGAATGTACAATCGAATGTACTTGCGTATTAAAGAAAGACCTTATACAGCTTATAATTTTAAATTTTATATCATTTATTTTACTAATCTACTTTTTGTATGAATGATTCATTGCAATATATATATATATATATATATATATATATATATATATATATATATATATATATGAGGAAAGAAAAACTTCTCTGCGTTTGTGCTTACCCGTTTTGTGAGTAGCAGTCAGTCGACGTCACCCCAGTAAACGTCGTTTTCTTTCGACGCGAGTGGTATTTTCTATTACTATTACGGATTAACTACTATAGCTTAAGGGTGCGCGGGTAGTATAACGTTTATTGGCTCGGAACGTAAATATCGGCGAGCTGCGTTCAAATTCCGGATAACTCAGTTGCTTTGACTTTCGCAGAATTGCCCTAAGGAAACGCATGGATCTTTCTTTTTCCCCCAGCTATAGATTAAATAACATTACAGACTAATCTCTCTATTCTTCTTTTATTTCTCGCAACCGATATATATATATATATATATATATATATATATGTAATTATTTATTTAAAAATATTTATTTAAAAATATGATTCTATCGCTACCTAAGAGTTCTCATGTTTCAAAAATACTAAAGAACTTTGGATTATTTACCTAACGAGTTCTTTCCTATTTTCTATATGTATATTTTCACACACACACACACACACACACACACACACACACACACACACACACACACACACACATATATATATATATATATATATAATTGTTTCATATATATAATTGTGTCAAAAGCGAAATATCAAATGGGTCCTCTAAACGACTCTAACAGAAGAAAAACTCTGAAATCTAAATGTGGAGAAGTTGATGCGAAGTCACTCCACTATCTTTGCCAAGAATCCATGGGAATTTACAGATAATAAAGAAATGTAATCTGTGGAGAGACACGATCACTTACGTCCTGAAGTGTGTGTGTGTGTGTGTGGCGGGGGGTGACGATCATAATCCCAAATCTTAAAATGCCGTATGTTGAAATCCTGAAATTTTAAATCCCGAAATTTTGAAATCCCAAATTTATAAAATACCGAAAGATCAGAATCCCGAAAAAATAGTCTTTGGGAGAAATTGAAAAAAAAAAAAAATGTAAATACCTTTATCTCTAAACATTTACAAAATAGCGTTTAAATATTGTTTATACCTTTGAAATATTCAAAATTCATTAAAAAGTATAAAACCAGAGTAAGTCATAGGCGATGGGAAAATTTAGTTGAGCTCGGATTAGTAATTTTTTGTGTAACTGCATGTATGTGTTTAGTTTTTCTTTTTTGACATCTTATTTTATGAAAAAATATATTAAGTATATATTTTATGTATTTTATATATTTTGTAATTTCTTTTATATAGGAATGATGTGTAAATCTATGGATGCCGATCCCAATCCCGAATCTTAAAATCCGGAATGTCGAAATCCTGAAATTTAAAATCCCGAAATTTAAAATCCTGAATTTATAAAATCCTGAAAGATCAGAATCCCGAAAAATAGTCTTTGGGAGAAATTGAAAAAAAAAAAAATGCGAAATTCCTTTATTTCTAAACATTTTCAAAACAGCGTTTAAATAGAGTTTATACATTCAATATTTATTACAAAATATAAAACCAGAATAAGGCAGAGGCGATGGGAAAATTTAGTAGGCAATGCACATGTTGGTGTTTATTGCATTATTGGAGAGTTTCAAAAAGAGCAGCTGCACATAGGAAACGAGGAGAGTCTTGTCCAAAAAGAAAATAAGAGAATATGTGTTTTATCGTGATGAAATACATAAAATATAGTTAACAATCGTGAAAACAGACCAGATCATATGGACTTAACTTAGGGCCCTTGCTCATAATCATTTATTATAAATTACTTCTATGTTTCGGTCTTTTGATTTTTCAGGATTTTGATACATACAGGATTTCAAATTTCGGGATTTTTAAATTTCAGGATTTCGACATTCGGGATTTTAAGATCCAGGATTATAACACACACTCCCTGAAGGGATATAGCATTAATCTTACTTATTATAAAATGCAGATTGTGTGTGTGTGTGTGTGTGTGTACGTTTATATATTGGATCGGATTTCCTACATTTTTCAACCGATTTCAACAAAACTTCACAGGACTACGTAAAATTATCTTGTGGTGGTTCTAACAGCTCCAAAAATTGGAAAAACACAATTGTTTTTGAACGAAATCAATTTGAAAACACGATTAAGAGGCATCGCGAGAATGAAAGGGGGACAACTGATATCGAGTTATACTTATTATAAAACCCAGGTTGTTTGTGTGTGTGTGTGTGTGTGTGTTCGTTTATATATGGGATCGGATTTCCTACATTTTTCAACCGATTTCAACAAAACTTCACTTTTTTTTGGCAGCTAGTGTTTCTTATTGTCTTCCACACTTTTTTCTTTATTTTTACATTCAGAATGCTTTAAAAATTCCATTTACAAGACAATTGTTTATAATAAAATTCTATTCAATCGGTAGACTCATAACGATTGAAAACAATGTTTTTGTTTGAGTTTGACCAATTCGTAAGAAAAAAAAAACAAAAAAACAAACTAATTAAGACATGCGTGTTCGTCAACCTTAAACAATAATCTTTGTCAATTTTATTTTTCAGTCTTTATGATGGTCGATACTTGATCTATCTCTTACTGTTACATTCCCGGGCAACGCCGGGCTCTACTGCTAGCCATGAATAAATAAAAGTTCCCAGGTTCAGGTCTTTTGAAAACTAAATAGTTTCACTTGATTGATTATCTGAACGAACACCTGATTTGTTCTCTGCTATGCCTGTCAAAATACAACTGGCTCAATGAAAGTTAATTTTTGACTGATAGATTCATTTTCTACAGCTTATCAATCCTTTGCAGGTTATTTAAAGCCAGAAAATATTTTTAGATTGTCAGGATTTTTTCTCGGAAGGAGTAATGGTTTAACGATACAAGTCTTACTAATTAAACCATAGCTTGTGGGGAAGAAGAGGTGGATTTATATCTTTCTATTATGACCCGATTATGGCTCTCCGCAACTTCCTATCCTTTGTAACTCTTAACAATGTAGGTCTTTTTATTACTCCTCACAACCTGTCCTGCCAATCATTTACACAGTCTTGTTAGGTATATTAGCCAGAGCTTCCTCTTGCACCTCTATACTTCCACATGTTCTATGATTGATTGAATCGTTTTTTACGGCTTATCAACCCTTTGTAGGTTATTTGAACCCAGGATATATTTTGAGATTGTAAGAATTTTGAGGGAGATAATGATGCTTTAGTGATATAATTTCTAATATTTAACCCTTAGCTGGGGAGAGAAGAGATGGGTTAATATCTTTCCCAACAGTATTTGCGCCTAAGTGACTATAACGAACAGAACTGGAACTGGATTAACAATTCCAAGCCATTATTCATTACATCATCTGCACATCCAAGCTTACAGCACCTGGTATTCAGAAGCGGTCACCCATCTTGGTACTGATCAGGTTCAGTGTTGCTTAACTTCGGTTATATTACAGAAACCGGTCTTTCACCCTAACCGTAACCCTATCCATTTCACTTTATGACTCGATTATGGCTCTCCGCAACTTCCTATCCTTTGTAACTCTTAACGATGTAGGTCTTTTAATTACCGCTTCCAAACTGTACTGTTAATCATTTACATAATCTTGTTAGGTATATGAACCGCAACTTCCCCTGTTCCTCTATACTTCCATATGTACTATGATTTATTTTTTACGGCTTATCAACCCTTTGCTGATTATTTAAAGCCAGAGAATATTTTTAGATGTAATAATTAAAAAAATATATATATAATGGTTTAATGACTTAAGTTTTACTCATTAACCCATAGCTGAGGGGAGAAGAGGTGGATTCATGCCTTTTCCAAGAATATTTGAGCGTAAATAAACATAACGAAGCCGAATGGAATTGGAAACCGACTCTCCGATTAACAATTCCAAGCTATCGTCCAATGTCCGTTACACCTACTGCACATTCAAGCTATCAGCACCTGCTATTCCCAAGCGGTCACCCATCTATGTACTGACCAGACTCGATGTTGCTTAACTTCGCTGATCGAACGGGAAACAATGTTTCAATGTGGATTGACCGTAAGCCCATTACATCAGCCACATATCCAAACATACAGCACCTGGTATTCCCAAGCGATCACCATCTATGTACTGACCAGACTCGATGTTGCTTAACTTCGCTGAGCGTACGGGAACCAATGTTTCAATGTGGTTTGACCGTAAGCCCATTACATCACCCACATATCCAAACTTACAGCACCTGGTATTCCCAAGCGGTCACCCATCTATGTACTGACCAGACTCGATGTTGCTTAACTTCGCTGATCGAACGGGAAACAATGTTTCAATGTGGTTTGACCGTAAGCCCATTACATCACCCACATATCCAAACTTACAGCACCTGGTATTCCCAAGCGGTCACCCATCTATGTACTGACCAGACTCGATGTTGCTTAACTTCGCTGAGCGTACGGGAACCAATGTTTCAATGTGGTTTGACCGTAAGCCCATTACATCACCCACATATCCAAACTTACAGCACCTGGTATTCCCAAGCGGTCACCCATCTATGTACTGACCAGACTCGATTTTGCTTATCTTCGCTGATCGAACGGGAACCAATGTTTCAATGTGGTTTGACCGTAAGCCCATTACATCACCCACATATCCAAACTTACAGCACCTGGTATTCCCAAGCGGTCACCCATCTATGTACTGACCAGACTCGATTTTGCTTATCTTCGCTGATCGAACGGGAACCAATGTTTCAATGTGGTTTGACCGTAAGCCCATTACATCACCCACATATCAAACTTACAGCACCTGGTATTCCCAAGCGGTCACCCATCTATGTAGACTCGATGTTGCTTATCAGGGAACTCAATGTGGTTTGACCGTAAGACATCACCCACATTCCAAACTTGCAGCACCTGGTATTCCCAAGCGATCACCATCTATGTACGACCAGACTCGATGTTGCTTTACTTCGAACGGGAACCAATGTTTCAATGTGGTTTGACCGTAAGCCCATTACATCACCCACATATCCAAACTTACAGCACCTGGTATTCCCAAGCGGTCACCCATCTATGTACTGACCAGACTCGATGTTGCTTAACTTCGCTGATCGAACGGGAACCAATGTTTTAATGTGGTTTGTTTGACATCACCCACATATCCAAACTTACAGCACCTGGTATTCCCAAAACCCATCTATGTACTGACCAGACTCAAACTTTCAACGGGAAACTGTTTCAATGTGGTTTGACCCATAAAGCCCATTACATCACCCACATATCCAAACTTACAGCACCTGGTATTCCCAAGGTACTGGACTCGATTTTGCTTATCTTCGCTGATCGAACGGGAACCAATGTTTCAATGTGGTTTGACCGTAAAGCCCATTACATCACCCACATATCCAAACTTACAGCACCTGGTATTCCCAACGGTCACCCATCTATGTACTGACCAGACTCGATTTTGCCATCTTCGCTGATCGAACGCCAATGTTTCAATTTTAAGCCCATTTCACCCACATATCCAAACTTCAGCACCTGGAATAAGGGTCACCCATCTATGTACTACCAGACTCGATTTTGCTTATCTTCGATGAGCGTTTTTCAATTTTTGACCGTAAGCCCATTACATCACCCACATATCCAAACTTACAGTTTGTCATCTATGTTTGACCAGACTCGATTTTGCATTGGATCGAACGGGAACCAATTTTCAATGTGGTTTGACCGTAAGCCCATTACATCACCCACATATCGCACCTGGTATTCCCAATCACCCATCTGTGTACTGACCAGACTCGATTTTGCTTATCTTCGCTGATCGAACGGGAACCAATGTTTCAATGTGGTTTGACCGTAAGCCCATTACATCACATATCCAAACTTACAGCACCTGGTATTCCCAAGCGGTCACCCATCTATGTACTGACCAGACTCGATTTTGCTTATCTTCGCTGATCGAACGGGAACCAATGTTTCAATGTGGTTTGACCGTAAGCCCATTACATCACCCACATATCCAAACTTACAGCACCTGGTATTCCCAAGCGGTCACCATCTATGTACTGACCAGACTCGATTTTGCTTATCTTCGCTGATCGAACGGGAAACAATGTTTCAATGTGGTTTGACCGTAAGCCCATTACATCACCCACATATCCAAACCCAGCACCTGGTATTCCCAAGCGGTCACCCATCTAACTGACCAGACTCGATTTTTGCTTATCTTCGCTGATCGAACGGGAACCAATGTTTCAATGTGGTTTGACCGTAATGAAACCCATTATCCAAACTTTGCACCTGGTATTCCCAAGCGGTCACCCATCTATGTACTGACCAGACTCGATTTTGCTTATCTTCGCTGATCGAACGGGAACCAATGTTTTTTTTTTTAAAGCCCATTTATCCAAACTTGGTATTCCCCAAGCGGTCACCCATCTATGTACTGACCAGACTCGATTTTGCTTATCTTCGCTGATCGAACGGGAACCAATGTTTCAATGTGGTTTTGACCGTAAGTGCACCCACATATCCAAACTTACAACCTGGTATTCCCAATCACCCATCTATTTGACCAGACTCGATTTTTATCTTCGCTGATCGAACGGGGACCAATGTTTTAATCTGGTTTGACCTTAAGATTATCCCACACATTCAAGATTTCAGTGTTTTACCCAAGCGGTCACCCGTCTAGGTACTGGCCAGATCTCGATTCGCTTAACTTCGGTGACAGTACGAGAAGCGGTTTTTCAACGTGACGTGGCCGAAGCCATGAAAGCTAATTTTATTTTTCTTCGAGGAACTAAGGCCGAGCGTTATGTCATTTTCGATCTTTTTCTTTGCTCTCTGTTTGTCATGTTTTCCGACATTGGTCAATTTCTGTGTGTGTGCAGGGCCCACGCGCTCGATAAATATCTAGACAGAATTACTCACGCTGGAAACAAGAGAGCTTAACTTGATTAGAACATGAAACTGATTTGTGTGGCTGAATATATTACAGAGAGTAAGTTATCATCCAGTAAAAATTCCAGAAAATACTGAAGTGCTGAAAAGTGGTAACGGTAAAACACGGCCTCCGGTGAGAGATCCATAAAACCCGCAGTGACCAATTGGTTAAAAGTAGACTAATGATTTAGAATTGTCGGAATGAAAATTAGCTTTGACAAGCTTATAGCAGACGAGGGGGAGTTTTTTTTTTTTTAAATTTTATTTGTCGCTATCGATTTACATAACTGTTTTACACTGTGTCAAAAGCTGTCAGCCAGTGAAATGTCAAGGGGGGACTCCCTAAACGATCGATTTTACTTTTTTTCTTTATTGTTGTTCACAGATATCTCTGGATATGTGTTAGAGTCGCAATAGCTACCGGCGAGAAAGATGAAATCAGAGTTCAAATTCTGGCTCAGGTTATTGCGTTCAAGTTTGTACAAATGTTAATACAGTGTAACCCGGATATAAGAGAGTTGTCGGGACCGGAGAAGAAGTCTCTTATATCCGAGTTTCTCTTATATCCGGGGTTTGGTCTATTTTATATACATTAACACAGGCTCTAATTTGGGACCAGATAAAATCTCTCTTATATCCGGGTTTCTCTTATATCCGGGTTTGGTCTATTTTATATACATTAACACAGGCTCTAATTTGGGACCAGATAAAATCTCTTATATCCGGGTTTCTCTTATATCCGGGTTTGGTCTATTTTATATACATTAACACAGGCTCTAATTTGGGACCAGATAAAATCTCTCTTATATCCGGGTTTCTCTTATATCCGGGTTTGGTCTATTTTATATACATTAACACAGGCTCTAATTTGGGACCAGATAAAATCTCTCTTATATCCGGGTTTCTCTTATATCCGGGTTACACTGTATGAGCCGTTTCTTTATAAGGAAACTGTGAACAATTACGTAGAAGCAAGCGAGTTAGAGTGGCTTGCATCTGGCGTAAAGGAAAATAAGTTCCTTTTTTCAATACACGACACATAGCAGCGGCATTTTGTTCCTTGAAATAGCATCAATCTCCCCTCCTCACGTTAGATTATTCCAAAAGTGTACATTCTGTAACAGTGGCTTTTGTACAGCTTAGCGTGGTTCTGCGAATAGCAAGTCGCGTGCCGATTGGTCAGACTGGAGGATATCATTTGCCTGGGTACCTGAGGACAAAAGCGAAGAATGCTAATTTGTCAGTCGGTCGTGGTGTTGGTATGATAACAGAGGGCTGAAGCAGTGATAAGGGAATATTTTTTTATGTCGGTGACGTGTGTCCGAACTCAAGAACGGCAGATTGAAAAAAAAAAGAAGGAATTTAGAATTGTACGAACGACGTCAGAGGAACATAAACTCATTTACGTTACAGAAAGATTTGGCATTCAATAACAGACCTGTAAGTACTGTTTTCGGTTACAAACATATATGCGAAGACACTGACCATTTAATCATTCCATTCTACATCCCAAACGAATCTACTAATAGAATACAACGACTCTGCATTCTCCCGTGAGGCCAATGTACAGATGCTGATGACATAGGTATTCCTAGTTGTGATAAGAATGATCTTGAACAGAAAATCAACATTGTCCCCAAAAATAGGATTCAAGATAAAACTTTCCAAAACTGAAACTATGATCAACAACTGGAATTAACGCGATGGAGACCCGTACCCTGAATCCATGATAAAAAATCACGATGTGGAATTAGCAAATACCAAACAGTTCAACTACATCATCGTATGGACCAATTATAACAACTTTAGTACAGGAGAAAAGGAAATTGAACATAGAATTGGCTGCACTAGAAGTAGTTTGAACTGTAAAATGATGAGACCTTGCCTTGGTGTATGGATCAGTTATAACAAATTTAGTATAGAAGATGTTAACATGAACATAGAATAGGCTGCACTAGAGGTAATTTTTATTACAAAACGAAAACATCAACATGAGAACTTGAGTCACGTACTTAAATGGACTCCGCAGACTGAACCTTTCATATAGGTGTCATGCAAAGCGCTAAACCTGTTCATAAATATGTAAAATATCTAAGTTCTATACAGCAGTTTTCTAAGATCAATGGTTAAACATTGGTTTAAATGAGTAAAGCCTGAGGATCTTGGCAATGGACATCCTCGTTTGAATATTGTGGACTGCCGCTATAGAATCACAAAGAACCAAACGCACATCACCTGAGGACTACCAACAGCAGCAACAACTAAAATGAATAGCATATAGAAAATAATGTCATAATCAAGATGTTAACATTCCACATTACTTCAAATAAAAAGTTCAATATTGGAAAGAGCCATAACAGCTACCGGATTTGAGAAAACTGTTTTCCTGAAAAATTGTTTATAGAGAAAGATTTCATAAATTTCAACGGAAAGCAGTACTGGCTGCTTGGTCAATGAATGCCAAATGTTTCCTTATAGGGAAACGGCTAATATTAGCACTACCATTAAAGATGAGGGGGAGCAGATACTACACTTTGATCCTTGCTGATATTTCTCTTACTGTTACGATTTAAATGTCATTGATGTGTTCGTAGATATTTAATGTACTCTTACTGTGACATGTTCTGATTTACGGCCGTATCGCGTTGAAACATGGGATCTTGTAAAATCAATGAAGTTGAGCAACGTCGAGCCTGGCTAATACCTAGATGGGTAACCACTTGGGAATACCAGGTGCTGTAAGCTTGGATGGTCGGATAGTGTAATGAATAATGGATTACGCGCAATAAGAAAAGTAAATGCACAAGATTCAGAAGAAAAAAAACAAAACAACAAAAAAAAACAGAATATGGCGATTGGCATTACATTTAACCTTTCGAAGATTGGACGTGCCAGGGAAGCAAGAAATCTGAAGGGAGTTCACAGGAAAGAAAAAAAAAACTGTTAGAATAGAACAGACGGTTTCATCTGTAGAAATGTGAGATGCAGTCGAGGCACCAAGGAGGAAATCTCACCAGAAGAATTGCCATGGAAATATTTATAGAAAAGAGAAGCCATGGAAAGATGGTGGGAAAGTGACTGAATTCGAGATGCCAAGTCAGGACCGATTTCATTACAAACTCTACTTTGGAATTTCTTGAGAATCCTGAAATATAGAGCGGGGTCTCCACACCAGATATGTCAACAGTATTCA
Source organism: Acanthosepion pharaonis (assembly GCA_903632075.3). Classification (NCBI taxonomy): domain Eukaryota; kingdom Metazoa; phylum Mollusca; class Cephalopoda; order Sepiida; family Sepiidae; genus Acanthosepion; species Acanthosepion pharaonis. The sequence continues at coordinate 895,969 of CAHIKZ030005519.1, read as the reverse complement.
GTGCACGGACGAATGGTAGATTTATCAATTTATACATGAAAGATTCTAACGAGAAAAAATTGTCTGGTGCGACGCAATGAACCAAATGTCCTAGCATTAGAACTAGCAATCGATTCAATATAATCACTCCATTACATGTCAGTAGAAAACGTTGGCCCAAGAAGCAGCAAACAGTTGTTCTCTTGGGTGTTAGCATCAGCCAAATGCCAATGGAAGGCAGAAATGGTTCTCTATGGGGATGAAAAGATAGCAGCTTCATTTTGAAGATGTTAAAATTTACGAGCCATACCTTGCCCCATTTAACCACTGACTGGACCTAATTTACTTGAAACTTTAAACATAATGTTGACTCTTTCTGCTGAATTGACATAACTGACTTCATTCACAGCCAGTATACTTTTCATACTGCCGCTACCTGGATTGACAGACACCTGACGATGACCAGAGTGCGTAACAGTCGAAACGATCTAATGACAACAAAGATGAAGTCATTGGTCCCAATGTAAATAATGATAATTTCTCACCCATTGAATTCAGACAGAAATTGGCGTATTTGTGTTGACAATTTATTCATTCGATCACCTCTTGTTCGGCAAACCAAAGCGAATTAGCTTTTCGTGGGGAGACATTAACCTCTGGATTAGTTTTGATTTAATATTCGTTTTCTTGAATTACTTTTCAACTGTGAATGTCGCTCTTTAGAACTGCGTGAGGGCGCCTTTAGAATTGAACTTGACTGGACAGTTGGCGAAACATTGATAGAAGACAAATCATTGGTTTGTCTGACCTTTTGTAATCGGTCGAGCTACGGGTGACCGTTGCACAATGAGGGCGTGTAGTCGGCCTGGGACGCGCCAGGAGGTACCAGCATGTGTAAATGACATTTGAAAGGAGGGAGGCGTTGTTGGAAGTACGCCACAACCTTTAACGAAACGACGGAAGATATTGGCAAACGTTTTAAGAATTTTTCAAGACAGGCAGTGCTAAGAAGAATAAATAATTGTATTAACGGACGAGAAGATGATGTGATTCTGGGAAAATTACGAAAAAAAGACATCTTTGTCGTAAATAGCTTCAATGTATCATGATATAATTTTAATTATAAAATAATTTGGCGCGCAAGATCTTCATTTGGCGAGCAAGAAAAAAAAACTTTCTAAAATTGCTAGCGTAGCTTATTCAGCATGATAATGCTAATATTAGACGTTTCTTTATAAGAAAACATTTGGCATTCATTGATCAAGCAGCCAGTAGTACTTTTTACGCTTTTCTTCACTTCTTGGACATCGGGCTGGGATCAAAGTGTAGTATCTATTCCCTTCATCTTTAATGCTAATATTACCTCGCATATATTGTGTTGGTGCGTAATTATCAGGCGTTTTCGTAGTCGAGTTATTTTTTTTAAATAAATATTGCTGTTTTGTTTACTGTTTATTGTTTAAATAATATTTTTTAGTAAGAAAAATAAAAAATATTATTTTATTTTCAGGTTGGGAAAATGCGTCTTAATAATGACACATTTAAAAATGCTATTGCTGAATTGTTATGTTTCTTTTGTCATAATAAATATTGTTTTAAAATGCCTGATAATTATGCACCGACCCAATATTTCGACTCGGTCTAGATTTCATTTGCTTATATTTCATTACTATAACACACACACACACACACACACACACACACACACACACACACACACACACACACACACACACACACACACATATATATATATATATATATATATATATATATATATATATAGTGATTTTCCACAAGGCCGAAATTATTCGCACCCAATCCTCAAATTTGCCTTGATAAAATCCGTCAGAAGACGAAACGCGTCTACTGAGATAAGTTTTTCTTTTGTCTTCATCCATACACCGGGTGTAACAGCAAAATTGTCCAAATCGTGTAACACCAAAATTGTCTAATCGATAGATTATGCTTTGAACCGTTGTATCTTAGAAGTGATTAAAGTTGTCTTACTGGAAATTTCTGAGGTTTTATAACACCTTTGATCTCTACTTTGAGCAATGAGAATGTATAATTACTCTTCAAGCTTAACAGAAGAATCGTGATGAAATACGTTAGAATACGTTTTATTTAACTACGATTTTAAAAGTATTTTCACTTTTAATTTTTAATATACTACATTTCTTTTTAAAACAAGTAAATGTATTACAATTACTTACAGTATGTAAAATTATTTTCACTTATATATATATATATATATATATATATTGTTCCAGGATTATTTTTCCAATTCGTCCTCTCTAAATTTCTAAGTTTCTGTCCCAGAGTAACAAGATGCCTTATAGATCTCACGTATTTGAGTTTATATATATCTGTAGAAAAATTCAGATATAGCTATAATATATTTGTAAAATGACACAATGACTAAAGACAAAAGGATACTTTATTTTGTAACAAGTATTTAAATATTTGTTACAAAATGAAATCCTCAAATTTGTCTTTGATAAAATCTGTCAGAAGACGAAACGTGTCTGCTGAGATAAGTTTTTCTTTTTGTCTTTATCCATACATTGCTTGGTATACAGTTCGAATTTAAGGGCAACACTATTACAATGAACCAATCCAGATAGATCGAAAAACACTTATCTAAATTCAGCATGCAAAATTGTAAAACACGAACTACTCCATGTGAAATGGATTTAAACACAGTTATGAATAATGAAGATGGTATAGCGGCAAGAATACAGAACATTGGTTGGAAGTCTTATTTACGTCATGACATCAACCAGACCCGATATCTGCTATACGGTTACTAAGTTGTCCCAAAACTTAAATAAACCGGAGACTGTGCATTTAACAAGAGCTAAGCAAGTATTACGTTATCTAAAGGGAACTAAGAGTCGGTGCCTAGTATTTCGACAATCAGAAAAACCATTAAAATTGGAAGGATTTTGTGATGCTGATTGGGCAAACTCACCTGATCGTAAAAGTATAACAAGCTATTGCTTTAGATTGGCAAACGATAATCCAATGATCAGCTGGAAATCTAAGAAACAGGGAATGATTTCACTTTCTACTTGTAAAGCGGAATATATTGCATTGTCGCAAGCAACACAAAAGTCTATTTTTCTAAAATTACTAATAAAAACAATTACAACACTGATAATAAGTAAGCCTGTAACTATTTACTGTGAAAATCAGGCCAGTATTGCTTTGGCTAAAAATCCAATAATACATCAAAGATCAAAGCATATTGATATTAAATATCAATTTGTAAGGGATCTGGTACAAAAGAAAACAGTACAAATTGAATATGTTCAATCGGAAAATAACGTGTCGGATTTATTTACAAAGCCAATTACAAAATTGAAATTAGGGGCTTTCCTTCCTGTCATTTTTGGTACTGACCTATAAGGTCCCTATTAGTCCTGGGCAAGACGTAAAACTGCATCCATTAAGTCTCTCTAAGGTCCTTATTAGTCCTGGGTAGGACGAAAAACTGCATCCATTAAGTCTCTCTAAGGTCCTTATTAGTCCTGGGCAAGACGTAAAATTGCATACATTAGTTATTGTCTTCAGAGACGTCAGTTTTTGGTATGAATGTAAATCCTTAGTTTCGGGGTATAAATGTAAATAGTCCTACTTTTAGCCCAATCCTCCTTTGAATGACTCTCAGGATCATTCTGACCCGGAGTGATAGTGACTGTTTTAATGGGTCCCAGCTATGGGTAAAATAAGAATTTTTTCCACTTTTTTGTTGTGATCACAACCCAAATTTATAATATTGTTGCTAATGTTTATTAACCTGAAGTACTTATCAGTGGACAAAATGATATAACTAATTTTTGTGGATATTAATTTTCTTTAAGAAAAATTTTTTTTTATGAATATTAAAAAAAAAAATTACTTATTTTATGAATACTAATGCTAAAAAAAAGAAGGAAAATAAAAAAAAATCTGAATACTAATGTATTTATTCCATATGAATATTGACTTTACTAATATTTTGAAAGAAGATTCCATAATATACCCAAAAATGAGGGGGTGTTGCAGTTTTTTGGGTACTGTGTACTAGTGAGCCAGTCAAAATGAGCTGACTCATTTTATAGTTCACCAATAGAAGCGTTAACCAATCAGAAAGCTGAAAATATTCAATCCGACGTGTATAAAGGCAGCCATTTTGTTTTTTCTCCCCAAAATATCTTTACTGCCCACCTGATATCGAAGACTTAAAGAATTACTTAAGAGCCGCTGCTTTCTCTGAATCTTCACTGCCAACCTCTGGTATTGAACACATTACGGACTTCACTGGATTCCATATTCAGAGACTACGGCAAACATGGTCAACAGGGTGTAACAGCAAAATTGTCCCAATCGTGTAACAGCAAAATTGTCTAATCGATAGATTAAGCTTTGAACCGTTGTATATTCCAGAATTATTTTCCAACTTCAAGATAATCTTCGCCTTCTCTAATCTTCTAACTTTCTCTCCTGGATTAAAAAGGTGCATCACAGGTTTCGCTTACTATTTAATTTTCAATTCCTTTTCACTGATCTTTGGCATGTCATAGATGAAACTCCTCTCTCACGTGCCAAATGCCTTATGGATCTTTTCTAATTGATCTTTTTAGCTCTAAGCTCTTCCTGTTGGGACCTCCTGATCAAGCTCTACACCCTACTGTTTCCTCTTTTTAAACATAATTACCGTACTCTTGATGGTTCTTGAGTGGACTTTAAAGATGGAAGCCAGAACATGAATGTTGGTACAATTACTGAAGGTCTGAATGATCTTTTGCCTCCCAACGTTGCTCATTTTGGAAGACAGTGTGGCTGACACAAAACGATTTTAATCTGTTTTCTTTCTCGCTGAACAAACACAAAGGGTTGTTCAAGGATTCTTACAAGAAATGGTGTCAAGATGGCTAAACGTTTTATCTGAAAACCTGGAAAAAAGAAATTCAATTAATTTAGTGTTGTTTTTTTATATTAAAGATTTTGTGGGATGGACAATTATGATGTTACACAGCTTGGACAATTTTGCTCTTACACTGACTTTTACAATATTTTAACATTTTTAGCAGATATTCTAATATCACAGTGTGGAATACCTACTTACAGAAGTCATGTGAAAAAAATGACCCGAAATGAATTTGGCTAGAGAAAAAAAAAAAAAAAAAAAATTCTAAAATTCCCAGCACCTCTCTGTCGTGCGCATGCGTAGTCCTACCAACATAACAAATTAAGTCCAACGAATCCTAAAGAACGAAACGCGTAACAAGTAAACATTTACGCATCCTTCTCTCTCTTATATATATATATATATATATATATATATATATATATATATATATATATATATATATAGTATGTACTGCCGAAAATAAGTTTAAGTTTCATTTCAGAATATGTTTCTAATAAAACAGTATAAATTAGTTTTATTGTGTACAATTAGGTAGAATTTATTCTTTCGAGTGATCTAAAATTGCATATTTATCTACAAACTTGAAAAAAAAAAAAATTTAATGCTGGCTTAATTTAAATTATACAAATTTGCCAATGCAAAAGACCACATGGATATTATCAAAATAATTTGCATAATACCTATTAAAATAAACGGTGCGCCTCAGACACGGGGGGATGCATTAAAAATATCGTATAAGCACACACACACACACACACACACACACACACACACACACACACACACACACATATATAATATATATATGTTTATATATTAATATATATATACATTAATATATGAACATATATATATTAATATATATATATATGTATATGCACACGTATATATTAATATATACTTAAATTAATATATAAACATATATATATAATATATATGTATATATATAATATAAATATATATTATATACATATATTAATATATATATATATATATATAATATATATATATATGTATATGCACACGTATATATTAATATATACTTAAATTAATATATAAACATATATATATTAATATATATGTATATATATTAATATAAATATATATTATATATATATAATATATATATATATATATATATATATATTAATATATATATATATTAATATTTTTTTGTAGTTACCAATGAACAATTTCCTCTCTCTCCCCCTCTCTATGTCTTTCTCTCTCTCTTTCTCTCTCTCTCTCTCTCTCTCTCTATATATATATATATATATATATCCATGTGTGTGTATGTGTGTGTGTGTGTTTGTGTTTGCAGTATATTTCCACGTATAATGCCACCTATAGGCGTGACCCACAATCTAGACAGATCTGTAGTATAAGACGTCCGACGCGGACCCATATGACGAAACTATAAATGATGATCGACGAGAAGTAAGTTCTACTCGAACAGCTTCTTCTTCTTGAACCACTGCTCTGTAGAACAGACTCCCTAGAGGATGCTTCCTCGATCATATTCTTAACATGTTCAAATCTCGAGTTAACCGTTATCTTACTCTCCTATCCATATAAACTATTCCTTAACGTAACCCCCACCTCAAGTAGCCCCCCAACCGGGTCTTGTAATGGGTGAACCTTAATGTAAAAAAAAAAAAGTGAAGTTCTTACTAACTCAGTGAGGAGTGTGTGAGATAAACTTCTTAACCATCACTCTGCAGCAACACTCTCAAATGAGGATATTTACATTGAATTATTTAGTTCGACACAGAACATTTATAGTGGGGCACCCAATGAGGATCAACAGTAACAACGGTCTTTTTAAGGTGAACTTGCTCATAGACGGCAAGTGCTCTAAGTAGATGTTTTTTTTTCTGAGAGAAGATGGGTGCCCAATGAGGATAACTAACTAGGGTACATTGATATTTTTTTTTTTTATCTTTCTTCGTAAAATACTTGAAGGTTTTTGGATGCTTCGTTAGAATTGAACAAAAGATGGAGTGTTTTTTTTTTTTTCCTCTGTTGGCTGGAAAGGCGTCAGGCGCGGACAAATCACCGGTGTGGGTGGATAGGCGTGGTTGGTGGGTACTGGTGCGATAAGCAATGAAGGAACAGGAAAGGAATTGATAAAAGCGGGAAGAAGTGATGTAAACCACAAGCTCGCAGATATCCCTAGGGGGTAAGGAACTGAGACGGGCCAAAGGGACGGTGGGATCGGCGAAATTGAATTGTGGGAAATGGAAGGACGGAATGAGTTAAAAAGAAAGAAAGAAAAAGGGGGGAGACGGAGGGAGACAGACAGATAGAGAGACACAGACAGAGTCACAGACTGAGAGAAATAGTTATAGAAATATGTTGAATGACGAAAGCAGAAAATGGACTGACAGGAATATATATATATATATATATATATATATATATATATATATATATATCGACTCTCCCGTCGCGTTCGACGTATGAGGGTCAGGCCGATAAGTCCCCAGGAAACCGACATCCGACACTGGCACATGAGATTTGTTTATAGTGGTGAAGGCCTTGTGCAGGACCAGCCACACTTTTGGAGGACGAATACAGAAACCTGGTGCACCGAATGCATGCCACAAGGTTCCCCAAACGACCCTCCGCAGATATATATATATACTGAAAGGAATATATATATATATATATATATATATATATATATATATATATATATATATTTCATTAAAGACGATATATATATATATATATATATATATATATATATATATATGTATATTTCATTAAAGACGACAGACAAGGTACTACGATTAAGCTTTTTATTTAATTTTTCTTGTGTTCGAACAAGTGTTTTCTTTCCTGGACATGAGTATATAGAAACTGTCCAAATGTTTTTTAATTACGAGCGCTTTCGGCTATACGTTTAGCCATTATCAAGGATAATTTTATTTTTACTTTTTAGTTCGGTGTATGGGTTGTGTGTATGTTTCTAGAGTTATAGGGATGTTTTACTTTGCGAACACAGTCAGCACATTGTGGCCGTGTTCATAGTTAATATTATTAAGCATTGGCTTTCTCTTTATTATTATTAAGGCTTACATTTAATCTTTGTTTTTACATATAGATGAGGTTATTATGTTTGTATTTTTCTAGTATGTTTCGAATAGAGTCTGGTAAGTTTGTGTGTGTGTGTTTAAATGGGTTCCAATAGAGCTGTGGTCAGATAGGTGTAATATAAGGCGTCAGATAGGGATGTAGTTGTATGACCGATGTAATTATTTATGAATTCGGTTTCATCAGGAACACAGTTCTTTAAGGGTCATTTGAACTCATACATAGTGTTCGTCCGTTGTAATTTTGAATTTGCTGGTGTGTTGTTATTTTTTAGGATAAAGTTTAGCGGTTTTAAATTTTTGTAATTGATAATTAATTTGATTTTTTTGTTCGGATCAATTGGGGTAGTGTATTTCTTTATGATATTTCTAGGTGAAGATTCATAAAACATCCCTATAACACTAGAAACATACACACCAGTCATACACCCGATTAAAAAACAAAGATAAAATCATCCTTGATAATGGCTAAAAGTATAGCCGAAAGCGCTTGGAATTATAGAACATTTGGACTGTTTCTATACAATCTGTGTCCAGAAAAAAAAACACTTGTTCGAACACTAGAAAAATGAAATAAAAAAAATGAAATGCTTAATCGTAGTGCCTTATGTGACGTCTTTAATGAAACATGTATAAATGAAGGATTGCTGCCTATATACACAAATAAATATATATATATATATATATATATATATATATATATATATATATATATATACACACACACACACATATATATATATATATATATATATATATATATGTATAAAGAAATAATCATGCATAGAATCAATCAGCAATATTAATGCGATTAATGGCGAAATCACTTTGCTAGTAGAACATAACAAAAAACGTCCAATCAATTCACACAAAGTTTTCACACAATGTTGGCAACACTGACCTTGCGTAATCATTGAAATTTTCGACCTGATCTGCGCAATGTAAACAAACTGGCGCCATATTTGTTATCAGCACAGTGATTTGAGAGTGCCAAATTATTAGAAAAGTGTAAGAATTTAGTAAAAAGATGGGCCATAAAAGCAGTTTAAGTCATGCTGAAAAGAAAACTATCACCTCAGAACTTTCAAAAGGTAAATCTACCCTAGAAATTTCTAAAATGATAGAGAGGTGTCATCAAACAGCGAAAAAGTTCACCGCCGACCCTACACAAGTACGTAATAAGGCAGATAAAGGTAAGCCAAGGGTTATTTCACGTCGTCTTCTGTCACGACTTAAACGAGGGGCCACAAAAACCCTGGACTTACCAATCAAGAGCTTTTTAGTTGCATTGGGGATCCTACTGTGTCTAAAAGTACTCGGTGTCGGTATCTGAGGGAAATAGCAACAACAGTTAAACCTGTATCGAAGCCTCCGTTGACGAGAAATCACATTCAAAATCGATTGAAATGGGCTGAGGACAATATGAAGATTGACTTCTCTAAAGTTTTGTTCACAGACGAAACTCGAGCAACACTTGATGGGCCAGATAGATGGTGCAAAGGCTGGGTAACGAACGGACAGAATCGCCATCAGCGTTTGGACGCCAACAAGGCGGTGGAGGCATAATGATCTGGGGTGGTATTATTGGAAAAACATTAGTGGGCCCATGGAAAGTACCAGATGGCGCCAAAATGACAGCTGATGCATACATAGCGTTTATGAAGGAGCATCTTGAACCGTGGATGAAAAAGCAAAGAGTTGCCTTCAGAAGGGCCATTGTTTTTATGCAAGATAATGCTCCCTCACATGCTGCTCACAAGACTACTGAAGATTTGAAACAGTTAGGCTTCGATGGACCTCGAAAAATGAAGTGGCCAGCAATTTCTCCGGATTTGAACCCAATCGAAAACCTTTCTAGCATCATGAATCGAAGACTGTACGCCAACGGATGACAATTCAGGAGCAGCGCTGAGTTGTGGGAAACAATTCTTGACATATCTCGTGGCATTACAGCAGATGACATCCTACAATTAACAAATTCTATGGATCGTCGACTTCTTCATGTAATTTCAAACCAGGGAAAGCACATTCCCTATTCCTTTGTTTAAAACTATGCCTTTGTTTTGTATCTGTTATTATTTGTTTGATTATCTTATTTATTAGCTTAGCTTCTTTTGATCATAAAAATTCACGTTTTGTGTGCTCAATTCTGGGATTTTTACTAAACCTTACTAATAATTTGGCACGTCCAAATCACCGTACTGATAACAAATATGGCGCCAGTTTGTTTACATTGCGCATATCAGGTCGAAAATTTCAGTGATTACACAGGTTAGTGTTACCAACATTGTGTGAAAAGTTTGTGTGAATTGATTGGACGGTTTTTGAAAAAAGTTATCTCAATAATAATTTGGCACGCAGTGTATATATATATATATATATATATATATATATATATATATACGTACAGAGAGAGAGAGAGAGAAAGAGAGAGAGAGTGATATAATGATAATGATGAAAGAAAAAGGTGAACTAGAAAGTAAGAAAAGTACAGACGCCGACAGGGAGAGGTAGACAGAGAAAGTGAGAATAAGAGAGATGATGAAAGGAAAATGTGAATTAAGAAGGAAGAAAGTTACAGAGAAAGAGGGAGAAAGAGAAAGAGAGGGAGATAGGGTGAGAGAGAAGGATGATGAAAGAAGGTGAACGAGAAAGTAAGAAAAAGACCCTAACCCTAGACCGAGAGAGAGAGAGAGAGAGAGAGAAAGAGAGAGAGAGTGATAATAATGAAAGGAAAAGGTGAAATAGGGTTGACGAAAGGTACAGAAATAGATAGATAGATAGATAGATAGATAGATAGATAACGAAAGAGAAAAAGAGTGGGGAGGAGAAAGATATGATGTAAGAAGGTGAATTAGAAAGTAAAAAAGTACAGAGAGAGAGAGAGAGAGAGAGAGAGAGAGAAAGAAAGAGAGAGAATATAAAAAATATTTATAGAACAAAGATGGTTAATTATGAAAGAAGAAATGGACAGAGAGAGAAATAGAGAAAAATAGAGAGAGAGGGAGAAAGGGAGATAGAGAGTGAATGAGAGAGAAATAGAAAAAAATAGAGAGAGAGGGAGAAAGGGAGATAGAGAGTGAATGAGAGAGAAAAAGAAAAAATTAGAGAGAAAAAATGGGAGAGAGATAGAATGAATGAGAAGTTACTTAATGTTTTCTTGTATTCTTGTGAGTATTAAGTTCGTCAAGCCGTCTTTCTCCATTAATCGTCCTAAACATTTCAACAGACTCTTTCTGATTTTAAGTATAAGCAAACGTGTTGGTTTCATTTTTGTTAAAACTTCCTCGTTGCTCACGTATTCTCATCATCCTTCTGTAGAACCCAGATCTGTGAAGAGATTTCCCATCTTCTATATGCAATATAGTTTTGCTATTGGAAAGCATCTTTCACTAGCTCAGTGTGCTTATGGATTTATTTATTTATTTTCTGTCCTTGGCTATTATAATTCCCAGATAATTAAATTTCTATCCGATTCGGGGGTCGTATGTGGGGCTTTCTTCATTTACGCTTTCACTGATATACACGAGGATTGATATTAAATCAAAGTTCAGTATATTTTTCTTTGTTTCTAATGAAAACTTCCTGTTTCTTAATATTTTACTTAGTTTCTGGAAAGCATCTTTCTCTATCCTAATGTAAAAAATAGATATTTCACAACAGTTCAGTGCTCTCGTCTTTGTTTCTAATATAATTTTACTGTTATCTAAAACTTTCTGTAAAGCACCTTTCTCTATTCTAATGTAACAAATTAGATATTACACAACAGTTAAGTACTCTTTTCTTTGTTTCTAAGGGGATTTTCCTGTTTCTTAATATTTGATTAGTTTCTGGAAGGCACCTTTCTCTATACTAATGCAAAAAAATGGATATTACGTAGCAGTTCAGTACTCTTTTCTTTGTTTTTAAAATAATTTTCCCGTTTCTTAATACTTTGTTTAGTTTTTGGAAGGCATCTTTCGCACTTCCAATGTATATTTGAATTTCTTTCTCATATTTTCCATCGTTGGCTATTTACCACAATGATAGTTACATTTCTGTCTAATTCGTAGATCGTGTCTTGGGCTTCCTCTTTCCCAGATGTTTCGTCCAGATATTCTCAGCATCCTTCTATAGAAAAATATCCCTGTTGCCTCAAGTTTTCTCTTCATCTGTGAGAGAATTGTCTAGAAATTATATTACATAGCAGTTCAGCACTTCAGAGCAGTGAAGAAAGCAACATGGAAATGAAAATGTTAAAAGAAAATACTGCACAGAGAATTAAAAAAAAAAAAACAAATACAAAAAATATAGTTGCCATTTACGATACTTTTGACATTTCAATACATCAAGCGGCCCCGGAACAATGCCGTTTAAACAGGAAAAGCAAAATGATGGACTTAATCATCGTTAACCCAAAGGAAAAAAAGGTATTGAGACTCCTGCGGAGTTAATACTTAGGGGTATTATGGTAATTTATCCACGCACGCATTGACTCTCACAGGTATAAATAGGAGCAGGTACTGCCTTTTGGAGAAAGAAGTTTCCAGCAGTCGAATTAAACATTCTTGCTGTAACACTCTCATTTGTATATGTTTGTATTACTGTTTCTGTTAATATATTTGTTTAACTCAGTTCCTCTCTTTGTGTCTTTATTTCTGGCCGTAACAAGGCTACAACAATAGTAAATGGAAGATCATAGGCATGGCTATGTGGAGGGTATCTGAAAAGAGATGGAAAGACTATATTGAATTCATTGCTAGATCAGAAAGTTGGTTCACTGTGTTTTGAGAAAAACAATTTACTACCGGCAAAACAGAAGGGATGTAAAAGAAGAAGTTATGGATGAGATTGTCAACTAATTATCAATAAAACAATATTGGAAGAAGTGAAAACAAGGAAAAGAAACTTATCGATATCATAGATCGACAACAGAAAGGCGTTCGATAGCTTATATGCATAGAGAAGAGCCTAAAATATACAGAGTATGCCCCACAACGGTCAAATTCATAACGGAAAGCATGAAAAACTGGTGCACGACACGACATTTAAATCATACAAACGGATCATTAACATCAAGACCAATCAACATAAAAAGCGGGATCTTCCAAGGAGATTCATTGTCACCACTAGTCTTCCGCCTTGCATTAGCGCCACTGAACAACAGTAGCTACGGATACAAGTCACAGAATAGCAAACTGAATCACCTAATATATACTCATGATCTTAAATCGTTTGCCAAGGATGACAACTAGCAGCAAAAACCTATTCGCCATTTTGAAAACCTTCAGCGAAGGCATTAAGATGGAGTTCAGAATCGACAAATGTCCCAAAGCAACTTTCAAACGTGGTAAACTAACGAAAACTAGACCTGGATATGAACAACAAGAGTATCAAGATTAACAAGACAAAAATGGCACATACAAATACTTAGGAATTAATGAAAGAGACAGAATACAACATTCAATTATGAAGAAAACGACCCGAAAATAATAAAATAGGAGAGTGCGTTCGATACTAGAAATCGAACTTCATGGGGACAATAAAATGAAGGCTATCAACACCCTAGATAACATACAGCTTCAAGATTATTAAATGGAAGTTGAATGACGTTAAAAGATTGGGCATCACCAGACAAATGCTTACACAAATGAGAATAAACTAACCGAAATCAGATGTTGTTAGGCTTGTACATACCAAGAGCTTTAGAAGGCCGAGGTCTAATCCAATTTGGACTGACTCTTAAAAGCTAAAAAAATCGAATTGAAAGCCTGCCTCACAAAAACCAATGACCCTCTCCTACAAATAATAAAACACTAAATCCACTCCATCAACAAACTAGCTGCACTCTTCAAGAAATAGCTTAATATACCTGAAATTGTGCCAACAAAAAACGAAGCGAATACCATCTACGCCAAACAAGTAAAAAAGGAAGCAAAACAACTTGGCTAAATGGAATGGCAAAAAAACTGGAAGGACAAGGCGTTGCATGGCGAATACCTAAATAGAATGAAAACCTACTCATCATTGTGAAAACCTTCAGCGAAGACATTAGGATGGAGTTCGGAATTGGCAAATACCCAAATGAGGATGCAACACTTGAAATCAGATATTGATAGGCTGTATGTACCAAGAGCTTTAGGAGGTTTAGGTCTAATCCAACTTGAATTAACACTAAAAACTACAATAATCAGATTGAAAGCCTACCTCGCAAAAACCAATGACCCTCTCCTGCAAATAGTAAAACACTAAATCTACTCTATCAACAAAGTAGCTGCAGTATTCAAGAAACAGCTTAATATACCTGAAATCCTACCAACAAAAAAAAAAAAACGAAGCGAATAACATCTTCGCCAAGCGAGTAAAACGGAAAGCAAAACAACTCGGCGAAATAAAATTACAAAAAAAAAAAAAATAAATAAATAAAATAAATAAATAAATAAATAAAATGAAAAATAAAAAATCTGGGAGGACAAAACGTTGCATGGCAAATATCTAAAAAGAATAAAAACGGCAGGTGTGGACCAATAGAGAACACATCATTGGCTGAGGAGCACCGGGTTGGAAGCTGAGACAGAAGGCCTAATTATTGCAGTTCAGGACCAAAGCCTCCCAAACAGATTCTATCACTGTCACAAAATCCAAGATGGGACTAACCTGAAATTCAGAATCTGTGGAAAATATGATGAAACTCTCGATCATATTAGCTCAGGATGTCCAGAGCTAGCAAAAAAAAAAAAAAAAAAAAAAATGAATATACCCACAGGCATAACAAGGTAGCGACATATATGTGCACTGAGAGATAAAAAGAAGCACAAAATCGAAACCACTGAGAGATGGTATGATCACCAACAAGAAACAGTTACCCAAAATAATGATGTAACTATCCTCAATTCAAATTGACGAAGAAAAAAGCCAACAGGCTTGATATTAACACAAAAGATAAGAAATTCAGGAAGTGTATAGTTATTGACATACCAGTATCAACTGAGTGAAACACCTCCATAAAAGTTATTGAGAAATTCTCCAAATACAAGGACCTTGAGACCGAAATTAACAGGATGTGGGGAATGAAGACTTTACAATTAGTAATCGGAGCTCTGAGCCTCTTGAGAAAAGAAATGAATTTTATTAACGGGGTTCCAGGTAACATTACCATACAAATTTCCCAGAAGATAGCCCTACCAAGAACATCCCATATACTAAGAAAAGTGCTATCAATTAAATGGCAATTCTCCTATAAAACATAAGGACCATAGATTAAACCCGGCTCTACAGGATACAAAGCAGGAAATACAGGGTGTCCATAAAGTTCGTGTGAACTTTAAGAAATTTATAACTTTATTTGTATTTGCGATAGAAATAATTTGTAAAAAGGATTAGAAAGAAGTAAATCTATATATTTTAAGGTTTTATTGAAATTTTATTTAAGTTTTCGCGTGTCCTCCATCGTTAGCAATTCAAAGGGTAATACGAAATTTGCAGTTTACGGAAAACATTTACCAACTGATTTGCAATAATGCCTGAAATCACGTTAGTTATTTTAGCTATACTTAAAACTAGGTACATCAAACTTTATAACATTCTTTACAGATTATTTCTATCGCAAATGCAAATAAAGTTATAATTTTTTTAAAGTGCACACGAAATCTATAGACACCCTGTATAGTATACACAAGAAATAATAATATTAGAAATGTACAAAGTCTCCACGGTGATTCTAAATTTTCTTAAATATAGCATGGAAGTGTCGAAAACCTCAATAACAAGAAAGGTACTGCCGCTTCAAATTGTTTGAATATCCGGTGAAGAATCTTTTAAGGAGACATTGTGTCTTCCCTTTTGTTCTGTCTGTCCTTAATTTTCTTTGCCATGAACTAAACAGCAATATCTATGGATACAAGTAAAAAATGTGTTTAATCTCCTATTCTATATGGATGATATCAAACACTTTGCCAAAGGCGAAAATAAGCTGAAGGATATCCTCAATACTGTAAAATACTTCAGTGATGACATCGGTATGGACTTCGGATGTGCAAAAGTATCATTCAAGAAAGGGAAAAAAAACATAATAGATCTAGGTCTTTTCAAAGATTACGGAATTGGAACAAGAAGAAGCCTATAAATACCTATGAGTCTGCGAAGGAGATTGAATACAGCAAACCTAAATGTAAGAAAAGAATACTACAGGTATGTGCGTCTGGTATTAAATACCGAATTGAATTCACAAAACAGAATATTAGCCCTAAATATTTTCGCTGTCCCTGTGGTGCAATACAGTTTCAACATCCTTAACTGGACCATAGCTTACATTAACCGAATGGATGTCAAAACGAGAAAGCTTCTCAATTGCCACCGCATGTATCATCTTAATGTTGATCGTTTTTATATGCCCAGATCTGAAAGAGGCAGAGGATTAGTTCAACTAGAACTGTTTTAAAAAAACCACAACAGTCTTCAAAGACAGCTGGAAACTACCAAGAACAGGATGATGATCTGCGTCAAAGGACATGAAAGAAATAGGAAACTTTATTCAGTGATAAAGGCAGCCGACAAATTGAAAAGGTAATTTCAAGTGGGTAAGGAAGTGCAAATAAACCACAATACACCTAATGCAGCGGTAAAGAGCTTAAAAAAAGCAAAAGCAAATGCAATGTACCAAATGCAGAAACAATAGCAAGGTAAGCCTCTTCATGATCAATACTCTACCCGTACCAAACAAGGTGATGTAGACAAACCCGGCACTCAGCTGTTGTTACGTAGTGCAGTGTTAAAAGGGGAAACCTAAGGTTTTATTCTTGCTGAATGTGACCAATGCTTGCTAACTAGAAATTACCAACCACTCATACTGAAAAGTTTTTGTTGAACCGAAGTGCAGATTCTGTGATAAATATCCAGAAACAATTCAGGTTTCACAGTGTTAGCATCCACTGAATATAAAACTCGTGATTTGTTTGTAAGACGAGAAGGTCGGAAGCAAAAGAAACAGACAGTTTCAAACGTGACGCGGGCAGAGAGGAGTTGGCAAAATCTGCATCATTATGTGGCCTCAGGGTTGCCCACCGGAGGTGACTGCAGGGACACCTCTCCATGCGCGACATGGCACTACAAACACCCCGGTATTATACAACTGTTGATCAGAGCGGCCGCTCAAGACGCTACGCAAGAGTTAGGGCTCCTAATTACCAGTCGGAAACAGCAACCAGAGAACTGTCAACCGTGTACCCTCAGAATGAAGAGGTGATGCCACAGACTGCACACATCACGGGAGAAACAGAGCTGAACTAATACAGAGGCCGGAGAGAGAAAGAGTACCGGGAACCCCTTCCTAGACAAGAAACAAGGTGTAAGGCTCTACTCATCGAGAAGCTGCATTCGCTGGTTCCCAGACGTCATGAGTTCCAGAGCCTTACGAGGCTGGCATCCCGCTCTCACTCTTTCACTGTCGAAACTCCTAAATGTAGCCGTCTCTTCTACTCTAATAGCTTCATGTCTCGCACCCCTCGCTTGTGGAACTCCCTTCCCTATTCTTGTTTCCCTGTGAGCTATAATCTCCAGCTATTCAAGTGTAATGTCAATCGACATCTCCAGTTGCCTTGATCTATCCACTACCCTCATCCTTTCTTCTATCATTCCCTATCTGATCTTGCTCTAAATTTTCTGTAACCCCTTGCGTCCTAGTGGCCCTGCACTGTAAAATATGTAATTTTACGTGAAAGAAACTTCAAGAAACCATTAAGAACATCACCCAGACCCCGTTACAGACAGAGGACCTGTAACAATTTTATGGGACCTTACAAAACACACCGAGAGAACAATCAAATCTAATCGCCTAGATTCTGTGATCAAAGACCACAAGAACAAAATGTGACTTTTTATTAACATGGCAGTACTTGTAGATTGTAATATATCTTTGAAGACTGTCTATATTTCTGAGATGAGGTATTATGTACATTATTTACATTACTCTGACGTTTTCAGAGGGAAAATTAACAGGAGATAATTGATAGCTGACATCCATCAAATGTGGCACGTGGAACTAGAACAGTCTACCACAGTGAGCGAAATAAAGGGTTCAGTTCGACGTTCCAACCAGCTGAAGAAGGCCGGAGCGTACAACGGCCGAAACGTTGTGAGAAAATATGGCGACAAAGATGAGGACAATAGTCCGAGTAATGTAAATAATGTATCTTTGAAGATCTTCAAAAAAAAAAAAGACTACCAAAATACAAGGATCTTGAAGTGGAGATTTCAGAAACTTGGCACATGAGGACATCAATAATTCCAGTTGTAGTTGGAGCACTCGGATTGATTGGAAAAGGTTCCGATAAGCTCATTGAAGGGAATCTTGGTAGCCGTATGGCCCACCAAGATACCCCTTAAAGAAATACAAAAAAAAAATATTCTCAAGTACAGCTCACACATTACAAAGAACTTTATCTTTGTATAATGCGTGTTACCCTTGTTTTTTTTTTCTCAAAAATGATCAGTGGAAAATGTCATGAAGCCATTTCTGACCTTAGATCTCTGGTTAGCACCCAGAAAGAAGTATGTATACAACAGAAATCAAAGAAAAAAAAAATAATAAGTAACAATTCACAGAGAGAGAACAATCAAAGCTAATTGCCCAGACACCATAATCAAATACCGCAAAAACAAAATGTGCTTTCTTATTGACATGGCAATCCCTGAAGATTGTAGTGGTTCTTTAAAGAAGAGTTACAAGAATTTTGAAGTGGAAATATGAAAAAAAAAGTGGTAAACGTGGAGGTCAATAATTTCAGCTGTAGCTGGAGACCTCGGATTGATCGGAAAAATGTTCCAATAGACACACTGAAGAGATTCCTGGTAGTCCATACATTAAAGAAGTACAAAACATTGTACTCACAAGTACAGCTCACACTTTACAACGGGTTTTATCTTTGTAAAATGTATGCGATCTTTGTTATTTTATTTTTACAAAAATGATCAGGAGAAAATCTCATGGTGCCATTTCTGACATTAGGTCTCCGGTTGGGGCCCGGAAGGAAATGAGTATACAAAAGAAATCAAAAGAAATAAATAATAATAATAATAATAATAACATTTTAGCGTTTTCGTTTTTTTTAAATTGAAAATAATTATTATATAATGTAAGTGTCAAAGAGGATAAATTAATAACAACAACAACAACAATAATAATAATAATAATAATAATAATAATAATAATAATAATAATAATAATAATAATTGTTCACACGAGTACAGTCCACACCCTACGAAGGGCTTTATCTATGTAAAATATGTGCAATACTATTTTTAAATTGCTCAGTGGAAAATGTCATGTTGCCATTTCTGATCTTAGGTCTCTGGTCAGGACTCGCAAAGGAATAAATACACACCAGAAATCAAAGGAAATAATAATAATAATAATAATAATAATAATGATAATGATAATGATAATGGTAGGTGGGATTTCAATAATAATAATAATGATGATGATGATGATGATAGGTGGGATTTTAACAGCACCTAGAAAACTGATAAATTAAGGACAATTAAAAGTAAGATTGTGGAGCTCCAGAAATCTGACCTCATTTACTCTGTGAGGATTCTTCAAAACCTTGATTTCTGAAGAGTTTTATTGACACATTCCCTTACGAACAGCATTTCCATTGGCTTATGTCAATTAGCAACGTGCACATTTGGCTGTGGTGCATGCACTCGTTATACCGATATAAGATGTGGGTCTCATGATGTGTATTACTGGGATTCCTATATATGTACCTCAGCGTCGCTTTATTGACAGTATGCGATCTCAATAAGAATAATAATAATAATACGAAGAAGAAGAAGAAGAAGAAGAAGAAGAAAGGAAGGAGGTAGTGAGATGATATAACCAGAAAGAGAGAGAGAGAGAGAGAGAGAGAGAGAGAGGAATAGGAAAGTGGAAAAGAACTAGAGAAAGTGAAGAGTAGAGGGAAATAAACGGAGAAGAGAAAAAGAGAATATAAAAATAAAACAAAACTAGAAAGAAAAGCGGAAACGAAAAACGAAAAAAGTAACTATTGCGATATGAGTGATGAGAAGAAGAAGAAGAAGAAGGGATTAAAAAAGTCCAATATTCTTTTTTTTTTCTTTTAAGGTACTTGTTTCTCTGCCAAAATGACTCATGGATAATTAGCGCTTTCGAGTCGATCAATAATTGAGCCGTGTCTGACACCTAAACCAGATGGTTTGTCTTAAATCAATTACCCTATGCTCGAGTCAGGAACACCTACAGACCTTGACTCTATCCGCCAAAGTCGATTGAATATCCTCTCTGCATTAGCGATGCGTGGAGAAATCCCTATACTTATTCTATAACCAAAAAACTCAGTCGACATGATCTTGTCCAGAATTACGATCAGCGCTTGAATATTTTGACACGCTATCACCAAAAGGGATTTTTAAAAGTATACATATTATGATTTTGATTCGAAGAGATAGGTTAAAATAACCTGTTTATTTACTTAAAATAACTTTCTTTCTATCTATCTATCTATCTATCTCATTCTATTCATATCTATCTATCTATCTATCTATCTCATTCTGTTCATTATCTATCTATCTCATTCTGTTCATTATCTATCTATCTATCTCATCCTATTCATATCTATCTATCTAATTCTATTCATATCTATGTATCTATTTATCTATCTCATTCTGTTCATTTCTATCTATCTCATTTTATTCATATCTATCTATCTATCTCATTCTGTTCATATCTATCTATCTATCTATCTATCGTATCCCCTTTCATATCTATCTATCTATATCATTCTATTCATATCTATCTATTTATCCATTCTGTTCATATCTATCTATCTATCTCATTCTGTTCATTCTATCTATATCTATCATTCTGTTCATTATTTATCTATCTCATTCTGTTCATATCTATCTATCTATCTATCTATCTCATTCTGTTCATATCTATCTATCTATCTATCTATCTCATTCTGTTCATATCTATCTATCTATCTATCTATCTATCTATCTCATTCTGTTCATATCTATCTATCTATCTATCTATCTATTCACTATATCCTCGTAATCTTCACCTACTTCCTCCTTATATCACTGAAAAGCATCAAGTAACTTCTCATGCCCCCTCTCTATCTAATTTTCTCTCTTTCTCTCTCATTCACTCTGTATTTCTCTGTCCATTTTTCTCTCATAATTCACCTTTCTATCAATACCTATTCTCTCTCTCTCTCTCTCTCTCTGTAATTTTTCTTACTTTCTGTAGTTGATTTGAAGTTTAAAGGAAGACAAACTGTTTGATAATCAAAAACACTGTAAAATACAAGATTGGGGGGTGCAGAAGGAAATGTTGCAATCAAGAATCCTACGTCCAATATCAAGAAATCCCAGCACACGTCTCTACGTTACCAATCCACCGCGCTGTTCAAACCGTCCGATTAAAAAAAAATTGCGTCCTGAAAAAAAACAAACAAAACAAAAAAAAAAAAACTTGTTCTTCGTTTATATCAGTTAGATGCTCATGCAAGCAAATAACCAACAGTTTTTTTAAATATCTTTGGTCTGGTATGGTTTGGTTTGGTTTGTTTTATCTAATAGATAGATAGATAGATAGATAGATATGAACATAATGAGATAGATAATAGATAGATAGATAGATAGATAGATAGATATGAATAGATAGATAGATAGATAGATATGAACAGAATAAGATAGATAGATAGATAGATAGATAGATAGAAAGAGAGAGAGAGAGAGATAGAGTGGGGTAGAAACGTTTGTTGTTCAGTTGGCAATACACAGTCCTCACTATATCAAAAAGTATTACCGGCAATCAAAAAAATGTCGGTATTAAATAACCCATTGAGGTTGATATACCGTAACACAAACCAAACCAAACCATAGCAGACCAAAGATTTAAAAAACTGTTATTTAATACCGACATTTTTTTTTATTGGCGGTAATATTTTTTAAACCCCACTCCCCACCACCAAAAAAAGAAAACAAAAAAAACAAAACAAACAAACAGAAAGAAACTATAGCTGGTAAAATCTTTTTTTTTTTTTTAAATAATGTATTGCTGGTAATAATTTTTTGTACAAATTATTTCTGGTATTAAAAACTATTTTTACACTTTCATAGTGTCTTGACCCCTGTTTAGGGGTTAACTATTAGCCCATAGTTGGGACCCTAACAGGTGCTACCACCTCGTGTCAAGGTGGACCTGGGAACACCAGCAATTAAGAGGTGGTCCCACGCTCCTCAAAACCTCCTGATCAGATGCCTTGGGGCTGGACGTAGTTTAACGTCTTCCCCAGGACGCGGATGTAGTTTATCGTCTTATCCAGGACGTTTTTAAGTTTTTGACCCGCACATGAACCATGACAGAATTACAAATGCTGACCATGACCGCCGCTTGGTCTCACTTCACTACACTTTCTAATTCAGCTTCTTTTAGCATATCTTTCTCTCTCTTTCTCGTTCATTCTCTCTTTTCTTTTATTACTTTCTAATACAGCTTATACCATATCTTTATCTCTCAATTTCTCTCTCTCTCTATTTTTTTAATTTCTCATTCATCTTCTTTCGCCATATCAGCCTCTCTCTCTTTTTCTTTTTATCTTTCTCTCCCTCCTTCATATTGCACACCTCATTCAGTTAGTCTCTACCTTCAATGTCTCTTGAGCCTTGTATTGGGTGAACTTTTATAAACATTTTTTTATCGAATAGGCTATTTTACCGGTCCCAGTAAAACAGAAACCAAGGCTGTTATACTGGTCCCAGTAAAACAGAAACAGAAACAAGGCTATTTCCCAGTAAAAACAGTCCCAGTAAAACAGAAACCAAGGCTGGTCCCAGTAAAACAGAAACCAAGGCTATTATACTGGTCCCAGTAAAACAGAAACCAAGGCTATTTTACCGGTCCCAGTAAAACAGAAACCAAGGCTATTTTACCGGTCCCAGTAAAACAGAAACCAAGGCTGTTATACTGGTCCCAGTAAAACAGAAACCAAGGCTATTTTACCGGTCCCAGTAAAACAGAAACCAAGGCTGTTATACTGGTCCCAGTAAAACAGAAACCAAGGCTATTTTACCGGTCCCACTAAAACAGAAACCAAAAACAGAAACCAAGCTATTTTACCGGTCCCAGGTAAAAAGACCAAGGCTATTTTACCGGTCCCACTAAAACAGAAACCAAGGCTATTTTGCCGGTATCGGTAAAAAGACACCAAGGCTATTTTCCTGGTCTCGTAAAATAAATATCAATGCTATTTTACCGGTAAATATGTATAAATAGTGTTTTAGAACTAAGAATATATTACATTTGAGATGTCTATGTAGGTAGGACTTGAACAACATGGATTCTGTGGTCTGTATTTGTTGTCTTCAGTGGACGCACCTGAAGTGTATTGGCAAAAGAACAATGCCTAAGGGCAAGTTTGGAATTTGCAGAGACTCTTTTGTCTGAAGTCCTTAAAATATTAAGAGAATTCTCTATTTCTTTTAATAATTGATGATGTAAAAATTATTTTAACTTGTGTTTTAACAACTGATGATGGATAAGATTTTAAATTTTCTTAACAATTGATGGTGAAAATAAATAAAACTTCCTCGTTAAATCTGTGTATTGTTATTTTCAACATCTCCGGCCTTCATAATAACAAAAATATTCACCGGAAAAATGGCCTGGGGTTTATTTTTACCGGAATCGGCAAAATAGGATTTTCCAACATGTATGTATGTATGTATGTATGTATGTATGTATGTATGTATAGCAGACACAAAAGTCCTTCAGCGCACAAACATAGGCAGCACAGATACTACACCTCTGTAAAGAAATGCGCTGGACAGGTTCCCTGGCACGTATGGAGATTACACGAAAGATTTTTTTTATGGTGGACTGGTACACGATTATCGACACGCCCATGAGGCCAAAAAACGTTTCAAAGATGTAGTTAAATATAACCTTGGCGTTAATCTTGAGGTCAGGGAAACTGTTGCTGGGGATAGATCTGGCTGGGGATAGATCTGGCTGGGGATAGATCTGGCTTGAGAAGGTTGATTTGGGAACTTTGAGCAGACGTAAATTGAGCTTTCCAACAAAAAGCGCGCCCTCACGAAGAAATACATAGAATCCCTCCCAGAGCTTTTAGGGCGCCAACACACTTGCATTATTCGTGAAAAAAGGCACCGTATTGGCGGCAGGTCTAGCCAATCACGTGAGATCACATCAGAGAGGTCAGGTGTAAACCCCTGTGAAAGTAACCCTATCAGAAAGACCTCCAGTCTACTTGTGCAAATTTTTTGACAAGGTTTGTAAGTCTGTTGAAGGACTCAAACGCCACATGGTTGTACACAGGGGTGGGCAAGGTTTCAACATCGGTAACTTAGACAAGCTTTATGTTTGCCACGTGTGTAAGAGAAGTTGCAAAAGTGAATTTGATCTTAAGAATCACGTACAGGTTAATAGAAGAGCGTTGACTCGGGTAGAAATGAAATGAAAATAATATAATTCTGAATGAAAAACACAAAAAAGAGGGATTTACGTTATTCAGACTATTGTCCTCATCTTTGTCGCCATATTTATCGCAACGTTTCGGCCTATGTCAAACAAAAAATGGAAATTTTTTTTTAGTGTGACCTGCGCATCCCAGAAACGTGAGAGCGGTTGCTGTATTCTGCCGATAAAACTCACTGGTTAGAGTTACGGGAGAGACAAAATAATTTTGGGAATTAGGATATATATATATATATATATATATATATATATATATATATATAATAAAAAAAAAGGTTTAAACACTAATATTCCATGGTCATAATCTATTCCATTGGAATCGTAAATACGATCCAAATCATCAGACCTACAAATTCAAAAAGAAAACAGAAAAAAAAACTCCTGAAATAAAAAATAAATTTTTATTTTTATTTTTTATAAAAGAGTTTTAAAAAAAATAGTTTGTTTTTGCTATTTTTTTTTTTACTCCGGAAAAGAAAACATAATTTGGAATTAAATTATAACAGTACTTGACATTTTTTCTCAACACGTTCAATATTTCTCACATTCTGGAAGACTCGAACTTTTTCCATAGCTGGAAATAAGAGAAAACGTGCAATAATTAAAGGAAGAAAGAAAAGAAATTCACTAGAAATTTTACGTTTTCGGCTTCCCTAGCTTTCCTTGTTTGTTTATCAGCAAAAGGGGTGAGTCCAAAATGCAAATTACAAATCGGGGATGCTAAAATCAAACAAGTAAAAATAAAAAAAAATATATCTAGGAAGGAAATTTTGGCACTGATAGCCAAAGTTGCATCCCAAAAGCTAAGCAGATTATAAAAAAACAAAAGAAAAAGTATTGAACTGAACGTGATATCTGTCCTTCTGTATGACAGGGAATACTGGACAATCTCCTCAAAGATGATAAGATGAAACTTGAAGCAACAGAAATGTGGTTCTACAGAAAGATGCTGAGGATACCATGGACCGAACATGTGAGCAACGAAAATGGATGATAGAACAGGGAGAAATAACAAAATTTATTAAGATTTACAAAGAACAAGAAGATGTGGAGGGCTATGGCATATAAAAGAAGAAATGTTTTCCTTGAGCGTATAGTTCTTTCAGTCATCGGCATTCCCTGAAAAAACAAAACTGCATGCGGCGAAAACTAACCGTCTGGAGAGAGAGAGAGAGAGAGAGAGAGAGAGAGAGAGAGAAGGAGAAAGATATAGAGAGAAGGAGAGAGAGAGACATGAAGAAGGCTGGGGAACATATTAGCCAAAAATTAATAGCGATGAAAATGTCGTCAAACAATTAATGGAATAATAAAATTTACAGGTCGTAAAACAAAAAAAAAAAGGCAGAAGATTCTGTCGTTTTTTACACGAATATATAAGAGAAAAATATTGTTACTTACCTAAAGTAACCCACTGGGTCGGTTAAAAACAAGTGTTAATGCAGGGGACAACATCGCGGAAAATTAGCTTTTTGGAAAGGTAACTTTTTAACTTTGGATATGACGGATTCACGTAAAGATTCGTAACATTCTTTGATGCCAAAGTCTGAGGAATTTGTCCCTGGCTCTTCGCACAGCTCTTTTTCGTCAAAGTCAGAGGTGGATAAGGGAAAAAAGATTTTTGCAGTGGGACACGCCGATACATATTGAACTCGGCCTTTTCCGAGTTTTTTTCCGAAGGGATATCGTCCGGAAGAAACTTTTCCTTCTGATCGAATCGGAAGATGGCCATCTCTGACTTGTCTTCGAGAAGGTTCGGAATTGGTGAATACAGATCAATTTTTTCTAGCGAGAGGTGAATGTTTGGCAACGAGAAGAATCTTTTATGCGTAGGAAACTCACTTGTGCAGAAATCCATATCATATCCTGCAGACATCTGGAAATAAAAACACGTTTGCAGTAAAAAAAAAAAGGACACATGGCACAGTGGATAAAGGCGTTGGTTAGATCCAGTGACAGGACCCAAAGAGTTCAATACCCGGTTAAGGCAGTGGAGAACTTTCGGAGGGAAAATTAACAGAAGATAACTGATAACTGACATCCATCAAAAAAACATGGCATGTGGAACTAGAACAGTCTACCCCAGTGAGGGAAAAAAGGGTTCAGTTCGACATTCCAACCACCGGAAGAAGGCCGCAGCGTACAACGGCCGAAACGTTGTGACAAATATGGCGACAAAGATGAGGACAATAGTCCGAATAATGTAAATAATGTACATAATACCTCATCTCAGAAATATAGACAGACTCCCAAAAAATCATTGTTGAATGTATACTCCCTCTAATATTTACATTTAACTGGAAAGACCTGTAAAAATTTCCCAGTTTTCCGATTTGAATTTTCTGATGAATCTTTATTTGGTACTACTAAAGATTTTCTTAAAAAAAGAGAATACCATGATGTAAAAACACCCCAAACTTGATAAAAAATAAAGTTTTATTGTCAAAATGTTTTTTTTTTTAATCATTTAACCTCAAGCAAGGCGAAAATGCCACTAAGACGCAGAGTGTTACAGGAGACCGAGGAAAGGATAAAAACTGAACGAGATTCAATAAGATAGAAGATGGCAATTGACGGTGCATTTAAATTTTTGAAGATTGTAGTTATTAGGGAAACAAGCGGAAGGGAGTTACACAGTTGGGAAGTACATGAAAAGAAAATGTTGGAGTAGAAGTATCAGTAGCATCTAACTAGTTCAACAGTAAATGGGTGGGACCTAAGTGTTAATCTAGTAGTCAGGGAAAAAAAGCTCGTCAGAGCAGTTGGCATGAAAATATTTGTAGAAAAGACAGAGGGAAACCATATTACGTCGGTGAGTATATGACTTAAGTCTAAATGTTTATGATATTATTTTATTAGATTTTTAATCCTTTCTAGAACTTTCCTGTGGGTTAAAAATCTTGTTTTTCTTGCGTCAACACGTGAGTCAAAGATTACTATATTGACATTTAGCTTCTTTTTTGGCATGAAAAACACATTGTGTTGGAAATTCTTGCAAAAATCAAATAATTGTCGGATTTTAATGAATTTATTATTCAGGAATTATTCACAAATGAATGAAATTATTCTTGAATTTAAAAAAAAAACGTAGTAATATATTATTAATTATATTATATTATATATATATATATTATAGAATATTATTTTTATATCTGTTACCCCGATTTAATTTTATGAATTTTTAAGAAATTAATATTTCAGCTCTTTCTTATTTATATTAGTTAAAAGCAAAATTCCTTAGAGAATTTTGGAATACAGCAACATATTTTGTTTATTGGAAATACTAAAATTTATCTATTAACTTGAAATTAAAACTAAAATAGAAGCTTCAAGAAAGATTTTCATTTAAAAAAATAATTTTAGACCTCAGGTTTCGTTTTTTTTTTATTAAGGTACCAAATCTTCTTTCTTCAGTTAATGATGGCGAGTTCTCCAATAAAACAGCCGCAGAAATACACCGCTCACATCGTTAAAATATTTGAGATGAACAATTTTTACAAAATATTGCAATAAGAAACATAAAGATGAATGAAGAAATGGGTACAAATGAAAAGATCTGGAATTGACAAGTTTTTCCATTTTAAACACCTTCCTTTCTCCCTTTCCTTTCCTTTCCATATCCTTCACTTCTCTTTCCTTCTCTTCTCTCCTCCCTCCTTTCCTTCTATTCTCTTTCCTTTCCTTTTTTCTCTTTTCTTTTCCCTCCTTTCTTTTTCTTCTGTTCTCCCGCTTTTCCTTTTCTTCTCTCTCCTTTCCGTCTCTTCTCCCTCCTTCTTCGCTTCTTTTTTCATTTTTTCTCTTCTCTTCTCTTTCTGTTTCCTTCTCCTCTCCATCCCCTTCTCTTCTCCTTCTATTCTCTTTTTCTTCCTTTTCCTTCTCTTCTCTCTTCTCTTTTTCTTCTCTTCTCTTCTCTTTTCCTTCCTTCCTTCTTTCCTTTCCGCCTTCCTTCCTTCCATTCTTTCTTCCTTCCTTCTTTCATTTCTTCCTATCTCCTTTCTTCTTCTTCCTCCATTTCTCCCTCTCTCCTTCTTTCCTTCTCTCCTCTCTCCCCCTTCCTTCCTTCCTTCCTTCCTTCTCTCCTCTCTCCCCCTTCCTTCCTTCCTTCCTTCCTTCCTTCCTCTCTCTTCCTTCCTTCCTTCCTCCCCTTCCTTCCTTCCTCTCCCCCCTTCCTTCCTTCCTTCCTTCCTTCCTTCCTTCCTTCCTTCCTTCCTTCCTTCCCCTTCCTTCCACTCTCCCTTCTTTCTTCCTTCCTTCCACTCTCTTCTTTCTTCCTTCCTTTCTTCCTTCCACTCTCCTTCCTTCCTTCCTTCCTTCCTTCCCCGCCTTCCTTCCTTACGCAAAAACGGAATAGTTCATTATTTATGAGGAATTGGCAGAAGCTTAACACTTCTGTCTTCCCGTCTTCCTTTATTTCCAGATAAATCTTCGTCTTACCAACATTTTTCTTGATAATAATTTAAATAATAATTCGGCAGACGATACATATTTTTTTAAATTTTTTTTATTTATGGTAACTTGATTTTTGGTGATTGTCTTACTCAGTTTCCATCGGTCGATACTGTAAATCTAAAAATTTTATCCCTGTCATCATCATAATTTCCCCTCTTGGCTCGTAAGTCAAATATTGTTGCGCCCAAATCCCATTTACCTCCTCTCCGTTCACTTGCAGAACTTCACCATACTCCCCTTCTTGGTAACTCAGACCACCGTGTAACTATTGATATCTCTTTCCAAGCATCTATTAAACAGAAACCACCTATCCATAAGACGTCTTTCTGGTACCAGCATGCTGATTAGAGCTCAATCCGGGATTTTTTTTCGTGATACCCTTTGGACTGACATCTTCAACCTCTCAACTGAAAATTACGCCACTGGGGTTTCTTCTTGCGTCAAAGTCGGTATTGACGCTTTTATCCCTTCTGGGAAATACCAAGTGAAACCGCAATCCTCTCCATGGTTCACACCAGCATGCTCGGCCGCCATAACACAAAGGGACCTCTATTTCCGGCTATACCAGCGTGACAGCTCTCGTCATAACAAGTACCTGTTTGCTAATGCTCGTAACAAATGTAAGCAGGTCATCGAAGAAGCTAAGTCCCTTTTTGACGAGTGAATGAGGCAACGCATAGCCTCTAGAAACTTTGGTTCTCGTGACTACTGGCGTTCCTATGGGTACTAAATAAGTGCAAGGTCTCTATTACCAGCATTTCAACTGATTTGAGGTATTATCATCCTCTGCTGATAAAGCTGACTGTTTTGCCCGTAAATTCTCCTCAAACTCTACTCTTGACTCATTTAGAGTATCCCTGTCTAACTTCCAACTTAGAACCTATTCTCTGTTGATCGATATGGTTATAACCATTTCATAGATTCTGCTATCATCTCTAACCTAGATTCTCACAAAGCATGGGAACTCGATGGCGTCCCTGGAATAGTCATTAAGAAGCGTTCTCCATAACTGGCCTCCTTTCTCTGTAAAGTATATAATAAATGCCTCGCTGCCTCCTGCTTGCTGGAAGTCATCATCTGTTTTATCAGTCCTTAAGAACTCTCGTGAACCGTCTGTCCTATACAACTATCAGCCTCTTTTTTGGGAAACTTCTAGAGGCCATAATCAATTCTGATTTGGTTCATCATCTCCCATCACGGGGCCTTTTTTTTCAGACAAGCAATATGGCTTTCGTTTCTCCAGACCAAATGCTAACGATAATTGCGGAAAGAGTCTACTATGCTCTAGATAAAACCGATGAAGCCTGGGCTGTAGCATTGGACATCTGCAAAGCCTATGAAAGGTTCTCTCATTCAGGTCTCCTCCACGAGCTGAAAAGTTACGGTATCTCCGGGCATGTTTTTGTGCTGATCCAGTCGTTCCAATCAAATCGTGAAATGAATGTTATCCTGAACGGCCATTCATCTACATCCTTTTGTACTAACAAGGGTGCCCCCCCCCAGGGTTCCATCCTCGTTCCTACGCTGTTTTTAATCTTCATTAACGACCTTCCCGAGGACATCATCTCTCAACTTAGCATCTAGGCTGATGACGCTACCATTTACTCCTGCATCGATATAGGCACCTTGGCGTGGTGTAATGGTTAGCAAGCTTGTCTCGCTAGATCAGTTACGACTGAAAAGTGAGTTCGATCCTCACTAGGTGTCCCATACTTTCGGCCTTGTGCCACATCTAAGCTAAGCTTGGAAAATCACTAGATGGCCCCTCGAGGCGGTGTAATGGTTAGCAAGCTTGGCTCGCTAGACCAATTACAACTGAATAGTGAGTTCGATCCTCACTGGGTGCCCCATACTTTCGGCCGTGTGCCACAGCTACGCTTGGAAAATTTCTTCTACTCCTGCATCGATAGTAAGGCTGATCAGGCAGACAATGTTGAAATGACAGCTTGTATACAAAACGACATTAAGAACGTCGTTAACCATTTTACGTCGTTAACCATGGGTTGACCATTTTAATGTATCGAAAACTAAACTTCTCTCCATTAAGCATCAGAAAGACTCCTCTCTGTCTACTATCAGCATGGCTGATGCTAACCCCCAGTACTTAATGCGCCTTCTCGGGTTAACGTTCTCAGCTGACATGAGGTGGAAAGACTATATTGAATCCCTTGCTATATCGTCTGATAAGAAAATCGGTTCGCTATATAAGACAATTTTTCTCTCCGGCATATATCTTACATATCTATAAGTTTACCATTCGCCTAAGCTTAGAATATTGAAGCCATATATGGTCCGATGCCCCTGCTATTTACCTGGAGCTTCTTGACAAAATCCAAAGAAGAATCAGCAATATTATTGGTCCTGATCTGGCAGCTTGGCTTTATTCAATTACCCACCGCTGGAAGGTTGCATCTCTGTGCCTTTTTTTTAAAAAATTATTTTTATAAATAATTTCATGTTAATTGTTCGGATGAGCTCTTCGCTATGGTATTATGGTGGTTGTAGTAAGAAAGGTACGTATGAAAGTGTTTTGGTGTAAGGAATATTGTTCGTACGACTGGGTCAGTGTTTGCGGCTAGCTAAGTTATAGTTAAGACAGAAGAAGACCGTCCTTTCCCCAATCCACTTTTCGGCCATGTGCCACATTTCTGTAGAAAACAGAATAAATATCGCTCTTCGCTATGGTACTTAGACTGTATGAATTTAAGCACAATACCAGGCTGGCGGCGAAATCTCATCAATTTACAGTTGGGCTAGCTAGATGTAGCCGCAAATTCTATAGTAACAATTTCTTCACTCGCAATTCTCGTTTGTGGAACAGCCTTCCGGCTTCATGCTTTCCAGCCAACTTTAATCTGCAAAAATTTAAATGCAATGTCAATCGCTATCTACTGTCCTTCTGGTTGGTATTTTCTCTTTCTGCTCATTACTAATGTTTACGTTTCTAATTCCTCCAACATAGGGGAACAAATTTCAAATTTTTGTCAATTGAATTAGGATTGGACTATGTAATTTGGGTGCGCTGAGCACGAATCCTTACTCGGTTTAGCTTTAGCCGTTTCTGGGTTTGCTCAACACCTCCCCCCTCCCCCCGGGTCGTATTCATAAAACAGTTTTTTCTCAATACCCGCTAAGTCTTTTTACTGTTATACATTATGCAACTAGATTTTTATCTAGGCATTTAAAAAAAAAAATTAAGCATTTCACCCCTAGCAAGGCAGGAAAAAAAAAATAGAATTTGGAGCGAGATCAGATAGGAGTGGTAGAGGAAAGGATGAGGAGAAGGATAGTAGATAGATCAAGGTAACTGGATATGTCAAGTGACATTACATTTGAATAGTTGGAGATTATAGCTCTCAGGGAAACAGCAATAGGGAAGGGATTTCCACAGGCTAGAGGTGCGAGATATGAAGCTATTGTAGAAGAGGCGGCTACATTTAGGAGTTTCGACAGCGAAGGGGTGAGAGCGGGATGCCAGCCTCGTAGGACGCTTGAATTCGCGAAGTCTGGGAACCAGCGAATGCAGCTCCTCGGAGCAATTACCATGAAAGTATTTGTAAAAAAAGACAGAGAGAGGCGACGACACGTCTGTGAGAGAGCGACTGTAGACGAGATGCCAGATCAGGGTCAATTATATTGCATATCCGCCTCTGGAGCCTATCAAGAACCCCGAGGCAAACAGAGGGGGCTCCAGACCATATATGACAGCAATACTTCATGCAAGGGCGAATTGTTGATTTGTAGATTTGAAGGGTCGATTCCGGGGAGAAAAATTTCCTGGCGCGGCCCAGAGAGACAACTTTCCTCGCGGTGGACGAAGCAATTGACTCAATGTATTTGTTCCATCTCAGTTCAGTAGACAAGGTGAGACCGACCAGACGCAGAGAGATGCTCTCGGGAAGTTGAGCGTCAGACATTCTAATGGAGGGCAGGGATGGTTCCCTGTGGTGATTAATAGAGAGCAGTTTTGTTTTTGAGGCGTTAAAGTTAACCAGCCAATTCCTGCCCCAGTTCACAACCGATTGGAGGTCCTTTTCGAGACGAACGGCCAGGTTAGTTTTGTCGGCGACACTAGATTTGTTTTTGAGGCAGGAGTAAATTGTAGTGTCGTCTGCGTAGATGCCTACTTGGAAATCATTTGTACATATTGTTATAATATTGTTGTATTACGTACACTTTTGTATGTAACACCCGAAAATATTTTATTTATGCCATTTTAGCCCATTTTTATAATAGTAAATTAAACTAAAAATATAGAATTCTAGAATTTTCTTGAGTATTCCTATTTTCTATAGAATATTCTAGAGTAACGCTTCTTAAACTTTTTCATTCATGACCCCATTTTTTTATTATCGCGACCCCAGGTATTAAATATGAAATAAAACATAGAAATAAATACATAAATCATTTATTTTTGTTGCTGATCAATATACATATAAAAATAGTTATATTATTTGTCAAAATAAAAGTAGTTTTAAGATTCTTAAAAAAGTAAAATAATAATAAAAAATGCCTATTAAATTAAATAGGGACCACCACAAATTCTTTAAAAATATTAGCATGCCATGATGAAAAAATGCCCCCAACTTAATAAAAACAAAAACTTTGTTTTATTAAGTACGGATGGATTGTCAAAATCTTTTCGTTATTAATAAGAAGAGGAAAGCCCAAACGATTTTTTGATTATTAAATTATACTTTTAATTCTTTTAAAACACTCGAAATTTTGATTAAAAATCTTTTTTTTTTTCGTTAGCGGAGAGACCAAACTTAAGTATAGGAAATTTGGTGTCTTTTTCCGGTGAAAAACACATTGATTTGGTAATTCTTGCAAAAATCAAATAATTCTCGGATTTTAATTAAACTTACAGTACTTATTCAGAAATGAATTAAATTATTTTAGAAAGCTTTTTTTTTTTTAGATCTTGATAAGAATATTTTTTCTATATTTGTCCCCCCACTCACTTATTTAATTTTATGAAACTTTGAAAAATTAACTTTTGTGCCACTTAATTTAAAAAAAAAAATGAAAACAATTCTTATAAGAATTAATTATTCATCGAATTTGTTTTTCTTATGACAATAGTGTCCATAATATATATTATTTATAAAAACAATTAAAAGCTTTTCTAATTAAATAATATCTTAGTTTTATTACCTTTTTTATTTTATGATTCAGACCAGTCTTACCAAGTAGATCTATATTTAACTAATATAAAATAGGTAGCTCCACGAGATGAAGACAAGTGACGCGAAAGTTTATGACCTGCTTTGTTTTATTTTCAAATTACATCTTTTCGGCGCAAAAGCTAAGTTAAGCTTGGTTCAAAATATTTTAAATAAACATTATAATTTCTGATTTTCTTAAAATAAGTTTTGAAAAAATGATAATTGATATTTACAAGAATTTCAAAGTGAGATTTCCAATTTTATTATAAAATGGAAAAAATGGTCAATTTTGGTGACTCAAAAAAAAAAACAACAAGATTTTTAACGAAAATTTCGGACGTGCTAGGAACGATTAAAAATGGAAAAAAAAATACCCCCCAAATACTTTGATCTTTCCTCTTAATAATAACATATGCATTTAGACGATAATTTTCTTTGTTTTCGGCAAGGTTGGCATCTTTTTCATCAAGCTACGCTCTTGGTGGAGGTACCTAATGTAAAACATTATAAATTATTCTAAAGTTTTAAATCTTTTAAATATTTGTATTTTAGGTGATATTGTTATTAAATAAAAACTATAAAATTACTATTCATGAATAGAAAAGTTTAGTACAGTTCATCAAACACCAATGTTTTTAAAAAGAATTTTGAATTTGTTTTTGTATGTAGGTATCGATTTTTGTAAATACAGACGACCATAAAGTATATCAAAGTTAAAGCCAAAGTATCTAAAATTCAATAAAAATTAGATTACCGAGGATATTTTGCGAAAGTTTTAAGATTACTGAGTACTTAAAATATTATATAAAAAGCGAGTCACGTTATATTCCTCGATTATTTTTTACAGAAATATCCATCGAAAAAAAAAAAAAACATTAGATAAATTTCCATCTGTCTTACAAGCTACCAACATGTCAAAACGTTAAATAAACAGTAACCGCCATGTTAAAAAATGCATTTTTGCGATATTTTAAACTTAAAATAAGTAATATTTGTTTCAAATCACATTAATTAAACTTTAAAACAACTAATATTCCTCAAATAAAATTTTAGAAAATGCATTTTATTTGTGGATGATTTTTAATAGAGAAAATTATGGCTAAAAATGGTGATAGAATTAAGCAATTTCAAAACGAAAACTCCTTCCAGTCAATTTAAATTCATTTTGAAAGACAGTAAAGTATTTTGCTCATTGGAAATATTAAATTTAATCTATTAGCTTAAAACTTAAATAAAAGTTTCAAGAAAGATTTTTCATTTTTAAAAAATAATTTGAAACCTCGCATTATCGTATTTCTTTGACAGTAAAGATTAACTTATTTAAAGAAAGGGGCATTAGCATTAGATTTCTATTAACATAAAATAGTAAATGATTGTTTGAAAAAATGTTGGGCTTACTGTAAAGGATTTCTTTCT
Organism: Acanthosepion pharaonis; assembly: GCA_903632075.3. Lineage (NCBI taxonomy): Eukaryota > Metazoa > Mollusca > Cephalopoda > Sepiida > Sepiidae > Acanthosepion > Acanthosepion pharaonis. The sequence goes on along the minus strand of CAHIKZ030005519.1, from coordinate 860,446 downwards.
TGTTATCCAGCAAGGAAATGCAATCAAACCTACGATATTTTGTCTATGGAGTAAAATCCAAACGTGCTAATTCTTTCAAAGCTCTAATTTGGAATAACATTAATTCGGTTTTCAAATGACGTCATAAAGAGTATTAATAATTCGTGATATGTATTTCCGTCATAAAGAAATAATTTAACATTATTTTGTTTATAGATGCTTTGTTCAAAATACAACCCAATCTTATCTAAGCACCTCTGGCACAGGGCTCGTCCCTTTGCTGGTGGTATCACGGCTAGAACTAGCTTGGACCGGCTCGGGTCTGGACCGACTATGACAAGCCAAGACCAGCTATGACTAGCTTAGACCAGCTCTGACCAGCTTGAACAAGCTACGACCAGCTAAAACCAGCTTGGACCAGCGGCCCGAATGAAAACACTCGGGTCCCCAGGTTAAAAACCGACCTTGTGTCACAACCTGACTCAGTGGCGGGGGGGTCAAGTAAATACACTTATCTAAGCACCCCTTTAAGAAAACCATCAACGAAAAAACAAAAAACAAAACAAATAAATTAACACCAAAAAGACTGTAACTAGAACATCAGTCAGTAAGTTTTATGAGATCATCTCCCTCGCTCTCATCATTCGTAAATTTTTACCGAAAAAAAAAAAAATCATGGAATTTTCAAAGTTTCAAGCTCATGGAGTGCGTTTTTGTAGGCCCCCTGAGTGTATGTGGTATTATAGTGAATGGAGGATTGATTGATGGCGGACACGATCACTACAATCTTAACCTGTTCAAGTCTAGGGTTAACCGTTATCTTCCCCACATATCCTCATAATCTGTGCTTCTTACCTCTTACTTTGTGGAACCGACTCCCAAGAGGATGCTTTCCCGATCACTACAATCTTAACCTGTTCAAGTCTAGGGTTAACCGTTATCTTCCACACATATTCTCATAAACTGTGCTTCTTACCTCTTACTTTGTGGAACCGACTCCCAAGAGGATGCTTCCCTGATCACTACAATCTTAACCTGTTCAAGTCTAGGCTTAACCGTTATCTTCCCCACATATCATCATAAACTGTGCTTCTAACCTCTTACTTTGTGGAACCAACTCCCAAGAGGATGCTTCCCCGATCAGTACAATCTTGACCTGATCAAGTCTAGGGTCAACCGTTATCTTCCCCACATATCCTCATAAACTGTGCTTCTTACCTCTTACTTTGTGGAACCGACTCCCAGGAGGATGCTTCCCCGATCATTACAATATTAACCTGTTCAAGTCTAGGGTTAACCGTTATCTTCCCCACATATCCTCATAAACTGTGCTTCTTACCTCTTACTTTGTGGAACCAACTCCCAAGAGGATGCTTCCCCGATCACTACAATCTTAACCTGTTCAAGTCTAGGGTTAACCGTTATCTTCCCCAAATATCCTCATAAACTATGCTTCTTACCTCTTACTTTGTGGAACCGACTCCCAAGAGGATGCTTCCCTGATCACTACAATCTTAACCTGTTCATGTCTAGGGTTAATCGTTATCTTCCCCACATATCCTCATTAACTCTGCTTCTTACCGATATTTAACAGTCTCCCCCACGAGGAATGTATGTGACACAAGGCCGAGTTTAACGTGGGTTTCTCCTATCCCGTAGGGTAGGCCAAAAATATACCCTTTGAACCCGCCTAGACGGGTTCAGGGCCTGTCTACCTCCCCGGACGAAAATTTGCGCTTCGGCAAAGCTTCGTCCGGGTTCCTCTCTGCCAAGGCAGAGAGTTCGACAGAAGTTGCACACAGTCAAAGACTGCGGGTGACTCGATTCAATACCAATCTGCTTCTTACCTCTTACTTTGTGGAACTGACTCCCAAGAGGATGCTTCCCCGATCACTACAATCTTAACCTGTTCAAGTCTAGGGTTAATCGTTATTTTCTATTGTACTGTGCTTCTTACCTCTTACTTTGTGGAATCGACTCCCAGAAGTATGCTTCAACATTATCATCTTAAAGTCTAGGCTTAACAATTATCTTCCCCACATATCCCCATAAGCTGTGTCTCTTACCCTGTAACCCTCTATCCAGAGTGTCTCTTGGGCTTTATACTGGCTGAACATCATGGTAAAAAAGAGTGATGGTTCGGTGTAATATCAATGCCATCGTGACAGTGGTCAAGGATAATGGGAATTTTTTTTCCTTGACCCGCATGCTTATTCATGTGTATGGGCACCTCACAACCTTCCTCAGGTATATATTAATCAGGGCGAATTCCAGAACTGAACCCTTTATTGAATCGACTGTTCTCGTTCCACTCCTCATGCCTAGGAATATCTCGTCTAGTTCTTATTTTATTTAGTACTGTTCAGTTATTTCTCGCCCGTTTCCAATGAGTGTAAGTACATACTGCCCTACCCAGGGATTGAGCTCACAACCACCATGTTCAGAATTCAGTGTAAGTTACACAGATCGATATATACCTGATGAAGCCCGGAGGGCGGAACGGCTGAAACGTTGTGATAACAGCAACAAAGATGAAGACAATAGTCCGAATATAAAAAGTGTAATTAATAATAACGCCTCATCCCAGAAATTTGTTAATTAGAATTAGTAATATTAATTAATCAATTTGAATTTTCTGATGCATCTCAATTCTTATACCAATGACTGAGTTAGCTTCTTGCGCAATTTACGGCTAAAAATACTTTGGGAAATTCGTCTATTGAATTCGTCAAATTTTGGGCCTTAACAATTTTAAGCAAATATTACAGTCACAAATAGTAACTGTATGAATGCGAGTTATTATTTAAAGAAGTAACAGTGTACAAATCAAAACACTGACAATAAACACACCTGAGTGATATCGCCTCTTCTATCTCCCATATCTTTCTTTCTTGCTTACCTTTCATTTACTTCTCGTCCGTTTCCACTGATTACAAGTATACACTGACCGACCCAAGGATTGAACTCACAACCATTATATCCAGAATTCACTAAAGGTTACCCAGATCGATATACATCTGAGGAAAGCCGGAGAGCACCGCGCCCAAACCGTTGTGATGACAACAACGAATATGTGGACAATTATTCAAATATATATATATAGTGTAAATAATTATAATTCCTCATCCCAGAAATGCAGACAAATATTTACATCGTGTGCATGGTCATTTGGGAAAGTTACGAATCTAATTCTTCTCCCCCAGCTATGGGTTAAATAGTAGAGCGGATTGGGCACGTAAGAATGTATCTCATCAAAACACTTGCCATTCAAATAGGCATAGTAGTGAGAGACAGGGATGTACAGTGGAGTAATGGATAACGGCTCGGATTGTGGAAGAGCCGAGTTCGAATTCCAATTGAATCCATAACATTAACTTACGCTCTAATACCCTTGAGAAAGATATCAGTTCTCTTCTTCTCTCCCAGCTATGGATAAATAGCAGAACAGACTGGGTTCTATAGCCTTGGATGGAAACTGGTCTACCGCAGTAAGAAATGGCAACCTATTGCAGGGAAAAAAAAATCTGCCTCGTCAGTCATGTATCGAAAGATACATGATCACCTAAGCGTGCATCACGCATGGCACATAACTGACTGAAATTCATTTACGTGCTAATAGCCTTGGAGAAGGTTTCAATCCTCTTCACCCCCCCCATCTATAGGTAAATAGCAGGACAGACCGGGTTCTATAGACTTGGATGGCAACTGGTCTACGGCAGAAAGAAATGGTAGCCTACTGCGGGAAAAAATCTGCCTCGTCAGTCATGTATCAAAAGATACATGAACGCCTAAGCGTGTATCACGCTTAGGCGTTCATGGGTATCATGCTTAGGCGTTCATTAGGCTGACTGAGCGAGAGACATGTCAAAATTTTTCCAAATTGTCTTACATATGCAACGGAATATTCGGTATATCTGATTGAATATTATCGTTTCGTCGGAATTTTCTTATCCTTGGCAAATAGATTTCAGTTGTGCACCATTTGAATTATTTCCTTTTTCGAAAACACGGAATCATATTTCGAATAACACGAGGGGACGTTGGGTTTCTTAGCCGGACCCACATACACAAACAAATATGACTCAACGCCATATTGTTCTTTCTTTCGGAAATACTTTTTGTTTAAATCGAGAATTTTTCATCTCTACTTCGTAAAAATATTTCAAACTATTTTAATCCGACCTCCACTCTAAAATAAATAAATAAAAGCCTCCAAAATCGCTGACGCATTGTGTTCGTAGCTCGAATTCAGAATGTCGTAATTTAAAGAGTCCCTGGTGACAAGTCGACAGGATGGATGACTGAATGCGAAGCAGACGTATCCAGCAAGGATCGAACCTGCAACAATCAAACATAAAAAAATACGAATATTTAACACGTTTACCTGACAGCCTAATCTATTTACGAACTTTGGAAAGCAGTGTTTTCTTTTCTGCAATTCTTTTCCTCCGTGAAAGAAGAAAGATATTGGCCATCGTTACCATATTAATGAATAGTTTGAAGAGGGTCGTTTTTGTTTTTGTCAGATTCCTCGCGGTGAATGTCACGATGTCTTCTCAAATCGGAAGTCGCTAAATGATTTCTTTCTCTTTTAAAACTGGCTGTGTAACAAAAGCGTTTTTTTTCTCTCTCCCTTCATTTCTTTTAAGTATTGTAGCCTTGTCTTATGGAAAAGTTAAGTGAATAGCGGAGCTTCGTTACTAACAAAAAGAAATGAAAGCAATCATGAATCAAAATATGCAAAAAAAGCAAAAACACCCCCCCCAAAAAAAACGAAACAAAAACAAGTTTTTTGTGACTGCAAACTGACGAATCAGCGATAAAGGGATGTAGCGTTTAATGAAAGACACGTGGCATCTGTTTAAGCAATATCACGTGACCTGTGTTTAAGTTGTGTCACTTGACCCTGCGTAATCACCTTGGCAAATAGTTGCGGATTTTTTTTTTTACACTTTATAAATAGGAATTTACGATTTGCTTTCTGTGAGTTAATCATTTCGACGGACTTTCAGTCAGATCAAGCTGAAATAGCGGTTCCCGTACGATCACCAAAGTTAAGCAACGTCGACATCATAAACATTACCAAGAGTAACGCTTGGGAATACAAGGTGCTGTAAGCTTGGATGTGCGGATGGTGTAATAGATAATAATGGCTCGGAATTGTTGATTGAAGATCCAAGTTCTAATTCCAGTTGGCATCGTTATATTCATTTACAGGCAAATACCTTTGGGAAAGGCATGAATCGACCTCTCCGTTAATTAGTAAGACTTGTATCACTAAACCATCACTTACATTATTTACATTATTCGGATTGTTATCGACATCTTCATTGCCATCTTCACAACGTTTCGGCCGTTGTACGCTTCTCCGGCCTTCTTCAGGTGATTGGAATTTCGAAACGAATCCTTTATTTCGTTCACCTTTATCCACATGGCCCGGTGGATAAAGGCGTTGGTTAGATCCATTGACTAGACCAAAAGAGTTGTGAGTTCAATACCATGCTACAGCAGTGGCAAACTAAAAAAAAAAACAAAAAAAAAAAACTTGGAGAGTTCAGTTAAAGGGAAATAACTGAGACTATCCGGAAGAGGCATGGCATGTGGAACTAGAACAGACTACCCCGCTGAACGAGATAAAGGGTTCGGTTCAAAATTCCATTCACATGAAGAAGGGCAGAGTGTACAACGGCCGAAACGTTGTGAATATGGCAATGAAGATGAAGATAGCAGTCCGAATAATGTAAATAATGTAAGTAATCATAATACTTCATCTCAGAGATATAGACAGATCCTGAACAAGGCCGTGGCTTACGACGGCCGAAACGTTGTGAATATGGCAATGAAGATGAGGATAACAGTCTGAATAAAGTAAATAATGTAAATAATCATAATACTTCATCTCAGAGATATAGACAGATACTGAACAAGGCCGGGGCTTACGACGGCCGAAACGTTGTGAATATGGCAATGAAGATGAGGATAACAGTCTGAATAAAGTAAATAATGTAAGTAATCATAATACTTCATCTCAGAGATATAGACAGATAAATTACACGGCCGAAACGTTAATATAAGATGAGGATAACAGTCTGAATAAAGTAAATAATGTAAGTAATCATAAACTTCATCTCAGAGATATAGACAGATAAAATATTATTATCTCCTAAAATATTCTTACAATATATTGTGATATATTCTTACAGATACACATATATTTAGAAATACCACTTATATGTATAAACACACACACAAAACACAAATATATATATATATATATATATATATATATATATATATATATATATATATATATATATATGTAAGTAAATATATGGATATAGATCCGACAGTATGAAGAAAATACAGAAAAAACAAACAAAAATCTTAATATGCAATTATGCTGTATTAATGTTAATATAAAGTCGACGTCGGACGTTTCGGTCTATTTAAGACCATCTTCATGGACATTTTCATTTAAACATAATTAACATTAGAACATATAAAATATATTAGTTGTGCTCTTATGTCCATCGTCTTTTGTGTTAAATTTTTATAAATTTATATATATATATATATATATATATATATATATAATAAAAAGACAAAAAGAAAAATCTTACACTCTGAGGGACTCTGTCAAAGTAAATGTAGATATAGATTTAATTTTGTGACTAGTATATACAAGAGCAAAAATGTTGCTGGTTTTTCATCTGTTTTCGTATGGGGGTGCTCATGAATATTAATCAGGTTGGCGGGAAAGCAACTGACTTAGAAGGAAAATTCTCGAAATTGTCGCTATCGAATCTTATCAAAATATAAATCTGCGCCCTGGAATCTTCCCACTATCTTCTTTCCTGAAAGAATTACCTTTATCCCAAGGCTGGATGCATGACCAGAAAAGTACAAAACAATTAAAAGGAAAACGTTAAATCCATGAACTCTTGTTATTCAAAACATAACACCTAAATCAATTCCAAATAATGTAAATACCAATTTACACACACACACACACACACACATACACACACACACACACATACACATATATATATATTAATGTTATACGTTATTTATGTCGACACAAATATTTAAGTAAATGCTCTGCTTATAATAAACAGTATTAACAACATTTACCGGCCTGAACGTACGAGAAATTTTCATAGGATATATGTCTTCCGACAGGAATCGAACGTATATCCTACACGGAACTCTCAGATAGCCTGACTTGCTATACAAATTTAGCTACAGAGGAGCGTCTGGTTAGTAAGGTCGATTTAACTTCTCGAACGTTTATATCTGCTCGAAGCGTATCCAAACGTAAGTAAATGACGATTGTAGTTTAAAAACAGTAAAATCGTACTTGGATTGATTATTTTTACTTGTATTTTATGTATTTATTTATTTTTTATTTTTATTTCGTCTATTCTAATGAAAGTGGTTTCTTAATTTGTTTATTATTTGCTTGGTTTAATTTATTTTACTTGTTTTTTATATTATTTTTTTATTTTTATTTATTCTTTTTAGTTTTCGATTTTTAAGTCACGTAATAAACTTAGTAACGTTACTTAAGATTAAAAGATTAGTAAATAAATATCAAAAAACAAGTAAAAATTAATCCAAATGAATAAATAAATGAACAAATTAACAAATCGCTCCCGCTAAAATAACCGTTAGAACTAATAAAGATAAACATAAATAAGCAAAACAAGTAAAAATAATCAATCCAAATCAATAAATAAATAAAATAATAAACAAGTTAAAAACTGACCCCTTAAAATAACAGAATAGACTACGGCAATCAATCTAAAAATTGGACGAATAAATAGCTTTATCTTCCTAGACCAAAACAAACTATTGAATAAGCGACCTAAACAAATACTCCAATTTTTTTTACTACGTTAATAAAACATATAGAACCGAAAAGAATAAATAAATGCATAAAATAAAAAAAAATCAAGTATAATAAATTAACCCAAATAAATAAATAAACGAAAACACTTCCGCAAAAATAACCGCCAGAATGGATTACCCACGATGCACCATTGCACTATATAAATAGTCGAGAAAAAAAATCCAACGTTCGCAACTTGACAAGTGCGACTACCTGAAACAGACTGTCGCCTCTGAGTGCTGATTTCAATGTTCACTTATCTCTCTCTCTCTCTCTCTCTCTCTCTCTCTCTATATATATATATATATATATATATATATATATATAAATAGATAGAGATAGAGAGAGTGATTTTGAAAGATATATCTGTAAGAGTATATCTAAAAGGCTATATAGAAGGCCGGAGCACACAACGGCCGAAACGTCGTGAATATGACAATAAATTTGAGGACAACAGTCCGAATAATGTCAATAGTGCAAATAGTTACAATACCACAAGAGTACGTCATGCATTATCGGCGTGAGGTATTAAATATATTTATTAATACATACTTCTTAGGTCTATTATTTTTCATTGAGCACTGTTTTATTTACACTAAAGGATATATATATATATATATATATATATATATATATATATATGTGTGTGTGTGTGTGTGTGTTTTGTGTCTTTTGTGAGTGTGAGTGTGTGAACACTTGACTATTTGATAATATATATATATATATATATATGATAAAAATATATATATGAGATAACAATATATATATATACACACACACAACACACACACACACACACACACACACACACACACACACACATATATATATATATATATACGAGATAACCATATATATTTTTATATATCAAGAACAGTTTTAAGGAAATTGGATGACAAAATGGAAAAAAAGTTGACTTTTTTACATTCTGAAATCTACAAAACTGGTATCTCGATGCACCCCATTATCTCAGGAATACACAGCGCCCCGCCCCACCCCGCCCCGCAGTAGCTGGCGAAAGCCATAGTAAAAATTCTAACCCCTCTCTTTTGATCTCGGGCAGCCTAGCTAAAAACTAAGGGAAATGAACATGATCGCCAAACGCATGACCAGTCTAAATATAAAATCCCTTTATACCAACGTTCCATTCAAAAAACGTCTAAATCTCCTAAAAACATGTCATACAATCAAAGATAAAGCTCCCTTAAGTTAAAATAATAAAAAAAAATCTGACGTCTCAGTCCCAATTATTGCTACTTGACATTTAATAATGATTGTCACAAACACAAATTTGGATTACCAATGGGATCACCTCTCAGTGGCATGATGGCATGTATCTTCTTAGAATTTCGTGAATTCGGTCCTTTCAAAAATATTTTACCCAAACGATCAACATACTTCTGTTATATTGATTATGTTCTGCTTATATCTCCTCTTGATTCTGTATTTACCTGACCTAGTAGATCAAACCGTAAATGGAATTTACATACGAAATGGAAGAACACAATTCCTCCCTAGATATCAACCTACACCGTGTTGAGAAAAGTTTAAAACTCAGTGTCCACCGGAAATCAACTAACAAAAACAACCCCATAAATTTCTATTCTGATCATAACAACAAATTTAAATTCGGCATTATTGTCGGATTACTCCTAAGAGTACTAAGAATATGCAGCTCGGATTATACCAGTTGACATTTTTTTTTCGACCCAAATCTTGTTGGGCAATGGACACATGTTTTTGGGCTGAATCTGAAAATCGAGTCTATTTTGCCCCATCACATCACGTTTTCTTATAATTTCAATTCTGCTTAAAATAGACCAAAATGCCTAATTCACAGGGATACAGCATGGCTTAAATATGCAAGTGACATAGTTAAAACATTTCGTTTCGTGTTAAAATAATTTATCATTCAAGAGAAATTATCCAAATAACTTCCAAAATGAATTCTAAGTTATTTCAGTTTAGATAAGCTGACCTGAAAATGTTTGATTTTATGAGAGATATTTCACTGGTAACTGTCCTTGTACCCTCAATGTTCTTAGCTTGTTAAAACTTTATGATCTGTGCTTCTTTACTTTTCGTAGAAGCTCTTTAGAAGTCAGGCAAGCAGTTTTCACTTTAAGCCTGAAACCATCATAATATTTTATCATATCACTTGAATTTACGGAGGTCTGGTATTGTCATCCAGTCTCTGTATAACGTGCATAGGCACATCGATAAATGAGGGTTGTTAGGGTGTTACACGAGTGTGTTGGAGACAAGCAAGATTAAAATTTTCTTTATCAGCGCTTAAAATAGCCGACAAACACCAGATAGGCATAGCCATCTACGCACTTTGCAGATGGGATGTTAACATGATGGCTGATTTCTGCTGGAACATCGAAAGAGTTCAACCTTTTCAAGAACACCGTAGAACTCCCAAGAAGAGAAGATTTATACTTTAGGATGGACAAAAATGAATTTATTTTTCATTCCTTTCTATCTTTGTTTTGATACAAAAATTGATGACACATGTTTGCCTTAATTTAATTTTGTGTCGGATTTTTCTGAAAATTTCTTCTGAACAAGAAATGCTGAAAATACATTCTTGAAGTTATTGGGATACTTTTTCTTTTATAAGTTATTCTAACCTGAAAACGTTTAAGGATAGTTCTACTTGGCCATGTCATATCTCAGTTAAGTGGTCATTTTGACCAATTTTAAGCAAAATAGAAATGATCTGTACTGTGAAAATGTGATGGAATTGCATGTTCAGCGTGAAAAAATGGTCCAGATATATGTGTCCATTGCCCAACAACATTTGGGTCGAAAAATTTCGACCGGTGTTATTTACATAAACAGGAGAAATACATTGAAAATACTTTCCAACTTCTTCAGTACCCAATTATTATTTTATATTTAATAATTTATATATATATATATATATATATATATATATAATATAATTATATATATATATATATATATGGTTGGATTGATGTGAGTTTGTGACCCTGGTTTCACTCTTTTGCGATCATCAGAGTTTCTCTGACGATCGCAAAAGCGTGAAACCCAGGGTCACAAACTCACATCTATCCAACCAAATATGTTAGCTCTATCTTTGATATTGAGCGCTTTCTAATAAGTACCGCGCATATAATATATAAATAATTATATATATATATATATATATATGTTTATTTTATTTATATTTATATACACACACTCTTCACACACATATATAAAACAGCCTTCCCCGAAGAAACCCAGTGAATCAATATATATATATATATATATATATATAAACCTGCCTATTAATTCTAATACATCTCTCAGGTATTTTTGTTGCAAGCTTGGATATACGTGTGGTGTAATGGATAAAGGCTTGCAATGAGAAATCGAAGGGCCGAGTTCGAACTCCAGTCGGGTTCGTTATATTCAGTGACGTGCATATGCCCTTGGGAAAGGTCTGAATTCGCCTATTCTTCTTCCAGGGAGTAAGAATTTTATCAGGCAATCGTTATTATCTCCAAAAAGTCTTACAATCCCAAAATATGTTTCGGCCTTAAATAATCGCAAAAAGGTTGATAAGCCGTAAAAATATGTTATTGTCTTTTTCCCTCATGCACGAATTCACCCAATAAAAGCTAGATTAAATTCATTTTTGTACATCCATGCATTTTTATAGCAAAACTCACCCAATAAAAGTCACAAAAGTCACAAGAGGGTTACCGTAAAAATGGTGAAAATTATGAGGATGAAGAAGATAGATAATAAATGACCATTGACTTGAAGGAGATAATCTTGTAGTGTAGGGGGCTTATGATCAATGAGGTGTGTGATATGAATGAAAGAGGGCGTGACAGAAAAGTAAGATTATGAGTATAAGGAGGATAGATTGATCCTTGTCTTGTAGAGTATAAGCATGTAGCTCAGGGGGCTATAGTTACAATGATTATGATCAATAAGGTGAGTGTTATAAATGAAAGAGGGGGTGACAGAAAAGTAAGATTATGAGGATAAGGAGGATAGATAATAATTGACCCTTGACTTGATGATGCTAAGCTTGTAGCTGAGGTGGCTACTGTTACAATGGTTGTGATCAATGAAGTGTGTGTTATGAATGAAAGAGGGGGGGTGCAGGAAAGTAAAATAATCAAGATAAGGAGGATAGACAACATTTAATCTTTGACTTGAAGAGATTAAGTTTGTAGTTTGGAGGCTACTGTTACAATGGTTATGTTCAATAAGGTATGTAATATGAACGAAAAAAGGTGTGACAAAAAGTGATTATAAAGTTAAAAAGAATAGATAACGGTTGACCCTTCACTTGAAGAGGTTATGATTGCAGTTTTGGTGTCTTCAGTTCCATTCCATCAAGTGGTAACTCTTGAGAAAAAAGCTGTCTGAGTTGATCGTTCTTTTTAGGTTTAAAACCGGGAGGAAACAAGGGTGATTCAACACCTTCGTTGTAGCATGGCGTATACTAGCTGGAAAAGTCAGAATTGGTGGTACTAAAGAATGGAGTGTCATCGGCATTATGTTAAGCATCAACATCATTGTAAAGAAGTATTGAAAAAACAAAAAAAAAAAAAAAAAAAAAAAAAAAAAAACAAAAAAAAAAAAAAAAAAAAAAAACAAAAAAAAAAAAAACAAAAAACAAAAGCGAAAAAAAAAACAAAAACAAAAATAAACCTTTTAGCGTCTTTCACGCGCACACTCTCGACAGAAACAAATAAGTAGAAAATGTCTACCTTCACGTAAATACATAGGAGCAATGACCTACTGACTTTTGATCTGGTAACTCTACCCACTAACAATGCCGTCGATATCTGATGCATTACATTCTTCGTTAATTATATATATATATATATATATATATATATATATATATATATATATATATATATATATATATATAAAGAATCAGAACAATACCTTATTGTAGACTTCTAAAAAGAAAGGAAATACAGTAGTTTAACAATTCATAGATTCTTTTCTATTTTTTACATTTATAAAAGACTGACCTTTTTTTTTTGTGCTGACTCAGCATTTAGACATTTTGCGATTTTTTCTTCTTATTCCCATTCTCTTCCCGCCTTTGCTCTCTCTTGACGTCACGTACGTTTGTAAAATCGGTGCCATTTTTTTAAATAATTTTTTTTTTCCCAATTAAGCCTTCCTTTCAGTATTTCTCTATTCCCTTTCTTCATCCTTCCCCAGGATTTTTTTTTTATTTTTTATTTTTTTTTTAGACACGAATATTAGTTGCAACGCCTTTCAATTCGAGTAATTCGAGTTGCAATATTGAAGGAGGATAACATTGAGTCCACAGACAGTGTTAATTCCGACGTCTGCAACACACACAGCCCAGGAAAAGAATAGTGGGCGGAATACGATTGTAAAACACAAAAATGTTGTTCATATACACACGGAGAACGAGATAAAAAAAAATGCCAAAAAAAAAAAAAAAAAAAAAATCAGATATTCCCCCTGTTTACGAAAGTTGGCTTTTCGTCATTCGCTTTACCGATAAAACCTATATAAGTACATATGCGTGACATAGCAGTTATCGGCGCGGAAAAAGTTAAAATTCTAGTCAAGACTGTTGCGCTCACATATCATTAGCAAAAATATGAGTTTATTTCTCTCCCCACAGCTGTGGGTTAAACAGCAGAATGGCTTCTCTAGCCTAGGTTGGCATTTTGTTCGAGAGAAGGATAAACGAGGTGTATTTGCCAAAAACCACGCCCACCGGTTTTGAATTCAGGTTAATCCTTCTCACAGACAGGATGTTAATCTAGCCCATTCTAAAGTTTAACCCATAGCTGTAGGGAGAGAAATGGAGTCATAACTTTCCCAATTATATCTGTATATTAACGTAGTAGCAACACGCAAATGGTGAAGCCGTGGCCCTGTATCTCATATGGAATAAGGAGGATGTCTTTACACGAAGCTGTTTCCCCACCTCCGTTATCCGAAATGGCGTAAAGCAAATAAATAATGAGCATTATTTGTTATGGGAAATATTTTTAAGTGTTCCAAGACTCTCCTATAATCTTATCTGGCTTCTTCCATGACAAAGGTCAAAGTCTATTGTTTACTACGATAGTGTTAACATTGAAAATGTTAAACCCTCACGCGTTTTTTCTTCAAACATTTTTGTAGGCTCTCCTTTCCACACCACCTATATTTCCTTTCAAAATTAAAGTTTATAGAGGGCCGTATGGGTTTGAGTGTTGTTGAATTAGAAACACGTGCTATTTATTTCCTGCTAGAAGGTCCAACTACAAGAAAATGGCGGACTCAAATTGAGTCCAACCGAAGATGTAAGGAAGACAAACAAGACTGATATATATATATATATGTTAACAAATATATGTATTAAACAACAAATTTACAAGTGACAAAGACATTAACATTTGTGTTTGTGTGTGAACGTAAAGAGTTTGTATGTTGTTGAAAGTTCGTACGTACGTGTATGTGTGTATAATGTTCATGGCGTCTTCCACAAATGGGAAAACGCTATCACCGTGAGAGATTACATTTTTAAATGTGTTCGCTGAAATGTAAGCTGAAAAAGAGGACAAAACGAGAAGTTGCCCAGTATTTATAGTGTAGGGAGAGTGACCCCTAGTGACAATTACGGAATTAAAGAGGAGTTAACTCCGACAGTCTACTACGATAGTCTTAACATTGAAAATGTTAAGCCTCACACATTTTTTCGTCAGACATTTTTGTAGGCTCTCGAGATATGCTTGACACAGTCCGTGTTTCCTTTCAAAATTAAAGTGATGTTTTTTTCTTCAACAGTTTTGTAAATAAAGTTCAAAAATATATTGTAATTACATAATTTTATTATTAGCATTAAAATCTAGAAAGAAATTGGGTTGTGGCACTGAGGTCCCCTTTCATTGGACTTGTGGTCCTCCAAATTCCCAAGTCTTTCTGTGGCCTCCATAAAATTTACCAGGGACCTGGTCAAGAACCAGTTGTCAAGCGACTTTAACAAGATTGTTGGTATTTCCACTATTTGTCTTCATCTTTATTTTCATGACTTTTCGGCCGTTGTATTCTCTGGCCTTCTTCAAGTGATATACATTATAATTTCGAAACGAACCCTTTATTTCGTCCGCCGGAATAGATTGTTCTAGTTCCACGTGCCATGCCTGTTTACGGATATCTCAGTTTTCAGTTATTTCCCTTTAGTAAATCAACTCTCCAAGCTTTGTACACCTCTGCTGTGGCTAGGTATTGAACTCACATCTCTTTGAGTCGAGTCACTGAACTACTTCAATCAACGCTTTTATCCACTGGGCCAATGGGAACATCAGTGTATGAATGTTTGGGACTTATAAACCAAATGTCTCAGTAATCATTCTTTACCAGAGCTCATATTACAATTTTTTGTTATTATTGCTGTCTTTATCTAGCCCTCTGTATTACTGGTTCGAAATTCCAACATATATCATCTGAAGAAGGCCGGAGCGTACAATGGCCGAAACGTCGTGAATATGACAGTAAATATGAGAACCACAGGTCGAAAAATATAAATAGTGTAGATACTTACAATACCTATATAAATATAGACAGA